>OY282642.1:142742925-143227925 GCA_958299015.1 Tetanocera ferruginea
CAGTCTACAATGCAATAAATTTACATTATATTAACGGCATTCATGACCTTTTGACCTTAATTTTGTTTGGTTTTTAGCATGTACACAGTTTTAAATCATACAAAAGTTTATTTAGAACGTTTCTTTATATAATAAAAATTATAAAACTTAGTTTTTTTATTATTCCTCAACGCTTGTTAATTTTCGATGCATTAGTTGTAGTCTCTACAGTCTTATGATGTCATATTTATACCCTAACCTGAAAGGTCAGGATATATAAACTTTGTGCAAACGTTTGTAACGCATTGAAAGAAGCGAGTCCGGTATGGAAGAGTGTATATGTTCTTGATCAGCGCCACCTCATGAGTCGAGCTATTCATTTCCGTCCGTCAGTCCGTCCGTCTGTCCGTCTGTGTATTGTTGGTAAACACAGGATATGAAGAAGGAGTTGAGATAATTGAATGAAACTTGGTTCACATGGAGCCAAGGATCTGCACTATTGAATATTTTTGGAATCCGCCCACGGATACGCCTACCTCCCATACAACGCAAAAATTTAAAACTGCATAAATAAGCTCATTACAAACCTACAACAATAAAATTTGGTGAGAATGTGTTTTGTATTAACACAAAAACATTTTCGAAAAATGGGTATCATCCGCTCACGGACACGCCCACCTCCCATACAACCCAAAAATTTAAAACAACAAATAAGTCTCTGTTTAACATACAGAGATAAAATTTGTCACGCATGTGTTTTAGAACAAAACAAAGATGGCTTTGAAAAATGGACATCATCCGCCCACGGCCACTTTTACCTCCCATACAACCTAAAAATTGAAAACTGCATAAATGAGCTCATAATTAACCTGCAACAATTAAATTTGGCGCGTATATGTTTTGTATTAACACAAAAATATTTTCGAAAAATGGACGTCATCCGTCCACGGACGCGCCTACCTCCCATACAACCCAAAAGTTTAACGCTCAATAAATAAAATTATGTTTGTCATAGAGAGATCAAATTTGGTATGTATGTATTTTATACCAAAACTAAGGTATGATCATAAATTGGGCGTAATCTGTCCATGAACACGCCCACCTCCCATTGCGAAAGCACAATAAAGGCATTAACTGTGAGTTACAGAAATAAATTTGGTATGTGTAAATTTTTCTTTAACATTTAAATGCATATAAATATAGGCTTCATCCTCCCACGGACACGCCCATTTTCAATATTTTTTTTTTTTTTGGAAACGTTGGTTTAGTGTATTTCATAGTCGACCTAGACCGACTTTAGACTTTCTTTACTTGTTTATTTTGGTTTTGTCGAGTTCTTTACCAGTCGAGTTATTATTGCATTCAATGAAATTATATTTTTCTCCACATCCTGTCTTTATAATGTCTTAATTTCTTTTGACTAAAACATGATTTTTACATCAAAGTTAATTAAATCATTCTTTAGCGGCTGTTAAAAATTACTTTTTCAATACTTTTTGTTTAATTTGCTAAAAACACTGCAATTTATAGTTTGTTTTTATAAAATATTTATTGAACAAATATTAATTCATTTGAATTTTATACATTTTTCATAATATTTTTCGACAAGCTTTTTAGCTTATAAATTTCAAATATTTTTTCCTTGTAAACTTCGAAGTAGGGCTAAAAGTGCTACTTTTTCAGGCATTTAAACTTTTAAGACTCTTGAGCATCAAAAGCTAAGCAACAAAAAATGATTTTGTTTTTTACTTCAACCAAAGCTTAGATATGGTCCTTTGTTTGTCCTTGATTTGATGCCCTGCTCGTTTTCTGTTTGCACTGCTCAGCTCAGTCGCCTCACGGCAGACTTCAAAGCAAGCGTCAACATTTGCTGGCACCGAGGCACAGCAGTCGACTTTTTTAATATTTTAAGCCAATTTAGCAAATGTTGGCAATGGCATTTTTTCTATTATTGTTGTTGTTGTTGTTTTTGTTGCTTCTGTGTCTGTCAGTTGGCTATTAAAATTGGCATTTGCTGCATTCATGGCATATCCTTTATATGAAAATCCTTTGCAGCGCTCAAATATCACGTTAGATGGATGTTTTTATTAAATCCATCCGGTGCTTGTGAAAATTTGAGCTGTCGATTTTCAGCAGAAACAAAAACTTTTCTCACAAAAAACCAAAAAAAAAAAAAAAAAGGAAAAGAAACGAAAAGGAAACGAAACACAAAACCGAATATGATGAATTTAATCCCTTACAATTTAGCTCATGTCTGTGGCTGAATTTGTTTTATCTGTGTTTGTGACCAAGCAAGGACGACTTGGCCTGACTGCAGAAAAAAAGGAATGTCTGCATAGCTTTTCAATAAAGTTGGTAGTATTCATAATTCGAAATTTGAGCACTTAATTTGTGTTTTTCATATATTTGCTTATTCTGACATCCTACACCGTTAAAGATATTTTTTAATAATCACAATATGGTCAGCGTGTCGATAGTCAACTTAACACAAAACCCATAATAAATGTGCATTACTGTATTTATAAATAGATATATATATATATATGTATATGTTTGTATGCGTGTGTGTGTGTGTGTGGGTGTGTTTTTGTAAATATTCTACCACAAATAATACAAAACAACAGAAAATTAAGAAGGAAATTCACAAGTATTTCATTTCAATTTATGAAATTTTTCAAACAACTGACCAGCCAAGCGTGCTATAAGCCACAGTAAAAACAAAATAATGAAAAAAATACTCCACAATTTTGCTAATCCTTCCATCTGCGCGCAACAGACTCAATAGCCGGCATACCATGCAAGTTATTTCAGCCAACGTTAAAAGCATTTATTTGTACAGGGTTACCAAAACAATTCATTTCAAATAACTGAGTGTCCTGCGTATCTTAAATGCTATGAACAACAAAAGACAGCAGAGTGGGCCAGATTATATAAAAAAAAATTGCATACTTTTCTGCTGAACTGCGTGTTGCAGGCGCGTTGGATAAAATAATTTGAGAGGCAATAACTTGAGCTCTTAGGCTAGCATGCATTGCATTCTGCGCGTTTCTCCCTAATGTCATCATGAAAAAACAAACAGAATTGAATTCAATTGTTTCGTTTGTAAGTTGGAATGATGAAAAATATAGAAACATTGCGATCACATGACATGCAACAAAAAAATTTGAAATACTTTAAACTCAAAATAACATATAATAAATAACTTGAAATAAACTGTGTCAATACTACAAACTTAGTACTTCGAACTAACCTATGATTTAATATCCGTTTGATTTCTTTGTTTGAAGTAGAGACAGTTTTAAAACGTTTGTGTTTTCATGCTAAAGAACAGCTTTCTCAGAAATTGTTTCGATGTAATAATGATGAAATGAAATTTATTTAGTGCTTAAATATTTGCTTGCCTACCGAATTGATGCTCTATCGATAAGAAACCTAATTTATGCTAATTTGTTTTTAATTACTTATAATTTACACTCTAATTACAGCAATTCTTGCAAATCAAAACTAATTAATTTTGCCTATTGCCACCTCAAATTCGTTATGATTTTGCTTTAGAGGCATTAATTAAGAACATTATGTCGAAACACACATTAAGAAAATAGCTAAAAATTTCAAATTTATTGCACAATCAGTAATAAAAACTGCTTTCTTTGGAAGTAAATTGAAACATTAGCATAAAATATAAGAAAATATAAAATATAAGGTACACATAAACGGCATTAAAAAAAAAGACATCATGTTGATCGTTGTACAGTTTGTGAAGAGTCCTTCCTTTCGTAGCAAAACAATAAACTTTTAACTAAAAAATATGAAAAATTTTTGTATGCTTATGAACGTACATTCTTATTTATTATATGTTTTCATATGAATTTCATTTTCTCATATTTTCAAGAGAGTATGATATTGACCACATAAACTCGACAACATTCAGACTTTACTAAACCCCCCCCGGCCCCATTAAATAGCTATAAATATTAATGAAAACAACACCCCTGAAAACACAACGATCTCAGCCTTTCCAAGTGGCGCAATTTATCGATTTAAAAAAAAACCACTAAGAATGAGTGAGAAGCATCAACTTTACCAAGAGAATGGGTTCAATTAAGCAAAGTAGAAGACAGGGCTAAAAAATCGGTCTACAATAAAAATCGATATTAACCTATAAAGAATAAATATTTTATAAGTGTTTAAAAACAAATCTTCAAAGAGTTTCTAATGACAAAAAAAGTCAAATTTTTCTTGCCAATATTTATGTTCTATCAAAATCTTTACTTATGAGCTTATCTTGGTTACATATTCCCCAAAAAAAAATATTAGCTATTAAGAGTAAACTTGAAATTTTGGCCATAAAATTGGTTCCGGAAAACCAAAACTGCTCCATGGGAATTTTTCAGATCCAAAAAAATGATACGGACATAAATATTAAGAGTCCTTCTAACTCTTGAGTGGAGTGATGAAAACGATACACAGAACGAAAGAAGAACTTAATACTTTTCCAACAATATCAATTCCACGTAAATCTAATAAAAAATGTGTCTTTTACAGCGGTTTTAAAAAAATGCCTTTTTAAAAATAGCAAAAAGTTCAATTTTTGATGGTCAATAAGAGTTATAATGAAACAAAATTTTAACAATTTTTTTATGTCAAAATGTTAGTATGAGTAAGAAGTTTTACATTTAAGAAGATTTGGGCATGCATTCTGTGCAAAATAAAAAGTTATAAGCAAAAAACATGTTTTTTTTACTAAAAAGGACCTTCAAGAGAATCAAAATTGCTTCGGCGGTTTTTCTCCGATTTGAAAAAAAAGTATGCAGAAATCATTTTAATGAGTTCCTCTAACTTTTGAGACCCCGACCGGTTCAAATTTTTTGTATCCATATAAGAATGATCCGGTCTAATGAATATGAATATGAATATGAATATGAATATGAATATGAATATGAATATGAATATGAATATGAATATGAATATGAATATGAATATGAATATGAATATGAATATGAATATGAATATGAATATGAATATGAATATGAATATGAATATGAATATGAATATGAATATGAATATGAATATGAATATGAATATGAATATGAATATGAATATGAATATGAATATGAATATGAATATGAATATGAATATGAATATATGAATATGAATATGAATATGAATATGAATATGAATATGAATATGAATATGAATATGAATATGAATATGAATATGAATATGAATATGAATATGAATATGAATATGAATATGAATATGAATATGAATATGAATATGAATATGAATATGAATATGAATATGAATATGAATATGAATATGAATATGAATATGAATATGAATATGAATATGAATATGAATATGAATATGAATATGAATATGAATATGAATATGAATATGAATATGAATATGAATATGAATATGAATATGAATGTGAATATGAATATGAATATGAATATCAATATGAATATGAATATGAATATCAATATGAATATGAATATGAATATGAATATGAATATGAATATGAATATGAATATGCATATAAATATGAATATGAATCAACACTACACTCCTTTTCAATCGTGTTAATGACCTGTATTTGCGCTGGCCACTTCAAAATACTAACATGTCTTCCAATAAACTCTTATCTATGCAAACAACGCCTTTGGGTTATTATCCTGCCTGAAACTCCATTAAATTTGGCAACGTTTTCGTTTTAACAAGTATTAACACATGTTTTTTTATATGTTTTTTGTTAAGGTTATAATTTGAATAACTTAAAAAATTTGTGAATAAAAATGCATTCTCATGAATGTATATTAATTAGTTCGAAAAGTTTTGCAGTATTTCGTGCGTAAATCACGTTGTCAGGTGAATTACCTAGATACGTGAGTGTGAATTCATGTGTGTTTGTTTGCGTTAACATCATAGTTGGCTTAATTAAAAAACTCAACTTGTTTATAATTAATTTCTACAAATTGCTCACAAGACAAAAGAGCACAAAATGAGAAAATTAAAAATATTAATAATTTTAATTGCCACAGTAGTGTCCTAGCCAACTTGCACAGAGCTGACAGAGAATAAAACGTTTACAAGCAGGTCATCCGCAACTATTTCTTCTTACTTGCTGGCCACACCACAACCCACTGACTGGCTGACAGCAAAATTAATGCACAATATTTAGAGAGGAAAAAATGTTTCATCACACTTTAAGTGTTGCCACACATGTGCAAAAATTATTATTTAACATTATCCTGCATAACTCACTTGGTTGTTGGTTGGTGTAACTCATACGTTTCCGGTGCTTAAGCTGTGCTGAGCTGTGCTGAGCTGTTTTTTGCTCTCGCTCTCTCTCTCTCTCTATGGTTTTGCATTATAAAGACATGCATGCATAGAAAAAATGCTTGCAATAACAACAACAATAACCAGAACAACAACAAAGTGTCCTCATGTTGCCTCTATCATTATTCATGCTTGAAGAAAATGGCAGCAAAAGTAAACAGGATGTGTGGCTGCTTGAGTGAATATGTGTGTGCATATTTCGTGTGTGTGTGTGTGTGTGCGCGTGTGTGTGATAGGAGGTGTTTAAGAAACAGTGCTGCCTGCATTGCTGCTAAACTGAACGATGGCATCATTTGCTGATGCAGCAATTCATTTTAACTAAGTGGACAAAATAAAACAACAGCAGCAGAAGCAACAGTAGCAGAGCAGCCTGGACATTAAGCACTGACAAAGCAGCATGCTTGGCTCCACTGACAACGGAAGCAAGTGTGAAACTGGAGACGTTTGCCTTGTACTAGCAGTTAGTCAAGGCAAAAAGCACAGAAAAGCTGCAATTTAAGCTATTTCACAGGATAGCAGGTCAAACAGCCAGAGAGTTTGATGCTAACGTCAGCCACTTCAAGTCGAATTGTTAATGAAACGAACACATAATTAATTCCAAGATCAGAAATTGTCGCCAGGATTCAAATTAGATTTCCGCCTTAATAAACACACATACAACACTTTATTATCCAGGCAATATTGGTCAGCAAAAACCTTGTTTTGCAGAATGTGTGGACATACTTAATAGAAAAACAGATTAAAATATCTAATCAACTGCATCGATTTTTCGACTTCAATACAGAAAAGCTGATGCGTGGCAGTTGCAGTAAATTTCGTTATTCACTTTTAATTGGATGTACAACATTATCAGAGATACACGGGCATGTGGCATAGCAACAAATGTTGCGATGTGATGTAGAAGAAGATTTTATAAATGTTGCCCTGCAGCCAGCTAAACCGCAGTGACGGACAGACAGACAGACACTGTCGGACAAGGGCCAGCATATTTAAGACAAGAATTCTGAGCTATGCTTGTTGCTTCAGCTGCCTGCTAAAAAACCACAAAAATAATCTCAAGCAACACACACAGAGCTCATGTCAGCCAACTGTCCAGACATGAGCGGCCACAAGGCATTCAATGATGTTGTTGTTGTTGTTGGATTTGGTATTGTTCCATGCATGTTGAATAGAAGTAGCAACATGAATAGCAACCGCAAAATGTAGCTCTCAATGATATAAGTTGTTGTACACCATGGTCGGGGTCGGTCTGGCAATGCAGACAGGATGCAAACACAAGACATGCCTTGGTCATTAGATGCTCGTTTTGACTTCTATTTACATGAGATAGCAATTCACTTTATATAATGAAGAGTTGAAAAAATAATGAGTTATTTTAATATAAAAACAATAAGAATAAACCAAGCAAATTTGCAAAGACATCAAAATTAATTCGTTTAGCTACAAACTTTGCTTAAGATTCATAAGCGTTTTCATATCCGTTAAGATTTCTTTCGAAATTTTGTTAATATTCATTAGATTTTCGTACTTAAACTCGTATTTTATGTTCCTCAACTGCATGAAATCATTGCACTGTACATTGGCTTTAAATAAGCTTAATGCATATATATGCTTAAGCAAATGCTTAATGAGCGCATTGAAAATACGAGCATGTTTGAGGACATTTATTAAGCAACAGGAAACGGAATTGGATGCACGCACACGCAAGCACGCAATGCGTGCAGAATAAAAACAGCAAAGTAGACAATGGGGGAAAAAATGTGGCAACAGCAACAGCAACAATGATGATGATAATTAAAGCACGCTTGAATCAGCAACATCTACATGCAAGTTAAACACACATACAGACACGCAAGGCAAATGCTTGCACATTAATTTTGAGCAGCTTAGCAGCAACAACAAAACCAGCGAGAAGAAAGGTTAAGCGAACGAAACGAAGCGTTGACGCAAGTCAAATAATAGCATAAATCGTTTTAATACACATGCACGCTTGCAAACACACACACACACACACAAACACATGAGCTATGCTGTTGCTTTTGCATTATTATATTGCACACATCCGTTTCCGCTTAACGGCTTTGCTTTACCTTAAACCGGCGCTTTTGACGCCTTCGTTTTGCAGCGTCATATAATTTGAGTAGCTATTTTATGCTGTTGTTGTTGTTGTTGCTGCTACAGTTGCTTTCTGTTTATTTATTGCAGCCACACGCTGAGCGACAACAATAGTAGCGCGCTTATTGTGGCGTTGCTTAAACAAAATGTATTTTCTTTGTTATTTTTTTTTTTTTGTTGTGTTTTTAGGCATGCCTTGATATTGACACTAGTTGGTGGTGTTGTTGTTGTTATTGCTCTTGCTATTGTTACCACCCTGTTGCACGCACTAACTACAAGCACTGCGGCGTTCGCGCACACCTTTAATCCATGTTGTAAATTGTTGCTTTTGTTGTCGGCACCTGGCTGCGAGACAAAACAAATTATAGCCCAGCTTTACCTTGAATGCGCTATAAGTGGCAATTTCAACACACTCACATACACACACATCTACACCCAAATTGGTATCAAGCAGTTATGTGCGTGAGAGTCTGCATGCGTGTTAATCATGTTTGCAATCATAGGAGCAGCAGCAGCAACAGCAACAGTAGCAGCAACAGTAGCAGCAACACATTGCAAGCATTCTCAATTACATGCTGACACGCCTAAAGCCAAGCACGCAAGTCTTCCTTGATGAGTTGCGTTCATTCGTTCGTTCATTCATTATTTCAAAGCCGTCGGCCTTAGCCAGCGTCTCTGATGGCGCTAATATGACGTTTGTTGGCGTAAAACACGTAACCACATCGTCTAATGGCGTCAAAGATTGACGCCAGCGATTGTGGATATTTACGATCATGCAATGTTGCCTGAGTGAAACAAGCTGTGGGCGAACGTAGCGCACGAATGCATTTTGAAGACTAATTAAAACAATAAAGAAATATAAAGTCCTGTGCTTACATTTTATGTGCATGCTTTTGGCTTTCAGCAAACTTAACTTGAATATAAAATTCAAAACATAATCTTGGGATATCTTACGTTGAAGGTGTTGAAACAAACAAAACAAAAACGGCAAAAACAAACCGCGCAGCTCAAGTGAAAAAAATTCAGTCGATTTTGAGTTTTAGCTCAGAAATAACTCGAAAATTTTCTCAAAAACTCTTATAAATAAAAAGCTTTTCAACTTTTTAAATATTATTAAAAGCTGAAAGGATGCTTTATAACTTTTCTTGCAGGAGTTTTCGATAGATGTTTTTTTTGTGCTTCTTCTCTTTATGCCTTCGGTTATGGTTTTTGAAATGTCAAGCTAACATTTTTCGGGAAAAATGGAAATCACTTGTACAGTATTGTGCAAAATAAAATATCGAATGTTCTTAACAGCTTATATAGCTATTCAAAACACTAGCTATTCAAAACCTTAGCTAAAACCTTTTACTTCAACTTTAAATAACATTACTTTTTTTAGGACTACAGCGATACTTTGCGGACTTGATTTTATCTGATATCAAACTATGTTCATATCAAAGACTTATATTTCTTTCACGGTTAATCGCGTTTTATAAATTGTTATTTATATTATAGACTTTTTTTTTTTTGTAAATATCCACTAAAATCAAACGTTATCGTCAGTCTAGAGTAATATTTGCCCTTTACATCCCCTTTAAAGAATTGATTTCTCAAAACATATAAATTCTGATTTAACTATCTTTTTTGAGAAACCTTCTGATAAAGTGTTTGCAGTTTAAAGCTGCAGCGAAAATTATCAAAATTTCTAGTTTTTCGCTATAACTTCTGAATACGTTAAGAGCATACCTTCATATTTTTATTATTAGAAAGAAAATAAAACATTAAAAAAATAAAAATGATAAAAATGAAAAAAATTTATTGGAACTGTTGCTGACATGGTATTTAACTTTGAAATTGAAAATGGGTTACCTTATTGCAATTTTTTTGCTTGTTTTATATTTTTCGCTTAATGAAGACAATATAACCTTTCCAATGATTCCCTATTTTCTAAAGTCTGATTGAAATTAATAGAGCTAGATTGTTTCAAAATAGACCCTTTTTTGGACCCGGATTTGGTTTTTCAAACAAAAAACCAATCTGAGAAAAAATTTGAGCCAAATCGATATAATTTTCAATTGACCGTTTATCACCATTCTTGTAAATTGGTGTAAGATGGGATGTTTTCCAATATGAAGGAAATATCCCACAAGACAGTGATTCATTAAAAATTATGTGCAACGGCAAAAGCAGTTGGTCTAAACACCAAGAAGCTTGTAGTTATAAGGTCTGGTCCTGGTCCCTTTAATAAATTCAAGTCTTGTATTGCATTAGAAATCTCTTCCTGCGTTATATATAAACTTTCAACCATAACAGGTGCGCTTGGATGAGAAACTTCAAATTGGGTAGATGGTTGACAAAATACATCCTTGAAATGTTTCGCAAATAGATTGCTAATATCATGAGGATTAGACGACTTGACATTACCTTTAAACATAGCCGAGGGTAAATAAATTTCCGCAATAAATAAATTATTTGATTTTTGTTTTCGCTATTTATTTTACCGCTTGCTTATATTATCATTAAATGAATTAACTATAATTAAAAAAAACCGGTAAAGCTTCAAAATAAGCAATAGATAACAGTATAATGCAAAATTGAAAGAAGGTGCAATACTGTTACATTTGCCCTTTTTACCATTTTTGTCTGCTGTTTTTGTTATTGTTGTTAGATTATCTTCAAACCGTTTTTGGAGAAAGAAGACAAGTGTACCAATAATGTTTTAAAATAAAACTGTGCAAATCATTACAATTTCGGGTATATAACAGCAGCTAAAATTAGAGATGCTACACCAGATGTTACAGTATTGCTCTTCAGTGTATGTGATTACAAATATTTATGAACAGTTATATATTTGTGACAAATTTTTTACTAAAGATAACTAATAAACAATAAAATTACAAAAATATATTTGAGAAAATTTTTTTCCTTAAAATATAGGTATGTGGAATTTTTCAAAATTGTACCTTAATTTGTATTCAAAATTATACCTTATTGTGTTTTACTTATTTAAAACAAAAAACAAAAAAACCGGTTTGTGTCTGTTAATGTTAATTCATATTTAAATTTAAAAACTAAACTTTATTTTTTATCAATTATCATTAATGACTCCCATCAAATGTGAAGATAGATTTGCTTAGGTATTGCACAATACTGTATATATTCTACACATCTGTGTAACTTGTCGTATGTGAGGCGAAAGATCGATACAGTGATGAATGTGTTAGCGAAAAAGGTAGTCAAATGATCTGGGGATGTTTTTCTTTTCATGGTGTTGGACATACAGCTGGCTATAATAAATGGAACACTTAAAGTTGTACAGTACAAGCACTTTTCGCTATAAGATGAAGTAATTTTCAACTCGGCGTCATGCCATCGTGCGAATATTGTAAATATTTTCCAACATTCCTTTTAACTACACTGAGAAAAAAAACACATACCTTGCTCCGGTGAAAAATTTCTCTATTTTCGATATAGAAATTTTCTCTTTTTCAAATAAAATTTTCTTAAATTAGAATAAATTTTCACATTTTCGAAGAAATATTTCTTTACTTCTAGGAAATGGAAATATTTCAATGTCTCTAATAATGATAAGTATTTTTCTCGCACAAAAGTTTCTCATTTATAGAGAAAAATTTATTGAAAATGAAAAACTTTTCTTATATTTTGATAAAAAATTCACTAAGAGAAGTATTTTCTTCAATAAAAACAAATATTTTCTCAAAAATAAAAAGCTTTTTCTCAAAAAACGATATTATTTTCTTTTTCATGGAAACTTTTTACCATTTTTAGAGAATTTTTAGTATCGAAATTAGAGAATAGCATTCTCTGGAGCAAAGTCTATACCATTTTTCTCTAAATATGATGCCTTTTTTATCATATTCCGATAAGCTTTTTTCTGAGTGTAGTCTTACAATTTAAGCAATTTTATCGACTTACCTTTTTCGATTTTCCTTGCAGCTTAAAGTTTATTTGTCGGAAATGAGTATTTTTACATTGGAATGATCTAGAAATAGCCCCATCGAGAACCTTTCGCAAATTCCTTTTAACTAGTCTAACTATAGTTAGCTTTTTAAGCAATTTTATCGACTTACCTTATTCGATTTTCCTTGCAGCTTAAAGTTAATTCGTCGGAAATGAGTATTTTTAAATTGGAATGATCTGGAAATAGCCCCATCGAGAACCTTTCGCACATCATGCAAGTGCACGTGGGATGATTCCAAAAAAGTTATGTATGGACTTGAATTCTTTTACATAAGCTTTATTACTAAGCTTTACTACTACGAACTCTGAATTTCAAAATTGAAAAAATTGTATGATAACTACTACTGTGCTTCATAAAAACTTATGTCATCAAGATAATGAAACTTTTACATAATTGAAAATAATTTAGAACAAAAGTTGAGGTAATTTTTTAAAATCAGCGAAGACAAAGTTAACTCTTTACGAAATTTTTCATATAACGTGATCTTCGCTCAGAAAAATATCACATTTCCATATTTCAACATCATATTTCACATTAACACTTTAACAAAATTAAATAATTGAAAATTTTGTCACAACCAAATGATTATTAAAACTTAAAAATTGAAAGCATCCAAGAAAATGTTGGAATTTTTTGTAATTTAAATAATTTTTCTGATCTAATCTTACAACCATAAAATTGTCCAATTTGTCTCTGTGCATCGATCATGTTTATGATTCTTTAAGTCCACAAAATTGACGCACAGCCAGTAGAACGCCCTAGGCTTGTTTCAATAACAAACAATGTCCTTCTTCAACCATTAATTCATTCTGAGCTGGTGTTACTTGGTATTAAAGAACAGCTTTTAGCTCTCTGGTCTTAAAAATTCTTATAGACTAGCGCAAAGTTTAATGCATGGTGGTAACACTGTTTTATTGTTGTTGATTTTGTTGGAGTGGCATATGATGAGCATCAGTGTTGCCGTTTGGATCCAAATGGATCCATTTGGATACTTTTTTTCTTCAAAAATTGATGGATACTTATTATTTAGCCTTAGTGGAAATTTGGATACTTTTATTGAAAAATCAGTTTTATATGAAAATATAGTCATATGAAATCAAAAATGCCCTAAATTACCAAAAATTCAAAATCGAGTTTTTGATTGATTATGATTCACCGTATCCAAATATATTTAAATGCAAAATGTTACACTCCTACTACTAAAATCAACGATTTTATAAACAAAATTATCCTGAAAAATATGGTTTTGTTTTTAATTTAGAAAGGTTTTTGGTTCTTCTGAAAAATTTTTCAAATAATAGATAGGAATTTTTTGATTTTATATGAACCCTGCAAACATTTTCTGAGGCTTTCCAAAAAATGACTCTAAAAAGAGTATTTTTTATGCATGTTTTTTGATGACTCATTAAAAGGACTCATGAAAGAGTGTTTAATATGACTGTGAAATGATTGTTTAAAAAATAAGACTCTTAAAACAGTCATTATTGTATCTGCTTTATGAGTACTCATAAAAGACACTCATTAAAGAGTCCTAAATATGACGGTAACATGATTGTTCATAAAAAAGACTCATAAAAGGATCAAATATTGATTGATAAATGCGTAATCAAAAAGAAGACTCATAAAAGAGTCTTCTATAGGAGTGTTGTATGAGAGAATAGAATCGGATTATTTTAAAAGCACCATATCTAATAAATAAATAAGAACTTAATCGAGAATATTTATTTTAATTGTATAAAACTTTGTTACTGTCCGTTATGGACACATGCTATCCTGACGTCGCTTTTCGCAGAATTATTTGTGCCGATATATATGCATTGGAAGTGAACTACAACAAATGTTCGTTTTAAAATGACTTCTTATACGAGTCTTAAAAGAGTATACAATATGAGTATTATAAGAGTACTCAATATGAGTCTTAAAAGAGTATTCAATATGAGTAATGAAAGAGTACTCAATATGAGTCTTAAAAGAGTTTTAAATATGAGTCTAAAAACCGTTTTTACTATGAGTACAAAAAGACTCATAAAACAGTCAAAATATGAATCATATTTTGGAGCCCACAACATACGAAAATGTACTCATAAAAGAGTCTTTTTTGAGCGCAATATGAAAAACAAAAAACCTGTTTGTGTCTGTTAATGTTAATTCATACTTAAATTTAAAAACTAAACTGAACCCTCATTTATATGAGTTTTGAAAGAGTCTTTTAAGAGTCATAATGTTTGCTGGGAAAATATGCTTTTTATTGTTAGCATTGCCATTATTGTGTATTTTTGTAATTTTGTAAACCCGTGGTTAGGGTTACAAGCAAGACGTCGAATTGAGTTAGATTTGTCAAGTTTGTTTAGAGCAAATTGTTTGTTGGCAGCTCAATAGACTCTTGTTCAACAGACTCTTGCAGCTACTATTTTTAAGTGAAAAATAGGATAAAAGATTTTAACAGATAGTACTCAGCTAAATCCAACAAGTTTTGTAGAGTTTTCTTGGGTTTAACGAAACTCAACTCAACCCTTGTTTACATGCACAGCTCACTACGAGTTAGCTCCGAGTTAACTTTGCATGTAAACACAGTATATGCCGCTTCTAACTAAATATTTTTTATGAAAATTGATTGAGATAAGAATCAAAAACTACTTTTTTGTGTTTAAAAAGTAAATATAATATAGTTTATTGCAATTTGATACCTGGATACTTATTTTTTTTTAAGTGGATACATTTGAATCCATTTCTTACCTTTTTATGTATACTTTTTTCACAACCGTCGCGGCAACACTGATGAGCATCAACATGTTTTGTTGTTGCAGGACATTATTGTTAACTAAATATGCTGCGTCCTTAAGCAGAAGAATAATGTTAATTGTTGTTGTTGCAATAATGTTTGCTAGTTGATGCCTCATGTCATTTTTGTGGCGAGCTTGAAGCAACAACAAAAAACAACAGCAACAATAAGACATTCAAGTCAAGTATAACTCCTGTTTGCTTGTATTTATGACTGTGTCTTTGATTGTGTGTTGGTGGTGTGGCTTTGTATGAATTTCTATGCGTGTGTGTGTGTCTTTGAGTTTGTTTGCTTGTGAGCGATAATAAATCATAATAATCACTCTAATAATTGTGAACTTTTGTACAATTTAGGTTTTGAAATTGTCCGCAAGTTTATGTTATTGTTATTGTTGTATTTCGTTTTTATATTTATTTGTTAATATTTATTGTAACCTCATAAAAGCAAAAGCTGTGAGTGCCCTCGGGTTGGACTGCTATAAGCATCAGCATGACCAGCAGGCAACATTTAAGGCGTGTTAAAGCTTTATTTTAATTTAAGAGCTCAAGTTTTATGTCTCCAAGGTCAAGTGTTAAGATTAAAAGATAAACTATGGTGTTTTTTAAGGAGTACAAATCAAAAAAAGCTTATTGAGAAAAAATAAAGTAGCATTACCCTGCTTTTCAACAGTGCTGTGTACAACATGAACACATATCTATAAAAATTTTTACACCAAATTCTATGTTCCGCTTTAAGTTCGAAGTGTATAAAAACTTTTAATGTTCTTTTGAAGGCTAAAATTTTGATGAGCCTTTTGATAATTTTTGCATACCAACAAAAGGTTTTAAGCGAGTTTTTAATTTTGCTGTCATTTTGACACAAAGCGATGTCATAAAATTTAACCCATACACACATTAAACAAAAAATTAACACAAACATATGAGCACAAAAGTTAAAAGTGATGTTTTTCATAAAGATATGATTAAATTAAAAAAAAAAAAAAAAAACCAAACACCATTCAGCTACATTCAGCTCATAAAACCACACAAAGACATCAAAAACATTTTAACCACTCTCTGAAAACTAACATCTTCATAATGCTTATTTCAGCAGCCCACACACTAAGCAGTGTTGCCAACATGTGCTGCAAACATTTTAATTTTGTCAAAATAGCACATTTCGGTGTACCACTCTAAGGTACCTTAAAGATAAAAGGTTCTGGCTCTGCAAATAATTTTACGAGTTGAAGCTTGTTATCAGTTTGGTGTTGAACAACAACAACAACAACAACAACAACAACAACAACAACAACAACAACAATAATAATAATAATACTAATGATAATATTAACAACAACACAACAGCAATAAAACAGCCACCACAAACAACGCGATTCATAAGAAAACTTTTTTGGCTACTCTCTTCGTTTAGGTGCCAGACCCTCTTTTTCACCCATTGTACGCTTGCCACTGAGATAACAATGATTTAATTACATAATTCAAAGTAATTGTAGCGCACTAGGCGGCTCTCAGCACCAACAAAGAGGCTTGCCTAGTTATAGTAGTACAACAAGGTTGTGTTGTAAAAGTATGTAGGTAGTGAAAAGTTTTACGATAGTTTTTAAGTTTTTTTGTTTTTGCTTTATTTGCCCACCAGAGACAAGTTTGGCAGGGCTGCCAAATAACAGTGAAATATAATGACAACTAGCTATTAAATTTTTGAATGTGTTTGCAGAGAGTTAATGAAAATAATTTAGCCAAAAACGGATTTATCATTAAGACCAACAATAAACTTTAAAGACGTTATTTATTTAGATTTTTTGTTTTTATCTAAGCTTATTTCATCAGATTTGAAAAAAAAGTCGCCACACGCTACATTGGTCACAAAAAGTGTTTATTCTGAAAAAATGTTCTGTAATTTATAAACAAAATAATGAAATTTTTCGTTTCAAAGTCAAAAAAATCAAGCATTATAATCTTAACATGAAGAAAAGACTAACAAGTTTGCGGCATTTTTTTTAAATTATCAAACATTGGAACAATTAAGGAGCTTACATTCATATCCAGATGAGTCACAGGAAAAAAATATTTTAGTTAGAAATGCCATTGTTAAAATTTAAAATTGCTTTTTCAAGGGTTTATTGAAGGTTTCTCATTTATTCAGACTTTATAAGAGGTTTTAAAGTTCAACTTATTTAGCAGTGAGTGAAATTTCAAGGTCTTTTATGCGTGACGCTTGGGCTACATTTTCAATTTAAATGAACATTTTCAAGGTCGCTTATTCGTGAAGCTTATAAATAATGTCGAAAGCAAATTTGTAAATGAAAATTTCAACATAAAAACATGCCGTAAGTTGGAATTGAACCCCGGTTGTTGCAACTGAGCATCGAATTACAGTCGGAAGCGCTACCAATATGCCAAATAGGCACATGACAACCACGCAAACAAAATATAATTAATATTGAATGCGTTTTGCACCCTTTCTAGTATATCACAGACACAAACCATGTCTTACAAGCAATTTTAGTTTCATCCTAAAAGTATGCGCGGAAAATTTATTTCTTTTAGCTTTGAACGATAATATTTAGGAGTATAATTTTTCGCGCAAAATTTTTGTGTGTAGAAAAAGTTACAGTAAATTCATTGCTGCAATATAAGAACTGTAATAAATGCTTTAATAACATTAATGAATTTATAAACTTATTGCAACACTTACTGCTTATTTACAAGACGAGTTTCGAAGACTTTCATTTAATAGATTGAAAACTCTGGATAAAGAAATAATTGATTTTATGAATCATACGTCAGAGCCTCTGAGCCTTTTTTGATTCTGTACTTTTGTCAGAAAATTGGTTAAACAATGACAATGTCAACACACCAAGCTTTAACTGCGTCATTTAATATAAGCAAACGAATATTCGAGCAGGCGAAATATTTGGTCTGGACAATCACGGACTTATACATATTTCATATTTTAGTTATCACAAACCATTAATATCAGTATTAAAAATTGAAGCACCAACCAATAACGATGTAAATATTGAATAAACAAAATATTATTCTATTTCGTATTGCATTTCTCTTCAACAACTTCCTCTGTCTATTTTACACTAAAATCTCTTAATCTTTATTTTTTAAAAATTTTCATTTCTGCCACGTTAATGTTGCCACACCCGAGTTTTTTGTCCTTATAGTACGTTTATGAGTAATGTTTTTGATTTTTTTTTTTTTAAAGACTATAAATTTCATCATAAATTTCATCATCAAATACAGCTCATAAATTTTTATGAGCTGAAATTTTTTTTAAAGTGAAAGTTTTAAAAGTTTAAAGTTTTATCCTGGTCACTTCTGAGCTAAAACAAGACTATCAACTGGTGAATCCGTTTACATACGTATAGATTATTTAATCAAAATCGATTGGTTTAAGTTTTTATACAAAAATGAATTTTTAATTGTCTAAATCATAGTGCCTAATATGTGAAGTCAAGGTCGTTAATTGTTTAAATCTTTTTTTATTTTGCATATTATATGTAATAACATGAAGAGAAAAAAAAAATGGGCTAGAATCAAGCTCAAAACGTTCATAAATGAGATAAGCTCAATAGAGCTCAAAACAATCTCAAAACATGCTATTCATGTTCGCAATTTATGCAAAAAATTGGTAAAACCGAACGACATAATTTTCAATTGGTTGTTGTTCCTGTAACTATAAAAGTGCAGAAAATAAATTAAATAATTATATTTTCCTGTCCAAACTGGATATGTATATTTGGACAATGAAAATATAATTTTTATTTTGCTTCATATCATTATTTTGGTTCTTTGTTTCTTGATTCACTTGTACAAGTTGTACAAAACCAAAATGATGTAAATTGAGTGCGAGTGAGCATATTCATTGTTTGATAAACAATCCAAACATTTCTTATATTGGACGCATGTAGGCATATTAATTTTTTGATACATGATCAAAAAATCACATATATTATGCACGAGTGGGCATGTTAGTTTTTTGATAAACAATCTCGTTAGTGCTTGATATCATGAATATTATGGCTTAACTCAGAAACGCTCCCAAAATTAATTGGGATTGGGATTGTTTTCAGCTCAAATTTCTCTCCGTGAAGTTAAGTTTTACCTGAGACTTTATATCAGAAAATGTTGTCACTAATGGGTTAAAAAATGGTCCTCAATATGTAAAGTTGTCAAAAAATTGCAGAAAAAGTATAGATCAAGCGAGTTTGATGGAAAGAAAACTATGTCAGAATTTTAAGCACCCACTTATATGGGGCTGCCCCATTGTACGACAATAGTTCCCAATCCAAAAAATTGAGAAATTACCCAAAATCCATTTTACAATTATTTTCACCTTATGTTTGGTGTTTGGTGTCATTATCTTGCATAAATAAGGTATTTTCTGGTTCACACGGAGAAAAATTTGAGCTGAAAACAATCCCAAATCAATTTTTTTTGGTAGTGATTCTTAGCTTAGCCATAATATTCTTGATATCAAGCCCTAATCTTATATATAAAATCAAATGTTTGTCTGTCTGTCTGTCTGTCTGTCTGTTCCGTATAGGCTCACGCACCGTTTATCCGATTGCGCTGAAATTTGGACACCGAGTACCTTTCATAGTGAGAAAGAACATAGGGGGTGTAAAAAAGTGGGCGGAAGTATGTGGGCGTGGCACTCTATCATAACTTCTAAACGCCTGAACCGATTTCCATGAAATTTGGTATGAAGGTTCAACTTCTCCCAAAATATAACATAAGGCATAAAAAATTCCAAAGACTTACGCAAGAGGGCGCTTTAAGTAGTACATTTTTAAGACTCAATAACTCCTAAACGCCTGGAACTATTTCAATGAAATTTGGTATGAAGGTTCAACTGTAACCAATATAAAGCATAGGTAAAAAAGTAGGCGGAAGTATGTAGGCGTGGCAATCTGTAATAACTTCTAAGCGCCTGAACCGATTTCAAAGACATTTGGTATGAAGGTTCAAATGCTCCCAAAATAAAACATGGGCAATAAAAAATTCCGAAAACTTCCGGAAGAGGGCGCTTTAAGTAGTGCGTTTTTATTAAGACTTAATAACTCCTAAACTCCTGGACCGATTTCAATGAAATTTAGTATGAAGGTTCAACTGCACCAAAGATAAAGAAAAGGTTGGGCGGAATTGTGTGGGCGTGGGACTCTATAATAACTCCTAAACACCTGGAGCGATTTCAATTAAATTTGGAATGAAGGTTCGTCTGCGTCCAAGATAACATAGGCTATAAAAATTCCAAAGACTTCCGTAAGGGGGCGCTTTAAGTAGTGCGTTTTAAAGACTCAATAACTCCTAAACGCCTCAACCGATTTCAATGAAATTTGGTGTGAACGTTCAACTGCGCCCAAGATTAAACTTAATATATAAAAAATTACAAAAACTTCCGCAAGAGGGCGCTTTTAGTAGTGTATTGTTAAGACTCAATAACTCCTAAATGACTTGACCGATTTGACTTAAATTTCGTATGTGAAATAACTTGACCCTGCAACAGAATTGAGGCTATTTAAATTTCAGAAAACTTCCGTGAGAGGGCGCTTTATTCAATCAACTATGTTTGGCTCATTCATGTCAAAATGTATGAACCGATTTTGATGAAACTTGATAGGCATTTGTATCTGTTACTGAAATAGATTCTATGCTTTTAAAAGGTCTTTCGACAAAAATTAAGGAAGCTATATAAAGATGAAAAAAAATTAACCAAACAGTATGGACCAAAACCGAAGTTAAACGAAGACAATCCAAAACTCGAATCGATGCAGCATTTTTTAAAATTGGAATTTATTCGAGATAAAATTGCATATTAAATGCATGCTTAGAAAAACTTTAAACGAATTTTTCTCGAAATTACTTTTCAAACTGCACTCAGAAAATAGTTTCTCGGAATATGATAAAAATATTTACTGAAAAATGGTATTGACCTTGCTCCAGAGAATGCTTTTCTCTAAATGCGATCCTAAAAATTCTCTAAAAATGATAAAAACCTTCTATGAAAAAGAGAAATATATAAAAAAAATTCGATTTTAAAGAAAAAGACTCTTTATTTTTGAGAACAAATTTTTTTTTACTGAAAAAAATACTTCTCATAGTGAATTTTTTTTCAAAATATGGGAAAAAATTTTCATTTTCAACAAATTTTTCTGTATAAATGAGAATTTTTTTGTGGGAGAAATATATTTGTTATTATAAGTAACACTGAAATATTTCCATTTCCTAGAAGTGAAGAAATATTTCTTCGAAAATGTGAAAATTTATTCTAATTGATGAAAATTTTATTTGAAAAGAGAAAATTGCTATTGTCGAAAATAGAGAAATTTTTCACCTGGGGAAGATATGTGTTTTTTTTTCTGAGTGTGCGTGTCCATTTCCTCAGAAACCAGACGTCAGATCGAGACGTTGAAGATGTCATTTTTTGTTTTAAGCATGTCTGGCAGGTACAGTTTTACGGAAATTTGACTAAACACTTTCGACGGAAGGAGGGGGCAAAACGATAATTTAAAAAATTTTAAAATTGAATTGATAATTTTAAAAACGTTAAAATGAGAGCAGTTTTGAAAGTCGTCCTCTTTCTGTGCTCGAGGCACAACCCCGAGTAACACCGGGTTACATCCGCTAGTGTAATTATATTGAAAAAAAAAAAATTAACACGCTCATTTCTGCATTATGTTTGTAATTTTTTGATTTTTCGTTAGTATGCTGACTTGGGCCCAATTTATGACATTTTGGTATTGATTATTAAAAAAACATATTCATTTGTGTCCAATGCATGTCATTTATGTATTTTGCATATGACATTTTAAATAGTTTATATTCTGCTCTTTTATATACTTTCATACTAACAGAAAAAAAAAAAAAACCAACTGAGAATTATGTTGTTCGTGAGCAACCGTCATTCTTAACGAGCAAAAACAAAAAAAAAACGAACATTTATGATTAAGCCCAAGATGACACATATTAAGCACAAATTGGCGTGTTTATCCAAAAAAGGATAAAAAAAAAATTCAAGACTATTCTATTCAATTTCTAGCACAAACTGCTTACGTAAATATCATGTTTGGTTTGAGCTCTTTTGAGCTAATATCATTAACGAACGCTTTGAGCTTGATTTAAACTCATTTTTTTTCTCTCCGTAAACATTCTACTGCACAGGTGGTTCGTTGATTAGTTAAAGTGGTGATACAGTATCAGGAATGGGAAATGACTATTCCGAAATTGTACCAAATCGAAATAAAAATTGTACTTTTTGACATCAAATTGTACTATTTTTTTTCTCCATGAATAATAAACTTTTTTGATGTATTTAACATATTATTTAAAGTAAAATAAAATTACTAGAAATGGACAAACAGTTCAATATACATACATAGTTAAATAAATATAATACTCTACATTCAGTTTTTAAATTTTAATCAAGTTGCGGTTACCCAAGCCGGCCTAAAAATTAAGTTTTCAAACAACTCAATTTATTTGACATCGTGCTAGAAAGAGACGATCATGTAATAGAAAAATAAAATAGTAGAGCTGATCTGGGATGATATTTGTAGTGGATATCAATTTTTTTACTTCCTTTCGATTTTCGAAAATACCCAACTCCTTTTAGCCAAAAAAAAGTACTTTCGGATGCACTAATCATCAAAAAAAGTAAACGTCACTCATGATTGAGATATTGTGCTCAATATTGAAACCAAAAAATTGTTCGGTTAAGCAGAAGATTAAAGAGAAGTTTAACAGTATTTATTTGGGTTATCCGATCAAAAAATTTTCATGAAACAGAACGATGAATGATATAAGTTATAGAGTCAGATAATGTCGTTGATGTCAACGAAGAAGACAAGGAAGATGATAGCTAGGATATCGGTAGCAACAGAAATCAAGTCCGTGCTCGTCCATTTAACATTTTTGGCATAAAATAGGTGTAAAAAAGATTCAATTGGCATCGTAGAAAGTGAATCAGGAATAAAAAAAATATTTGAGCCATTACGTCATTCCTGAGAAAGCAAGAATTTTCGCAGGCTTCGAATTTTCAACTGATTTGATTGCTACCGATTCAGAAACCTGGACTGAGCGTGGATTAATTTAATTAGTTAGGATTAGAATCTAAAGGATTAAGAATCGATGGAAGCCAATTTTAGAAAAAAAATTTTCAAAAAAAACATGTATAGGTGCCCCTTTAACGGTTGGAAATATAGGGTAGATATGTTGCTATTAAATGTTGGAAAGAAAAAAGCAGGAGATTGGGGCAGGTTTGTTCCTGAAAAATTTCGGAGAAATAAAATTTCTTGGGGTCGGTCGAACAATTTACCCCTCTTGGGACAACACTTGAGTAGTTATGAAAGTTTTCGGCTAATTTGTTCACTTCCCACCAACCTTTAACACCAATGCGGCACAACTTAACCCCACGGCACCCCGAATTTGCTTTTTTCAAAACCAATTTTTTGTCGAACCTCACAAAATTTATGGTTTCTGGGTATTAAAATCCCTTTACTAAAGATCTCCAAGTATTACTGCCCCACCCCTAGTGTCTCAGCAACAAAACAAAAGCTTATTTAATAATACAAGTATCGCCTGGGGTCGAAATTCGACCAATTTTTTGTTTGCAAAAATATAGATACAAAATATTTGGTGCACTTCTACTCCGCACTCTGATTCATTTAAAAAACAATTATTAATATCGGTTGAGAAACACGAGAGAAAATTGTTCTTAACGCCTATTTATATATAGATTAACAAAAGGTACTCTCACGTCCGAAAAAGTACTTTTAGAAGAGTAAAAAAACTCCCCTCCAAAATTATCAAATATCATCACTGTTGTAAATATGGTTGTAAAAATTCACAAAAAAAAGGTACTGAAAACTTTAAGAAATACCAAAAAAGCAAAGAAAGTCGATATGACGAAGACCAAGTGGATGAAAATGTACTTAAAATGTCTTCGTGGTACTTACGTACTTTTTATTATGAAATTGTACTGAAAAAGTACAATTGTACTGAAAAACCCAACACTGGGCAGTATCCACTATTGAGTCGTTTTAATGCCACTACCTCTAATTTCCGGGCGTTTTTGATTGTGGGATGAATACAGAATGAATACAGTTCAGAGCAACTATACCTTCCCAGTCTGAAAAAATCGGATTTGAGTAATAATAGAACAATACCCTATTTATGGAAGATAATGACTCTAAGGATAAGATGAAAATACCAACAAAATGAATGTTGGAAAAGGTATAAATAAGGATTGGTGATGACCGTGTCATGTAGGTTGTGTGTGGCTTAGCATGCTCGAAGCCCGAGCTCGATCCCCAGTCGCGGCGAAAAGTTTTTTCAATAAAAAAAATTTTGTGATCGGTCATCACCTCTCTGCAGACAATGGCAAAACTCAGAGAGAAAATAATGCCATGTAAAGCTTCTTGAGAACATGAACTTTAGCCGTTCAGAGGCGGCATAAATCATGTAGGTGCAGTTCTAGGTCAATTGTGTGCAAACATTTTATTACACACGCAACACAATTGATCATTGGAAGCTCGGTCAAAGTCCTATCAAGTGCTGAAATGGCCAATTTGCTTTTTAAGTTTTTTTTTTAAATTCTAATTGGATCATATAGAAAGTACGACCGAAATCCGATGCAAAACTAGGAAAAAAAGCTCAGCAGTTTTAAAAGCATAATCTACAAACTTATTTGCCCTGACTTCTGCTTGACTCCGATAATACCAACAATCTTTTCAGTATCTGACAAAAATCTTCTGAAAGTAAATTTGTCTGCAGTACTTAAAAATGTTTTTTTTTCAAATCTTGCTAATTTATAATCTTCCTCCCAAAACAAATACTGGCTACTGACCTTTTCATATACTTTATTCCTGCATGTAATGGTGCAATTCTAAATTTGATGGCATCTTATTTATTCATTTTAGTTGGTTTTGACTTACATATAAAACAACCTGATGTTGAAAGTTTGTTTCAACCACTGGAATGGTTTTCATCTATTTTATTCAGAATAAGGATATGCCCGGTATCATTTAGATCTAATATTGTTACTCCTTTATCTGATACTCTCTAACTGTGCTTTCCGAAATTTGCGTCCCCCTTAAAAATTCGTCAAAAAAGATTATTTTTGGCCTATCTGGTCTCTGATTTCGAGATATCCCGTTTTTTCTCCTATTTTTTGTAGAAAAGAGCGCTACATTTGGTACGATTTTCTCGCCGATGAAAGAATTGTGGTAGTGATTGAGTTAAAGAGCAAAATTGAGTGAAATAAAGATAGCGCTGTTTTGAAAAATACCGTACCTTTCAAAAACGAACCGTTTGTTAAGATTTTTTTACCATTCCCTGCTCAAAATATAAGAACTGTATCCCTAACATATCCTTAACAACCAAGTTTTCAGCGGTTACTTATGTTTAATTGCAACCCTGTTGTATTGAAATTTACGCTTTTGTGTTTCTAGATAGTTGTACTTTCTTTCCTTCTGCTATGCAAATAAATTCTTAAAATGATTTGCTAGCAACTGTGCCAAATTTGTTTGATATTCTAGGACGCTAAAGCAAACAACAATAATAGAAACAACAGCACTAACAACTCCAACGAAAGTTGTAAGAAAACTTGCATACTTTATTTTATTGTTGTTGTTGTCTTATTGCTGATCTTGCTGAGACAGCAGTGTTGGTTATTGTTTGTTGGTTTTCTTTTTTTGATTCCTCAAATTTGCATAAAAAACATTTTGTTTCACACAGTTTTGTTGATATGAAAACAAAAAAGTTGTAAAAATTTTAGGTTTTATCTACAAAAATAGATGTGGTAATTTTATTTCTAAAAAAAAAAAAAAAAAAACAAATTGGCCATTTCAGCCCTTGAAAGAACTTTGACCGAGCTTCTTAGGATCGATTGTGTTGTGTGTGTTATTAAATTTTGCACACAATTGACCGAGAACTGGACCTACATGTTTAATGCCGACTCCGAACGGCTCATGTTCTCAAGAAGCTTTACATGGCATTATTTACTCTCAGAGGTTTGCCATTGTCTGCAGAGAGGTGGTGACCGATCAGAAAAACTTTTTATTGAAAAAACTTTCCGCCACGGCTGGGGATCGAACCCGGGCTCCGAGCATGCTAAGCCACACACTTAACCTGCATGCCACGGTCACCACAATTTTATTTCTGTTATGACATTTTTCAACTCTCAGTTGAGTGAGTAGAATAATTTGCAATTATAATTATATCAATTAAATTTGTACAGTTTTTACAGCAATCTCTGTGTTAAATTAAGTTCATTTGACTTTCTTTTAGTCAGTGTCCTCAAAAAGGACGTAACTGAGCAACAGTTTCACTTTGACGAATTGTAAATGTTAAGAAAGCAAACAGTAGGCAGCGTGCTGCAATTAATTTTATCTATTTTTCCTGAATTGATGCAGGCAACGCAACACGGCTGTTCAATGATTTTAAACGAACTTTTTTAGCAGTTCATTAAAGCTTATTTGTTATTCAGTATTTTTGTGCAGTTTCCTCGAATAGATTTAAATTTTTGTTTGAATCTTTGCATTGCATTCAATTAATTTCAATTTCAATTAAAAAAACTATTAAAGCTTTCATTGTTTGTGATAGACTTCATCATTGGTGTCAAATCTCTTCCAGCCGAGCCACTTCCTTAAGTTTGAAAACAAGACATAGTCCGTAGAAAAGAACGGATGGATGAGAGAGCAATCCTTATTCATGATTTTTAGCCATAAGAACTGCACACGTGATCTCAAACAGTACAACTTCAAATTTTTTAACCACTGCTTATGGACATTTCCAAACTGGCGTTATGTACGTTTTGTACGAAAAAAATTAAAAAAAAAAGAATGAAGAAGTCAAAGTTTTAAAAACTTTTTTATATATGCGTAGTAATTAAGTAGCACAATATTAAGTTAAAAAATTTATAACAATCGACTGTAAGAATTAAAAGATATGAGCAAAAATATGCACTGGCGTGACGTTACAAAAAGCAAAAGTGGTTTTCGACTTAGATTAGAAAATTTGCAAAACTCTGCGAATTGGACAAGACTTTTTATACAAAACATTATTTGGAAGAATTTAAAATAATATAAGTTTATTTTGCAAGTTATCAAATTAAAAAAATCTTTTCTCGGTTTTTTTTTTTATTTTTAGGCTTAGTCATCTGGCGTGACGTTACTTAAATTTCCATCGGAACATTTTAAGTTAAAATTTGTAAAAAAAAGAACATTTGACGTAAATAAAACATAAAGTTTAGCTATTATATATTATATATTATATTATTTTAACTCCTACCCCATCGACTATGAGAAGTTGGAAAAAAATTCCACTAAAACACCTGCAACCAAATTCAGTTACAAAATCAGCCAAACTTCGAGCAATGTGGCGTGACGTTACTCACTTTTCAAATTTAATAAAAAATGAACGGTTTTTCTTCTTAACGATTTTTTTTTTATAAAATTTACTTAACTTTATTAAAAGTTATTAAAATGCAAAATTTCGCGCACTTTTGAACGTCAGCGTAGAAAAAATAGCACTAAATGCTTTTTTGTCGGGCGTGACGTTACCTCAGAATATCATTAAAAGCAAATCGTAATTTTATCGTTAATTAATATTTTTTTGCTCTTTTGCATTTATTTTGCGGTAAGTTGTTGTTGTAGCAAAAGTTGTGCATAAGAGTGCAATTGCACAATTACTCTTAAAAATGGAAATTGTAAAGAGAAAATGCTCATAGAAATAAACAAAACTGATCAAAACTTTAACCATAACTTTGTAGCCCGATATCTAGCCATCACAACATGGGAAAAATTAAAGCTCTTTAATTAAATTAATTTTTGAATATTTCGCTTCAATAATACAAGTAAAGAAAAATGTTGGTTTACTTTTAATTTTTTGGTCACGGTAGAATTTTCTGCGAAATGCCCATATTCTGAAAAACTAAAAATAAATAAAGAACACTGCGGTATATTAGTCTTTTTTTTTGACAAATTAAAAAATAAAACAGTCCGTTTTGGCACTTCATAAAATTTATGAATTTTGTTCTAATATATCAAAAAGTTCTTGTTTTCCATGTAGTTTTACATGAGATTCATGAATTTGTAGCACTAATATTATGAAATTTTCTAGTTGCCTTAGTTTATGTGCTTTGAATTTTGTAGATTTTGGTCACTTAGCTCATGAAACAATTCATGCTACCCTTGTACTTCTACATGAGTTCATAAATTGCTGTGCTTACCTCATCAACTATTCTGGTTTTCCTTGCATTTATACACATATTTTATGAATTTTATTCACACAAGTTATAAATTATTCATAATCCCCTGTGTTTGTTCATTGATTTTACGAAATTTTTTCTTAGTACATTTTTCTTGTACACCCAATTTATGAACTTTGAACACTAATCTTATGCGCACAAAAATTACATTTTCAACTTTGATTGTAGCAAATATATTTATTTTTACTGTAACATATCTTGTAATATATCTTGCGGTCTAGTGTGGTGATGTGACTTAGCATGCTCGGAGCTCGAGTTCGATCCCCAGTCACGGTGAAAAGTTTTTTCAATAAAAAAAAAATTTTCTGATCAGTCACCACCTCTCTGCAAACAATGGCAAACCTCAGAGAGTAAATAATTCCATGTAAAGCTTCTTGAGAACATGAACTTTAGCCATTTGGAGTCGGCATATAACATGTTGGTCCAGTTCTCGGTCAATTGTTTCATAAGAAGCTCGATCAAAATCCTTTCAAGAGCTGAAATGGCCACTTTGTTTGTTATACATAATTACATAAAATAATGTTGCTATTTCTCTAACAATCATTTCAATGTTAATTTCTATTTTCATGAAACATATTTTGATTGATGTGATAAAAATATAGTTTTGTTGATAACATGCTGCAATGTGTTTGTAACAAAAATAGTAATATTTTTGCCTTGAGCACATCGTATTTGTCAGAATCATAAAAATTATCGTATTGAACATAACATTGTTTTGTTTGTATTTTGTTCGCTCACACACCATCTGGCGATTGGCATGATGATTTGTGTGTTGGACTACGATGTTCAAAGCCCGGTGAAGACAAATTGAATAATTGTAATGATGTGCAATTTTGTCTTTTACAAATTTTAATAAAAACAAAAAAAATAAATTAGAGCTTGACTTGGCTGAGAATTGAACCTGGGATATTCAAATCAAATTAACAAGCACTTAACCAACATTACAACAAAATAAAAATTTTGCTCGCGCTCTAATTATATATTCAGCTTACACAGTAAATAATATATATTTATTGCAACAAAGTAGCATAGTTGCTAGTGAGCAAAATATTTTAATCGTAACAAAGTAACTTGCTTACGCAAAATAATTATGGTAACCGTAAAATAGGAACATGTTTCATGTAAAAATAAACTTGTTTGCTCTCAATAAGTTTTCAAACATAATATTTTTCTCTCCCATTATGTTTGTGATAAATATATTTTCTTTCTGTGTGTATTAGACCGTACCACCTCCTATGCAAAAAAAAAAAAGTGCGCCGTAAACCAGCGAATATGACGCATTTGTGCAAGGCAATTACGAAAAAAAATTTAAATTCGTGTTTCCCCGTGAAAAAACAGTTGAAAATTGCGTCTGTCTAATATTTATTTCAAACGAGAGTTTTATAGAGTTTTGATCATTTTCAATAAAAATCGAACAAAAAACATTTCGATTACATTTCTAACAGCTTCTTATTTAAAAACATCCAACTTTCGACTTTTATCACTGTTATGCCGCAGATACAATAAAAAATTTATAACATCATACTCCGTTAGAAATTTGGTATTATTTAAGTCACTCGCAATAAAAGACATTTGTTTTTTAAATGTTTTTTGTTCGATTTTTATTGAAAATGATCAAAACTCTATAAAACTCTCGTTTGAAATAAATATTAGACAGACGCAATTTTCAACTGTTTTTTCACGGGGAAACACGAATTGCAATAGCCAGTGTTTGAAATTGATATTTTCGATGTGGCTGTGAAACTAATAATCCATTGTACATTTAGAAAATCACAACAAAAATAGCGTTGAAACCTTTTTTAGAGCTCTTTACGAGCTTTAAAGTTCCTCAAAATCAATTAAAGACCTTCCAAGGACTTGTAGGAATATTTTTTTTTTATTTTGGAATAAAAATAATTGGTCTCTTTTAAACAAAAACATCGATATGTCATTCAATATGATCAGACTTTTAATACCGAAGATATGATGAAAATGAAAAAAGGGAGCCCTACGTTCGGCAAAAAATTTTAAAAAATTTTTTAAAAATAGTTCTGCTTGAAATTTCGATATACTTCCTGGGCAAAAGATTAATGATATTTTAAGAGCTTTATTTTTTTAATATAAGGATGGTACATTAGGATGGTAGCAACTGAGATCTGGAGGGTAAGTACTAGAACGGTACACCTGAGGTCAATGACTTCTAAAGAGGTCATATTGATCTTCTTGAGACAAAAACATTGTTGTACCAAACTTTAAAATCCGACTGTAAACACCAGAGTTATGAAGAAATATGTCAATGCGCGACCCCTACGTTCGGTCAAAAAAAAAAAAAAATTTTTTTCGTAATTGCCTTGCACAAATGCGTCATATTCGCTGGTTTACGGCGCACTTTTTTTTTGAGGTACGGTCTAGTGTGTATCTATGCAATAGTGCAGCGATTTCGAAACGATGGGACATCTTATTTTGTGAGGTTTGATCAAAAAATGCATGAGCCAAAAAAATTTTGGGATAGGGGAAGGTAACAAACTATTCCAGGTTTTGCAGACAAATCAGCCCGCACCTGCTCAGGTGTCGCCCGTAGAGTGCCAGTTGTATGTCAGAACCTCAATAATTTTGTATACCCGAATTGTTTTTCAAGAAAACTCAACCCTATCCACACCTTTAGGGGGCTTGCATACAAAAAATGAGTTTTTATGAAATTTACTCCTAACGCTCCCAATGCTACCCGAATGCCCCCAGAGTATGCCCCTATTTATTTATTCTACCCAACATTTCTTTTGAATATTCTTATCCCCTACGTCCACTAGACCGTACCACCTCCTATGCAAAAAAAGTGCGCCGTAAACGAGCGAATATGACAAATTTTTGCAAGACATTTACGAAAAAAAAAATTTTTATATTTTTGACCGAACGTAGGGTCGAGCATTGACATATTTCTTCATATCTCTGTTGTTTACAGTCGAATTTTGACGTAGAATTACATCTTCTAGTGCGGTTTGTATAAGGTTGTTTTAACAATTTTTTTCAAGGCCATGAAACGTTTTTGACCAATACTTTAGAGTATACCTACAACCTTTAAAACTCATATTTCAAAGAAAATATATATAAAAAAATATCAGATATATTATGCCCTGAACGAATATCTAATTTTAGATTTTGTCACTATTATATTAAAGGCACACAATACCAAAATCTATGAAGAAAAATTTATATTTTTATATAAGAAAATAAATCAACAGCTGCGTATGTTATGCCTGCTGCTTTCTTTGTGTTTTGTACTGAGTACTCTATTTTGACACAAGAGGTCAATCGCAACCTCTTTTCAACTCAGTATTTGAACTTAACGAAATGATAGAAAGAATTTGATATTTTACTTGTTTCTTTTTGCTTGCTTTATTTATCATGCTTACTTTTAACTTTTTCTGTGTTTTGGTCTCGACAAGAAGTCCATAACTTAAGTGTTATTAATTTATTTGGTAATTTTCGAACAAACTATTTGGACAAACAATTGTGCAAAATGGACAAAACATTCGCCCCAAAGAGGCAAAGTAAAAAAGTTACTATTTCAACGGAATTCAACGTCTACACTTACGATACTATCGAAACTGTTTCTTGTTTTTTGGAAAGTTTTGAAAAAAGCATTAATTGTTCCCTTTTAAATAAAAACATCGATATATCATTCAATATGATCAGCCTCTTAATACCGAAGATATGATGAAAATTAAAAAGGGAGCCCTACGTTTGGCAAAAAATTTTCAAAAATTTTTTAAAAATAGTTTTGCTGGAAATATCGATATACTTTCTGAGCAAAAGATTAATGATATTTTAAGAGCTTTATGTTTTGATATAACGATGGTACATGCGAATGGTAGGAACTGAGATCTGGAGGGTAAGCACTAGAACGATGTACCTGAGGTCAATGACCTCTATAGAGGTCATATTGGTCTCCTTGAGACAAGAACATTAATATACCAAACTTTAAAATCCGACTGTAAACAACAGAGATATAAAAAAATATGTCAATGCGCGACCGCTACGTTCGGTCAAAACAAAATAAAATTTTTTTTTTTGTAATTATCTTGCCAAAATGCGTCATATTTGCTGGTGTACGGCGCAATTTTTTTTTGAGGTACGATCTAATGTCCACCCCTTGAGGGGTCCTAAACAAATTTGATTTTTTTTGGAAGTTGCCGCAGTCTGCTTTTACATTTTCACCGTTTCCAGTGTATACTTAGGCAATTTATATGTATAACAGACCAACAATAATTTTTTATACCCAAATTTTCTTCATATATACTTAACCTCTTGCTCCACCTTTTTTTGTGGGGGAGGAAGTTTCCATACAAAAGTGACATTTCTATGACATTTACTCATAACTCTCCAACTGCCACCATAATTCCTCTAGAGGATTCATGTTTAAGACCAACTCTGGTTAAATTATTCTCCCCAATATTTCTTCTGAATATACCTTCTCTGATCTCTATCCCTGATCTCTACCCCTAAGGGGTCCCACATGCTAAATTGACTTTCTTACAAATTTTGGCTCCTTTCAACCCTAAGCCTTGTAGTGCCTTTTTTAGAACAAACTTATAATTATGTACGTTTTTGTTTCACAAACGAATAAAATAATTTTTTAATTTAAAACACGATCGTTTAAAAAATTGCTGAAATAGTTTGATAATCTTTTAAGTTTGAGAAAACCTTTAAAATTTATAAGCTTAGTTTTTTGACTAAAAAGAAACAAACAATTCGAACAAGCAAAAGCACAAAAGTTTAAAAGAATATTTTTTTTTCTACAAAGTAGCTCGCTAATTGAGCATTTAAGCTTTTCAGCTAAATTATTGCCATGCGCTGTACTGTTTGCAAACATTATCATTGTCTGCCGAGTACTTCTATGAAATATATAAAATATTTGCTAAATTTTATTATTATGTCTGAGCTGACATATTCAAGGATTCCAATTCAAGGACTCAAAACAACAACAACACAGCCATAGCTCAAAAAAAAATAGATTAAAAAGCTTTTTAGGGAATTTGATGCCATGTTAAGCGCACAAAGGAGGGCGTTACATGCGCTCCAGTTACGACACTCAAATATTAACTTATGCTGATTTGGTTTTTGTTGTTTTTTTTTTTATTGTTGTTGTTCGGTTTTTTTCTTTTGTAGCCAACAACAACATAGCTTTAAGCCAAATCGAACTCAATAGACAGTCAAGAATCCAGACGAAACGTGCCCGCCTTCATGCATTAACCGAAAGAGTGGATTTAAAAATAAGTTAAAAAAAAAGTTTCTCTATTATGCCAGCCTGGTTTGATCTGTGTGTGTGTGTGTGTGTGTGTGTGTTTCTGTGCTGAAGTTTCAAATTTTGTTATTAAATTCTTAAACCTTTTACTTACGAAGCTGCGAATATGTTTATTGTTGCTGACGTCTGTCTGCCTCTGTTGTTCAGCCTGCTTGACTGCCTGCCACCAGCCATTCCTTATTTCCCTGTCCTGTCAACAGCTAGACTCACACGCATACACACACATGTGCCATTGACATTTCAGCTGAAACTTTTATTGAAAGTGAAAAAGAAAAAAAATTGCTATTTCATTCAATTGAAAGCATTCGAAATAAAATGTTGATTCTTGGTTGTTCTTGGAATTTTTCGCTTTTTTTTTCATTTTGCTTTCTTCTCTCATTTTGTTGACATTTCGCTACGTTTTGCAAATAAATGGCAACCCTTTCTGCCAACATTAAATGGCGCACAGATAAAGTTATTGCTACTCACTCCAAGCAGCAGCAGAAGCAACAAAACAAAGAAAAAAAAACACAGTATTTTGTCTGCTTTTCTTACTTAATCTACAGCAATTCTTCTTCTACTTCTGCTGCTCTATGCTACATGCAACATATTGCAGATACGTGTAAACCTGCATGCTCTGAACCTGACACTCCTACTTTACATACACATTCGCCTGTTATGTTGCAGTCGTTCCTGCCTGCATTAAGCCCTCAAATCCTGCAGTTTTTACTTCTAGTAAAAATATCAAATATTATCTTTCGAATAATATTTCCATGCTTTGGTGTATGGATGGGTTTGTGTGTGTGTGCGTGTGTGTCTGGGTGTTTTTTGCTAGCCAGTCCTTAAGTCTGCATCAATTGTGTGTGTTTGTCTTCAGTTGTCTCGTCCTTCGCTGTGTTGAACTCTTCAGCTTGTTTGCGAACTGAAGTAAACTTCAATTTGTTTACCTTTGTTGATATTTTTTACAAATTTGTATTTATATCTGAAGTTGTATATTTTCTTCTTCTTTTCATATTTTAATATACATAAATGCATACATCAGACAGCCTCAAGTGTGTTTACTGTCAACTTTTTATACATATATTTATTTACATATTGTAAATAGAAATGATTTTTATAACAAAAAAAAAAAATAAATATGAAGCTATCAAAAAACGCAGTGTTGAAATTTTCAGCACGAGTGATTTAAGTTTGAATCTATTAATAATTATAGTTTAAATATGTTATTGGATTTATATGATAAATGTTTAATTGCATTATTTTATTTTATAAATTTGAACTGAAATTACATGATAATATTGTTGCAATACCAGAACAAGTACAAGTACTCAAATGTTCGAGTTTTTCTAGTTTTATAATTTTTTTTTAAATATTCAATGAATGCACATTTTTGCCAATCTTTTTAATTTTCAGGAATTACTAACTAAGATCGGAATATGATAAAAAGGCATTATATTTAGAGAAAAATGGTATAGACTTTGCTCCAGAGCATGCTTTTCTCTAAATGTGATCCTAAAGATGATAACTAGCTTATATGGAAAAGAGAAATACATAGAAATATATCGTTTTTAGAGAAAAATACTTTTTAGTTTTGAGAAAATATTTGTTTTTATTGAAGAAAATACAAATATTTATCAAAATATGGGCATTTTTTTTCATTTTTAAAAAAAATTTTCTCTATTAATGAGATTTGTTTTGAGCGAGAAAAATATTTATCATTATAAGAGACATTGAAATATTTGCATTTTCAACAAGTGAAGAAATATTTCTTTGAAAATGTCAAAATTTATTCTAATTGAAGAAAATTTTATTTGAAAAAGAGAAAATTGCTTTTATTGAAAATAGAGAAATTTTTTATCGGAGAAAGATATTTGCTTTTTTCTGAGTGCACCTTCCATACAAGCCAAACATTTTATACTATAAATACGTTTATATTTAATCTACAGGAATAAAACTAGGCATTTGTAAATGTTTCATCAAAATTAAGATTTGCAAAAAATGTAATCCAAAAATTTGTACAAAATTTCATTCACCCATGGACACTAGACCGTACCACTTCCTATGCAAAAAAAAACAAGTAAAGAAAGTCTAAAGTCGGTCTAGGCCGACTATGAAATACCCTAAACCTACTTTTTTAAAAAAAAAATATTATTATTGAAAATGGGTGTGTCCATGGGCTGATGAAGCCTATATTTTATATGCATTTAAATGTTGATGAAAAATGTACACATACCAAGTTTTATTCCTGTAGCTCACAGTTATGCCTTAATTGTGCTTTCGCTATGGGAGGTGGGCGTGTTCATGGACGGATAACTTCTCATTTTTGAACACTCCTTAGTTTTGGTAAGAAATACATACATACCAAATTTAATTTCTCTTTGACAAACACAACCTTATATATTGAGTTTTAAACTTTTTGGGTTGTATGGGAGGTAGGCGTGTTCGTAGGCGGATAACATCCATTTTTCAAAACCATCTTTGTCTTGTCATAAAAAACATACGTGCCAAATTTTAGCTCTGTAGCTTAAACAGAGGCTTATTTATTGCTTTTTCAATTTTTGGGTTGTATGGGAGGTGAGCGTGTCCGTGAGCGGATGATTTTCATTTTTCGAAAACATCTTTGTGTTAGTATAAAACACATACATATCAAATTTTATTGTTGTAAGCTAATTATGAGCTGAGTTATGTAGTTTTGAATTTTCGCGTTGTGTGGGAGGTAGGCGTGTCCGTGGGCGGACGATGTCCATTTTTCAAAACCATCTTTTTTTTTTGTTATAAAAGACATACGTGCCAAATTTAAGCTCTGTAGGTTAAACAGAGGCTTATTTATTGCGTGTTCAATTTTTGGGTTGTATGGGAGGTGAGCGTGTCCGTAAGCGGATGACACCCATTTTTCAAAGACATCTTTGTGTTGAGATGAAACATATACATACCAAATTTTATTGTTGTTGGCTTATTATGAGCTGAGCTATGCACTTTTGAATTTTTGCGTTCTATGGGAGGTAGGCGTGTCCGTGGGCGGATTCCAAAAATATTCAATAGTGCAGCTCCTTGGGTGCATGTGACGATGTGTACCAAGTGTCATCCAATTATCTCGACTCCTTCTTCATATCCTGTGTTTACGGACAACACACAGACGGACGGACAGACGGACGGATGGACGGACGGACATAGATAGCTCGACTCACGTGGTGACGCTGATCAAGAATATATATACTTTTCTATACCGGACTCGCTTCGTTCTATGCGTTACAAACGTTTGCACAAAGTTAATATACCCTGACCTTTCAGGTTTAGGGTATAAAAAGTGCACCGTAAACCAGCGAATATGACGCATTTGTGCAAGGCAATTACGAAAAAAAATTTTTGTTTTTTTGACCGAATGTAGGGATCGCGCATTTACATATTTCTTCATATCTCTGGTGTTTACAGTCGGATTTTAAAGTTTGGCACGTTTTTGTCTTAAGGAGACCAATATAACCTTTTTAGAAGTCATTGTCCTCAGGTGCACCGTTCTAGTACTTTTGCTCCAGATCTCAGTTCCTACCATCCTAATGTACCACCCTACTATCAAAAAAATAAAGCTCTTGAAATATCATTAATCTTTTGCCCAGGAAGTATATCGAAATTTCTAGCAGAACTATTTTTAAAAAATTTTTGAAAATTTTTTTGCCGAACGTAGGGCTCCCTTTTTGCATTTTCATCATATCTTCGGTATTAAAAGTCTGATCATATTGTATTATATATCAATGTTTTTGTTTAAAAGAGACCAATTATTTTTGTTTCCAAAATAATTCTTGTTTAAAAGCATCCACCTTTCGACTTTTATCACTGTTATACCGCAGATACAATAAAAAATTTATAACATCATACTGCGCTGGCAATTTTGTATTATTTAAGTCACTCGCAATAAAAGACAATTTTTTTTTTAATGTTTTTTGGTCGATTTTTTATTGAAAATGATCGAAACTCTATTTTCTCGGGGAAAAACGAATTGCAATGGCCAGTGTTTGAAATTGCTATTTTCGATGTGGCTGTGAAAATAATAACATATTGTATATTAAGAAAATCACAATAAAAATAGTGTTGATACCTCTTTTAGCATTGGCATTACGGATTTTTTATTCTTTTACGAGCTTTAAAGTTCCTCAAAATCAATTTAAGGCCTTCCAAGGACTTGTAGGAATATTTTTATATTTTGAAAAAATAGAATTGGTCTCTTTTAAGCAAAAGCATCGATATATAATTCAATATGATCAGACTTTTAATACCGAAGATATGATGAAAATGCAAAAAGGGAGCCCTACGTTCGGTAAAAAAATTTTCAAAAATATTTTTAAAATAGTTTTGCTAGAAATTTCGAAATACTTTCTGAGCAAAAGATTAATGATATTTCAAGAGCTTTAGTTTTTTGATATTAGGATGGTACATTTGGATGGTAGGAACTGAGATCTTGAGGGTAAGTACTAGAACGGTGCACCTGAGGACAATGACTTCTAAAAAAGTTATATTGGTCTCCTTAAGACAAAAACATTGATATGCAAACTTTAAAATCCGACTGTAAACACCAGAGATATGAAGAAATATGTCAATGCGCGACCCCTACTCGCTGGTTTACGGCGCACTTTTTTTTTGAGGTACGGTCTAATGGACACTCTCACTTTCCATACTATTTTTATAAATTTTAAAAGTAGGTTTTGAGAATTTCACAGTTGTACAAGACCGACTTAAGCATTTCGGTACTTGTTTTATTTTCAAAGATTCAAACTAAGCAAAAACCAGGGAAAACCTGTTTGACTGTCAAAGGATAACGAAAAAGTTGAATGTTCGTCAAGGTATTACTCTGTTGCCTGTGAAATATGTTCGCAACATTTCTCTTGCAACATATTTTCACGACAATTTAATTGAATTTATTTGATGTGATATGAAAAGTGACAGGTGTCGTAAATTTTTTCTTTTAATATATTTATTTTTCTCTGTTTCGAAAAGTAAAGCATGACTTTTTAAAAGTTTACAATTTCTATGCCACAAAATATTTGTCAAAACTTTCACGCAATAAAAAATTAATGTTGCCAGCAAAATTTCACCCCAACAAACATAGTACTAAACTTTAAGAGGTTATTTCAGACATTTTATTTAAAAATGTTTTGAATTTTCTGAAAGTATAACAATTCAAAATTAAATATCGATCGTAGCAAACCACGCAAATTTATAAAGTTTTAATTCTCGTTCCTTCAAGGCAAACGGTTCGAAGCTAGAATATCAGTTTTTTGCTTATGTTCGGTTTTTATTTATTTATTTTTTTTTTTAATTGAACATTTTTTTCAATAACAAAATGGCGGAATTATTCGATGCAAATCGATGCTTTTGGCATTTTTAGCCTCAAAACTTATCCTTTTATTAAGTTTATGTTTTTAAGATGAACTTTTTTTATTATTTTATTTTTATGAAGACGTCTTCAAAATCTTCTGCCAGTGACCCTATTATAATAAACTATTTATTGCTAAAAAAAATTAATTAAGAAAATGCATTTTTAAGCAAAAATCTAAAATCATGCTTTGATAAAGCATAATTTTGTGTGAAATAAGTTCTGTTTCAGAAAATTTGTAGCAAATTTTTTTAACAACTTTGTTTAAATTACCTCGAAAAGCAATACTGCTTTGAACAAATAAGACTTGTTAGAAATTTTATCTCATCACTATTTTATAAAATAATCTTTACCGTTAACCCATTTTTGACCACTCTTTCTTTAACGGGGGACATGACATTAACCGTTTTTAAAATCGACTTTTTTTAAATAATTATTAAAAAAAAAATAATTTTGCATTCTAGTAAATATTCTTAAGATTCTAAGAAAAAAATTTCATGAAAAAATTCCTACGGGTTCAAATAATACAGCCGGATTAGTGAGAGCGCATTTTTATTTTTCCTTGCATTCTTTTTGTTCACAAACTTTGAACGCGTTTATCGCGAAACCATGTTTTTCGTACTGGTTGCGGCCCTAGCGGGTTAAGTTTTTGACGAAATTTTTTTTTTTTTTTTATTTTTTTAGACTGGATTCGCTATCGTATGACACGAGTTTTTTTTTAAATTTTTTTCGATTTTTTATGAATTTTTAAAGTCAATATTTTTTTCGAAAAAACACACTTTCAAATTTGCAACATCACCAAAAATTGAAAAAAATAAAAAAAAAAATCTCCTGCCATACGAAAACCAATTTTGTTAAGATTTAAAAAAGTCATTTTTTTCCAGATCGGACAATTTTTGCGACTCCCAGCGCTGCAACCACGAGGCCCCGTTTTTTTCTCTGCCTCCAGTTTGGAGCTCTATAAAACCATGTTGGAGTGAAAAATATATATATTTTTCTTTTAATTTCTTTTGTCTTGTAATTTGTTCAATTCGCTATAATAATTTTTGGAAATATGTTTGTTTTAGACTGAGTTATGATCAACAACTACATCACATGTAGTTGTTGAATTAACATTAAAAACACGATATATGAACAAATTTTTGTTTTTAATAAAGCGGCATGACTACTGTTACATGGAGATTTATCTCTCGTAACACCCGTCACAAACCGTGTTCGTGGCGGAACCCGTCACACATTACAATATTTAATACAAAGCTTGCTGAAACGTATTTCTAATATTTTTTAATACGGAATGATTCGTCAAACATTATTAAATTGACAGTAATTAATTTTTATTTTTATTAACTGTAGTTTCGCTGAATTTCGCAAACATTCAGAGTGAAATCCGTTTTTTAAATGAGTATTCGTAACACCCGTCACATTTACTTTAATATAAATTCTAAAACATTGGCCATGATTTTATCAGAAGAGATATCGTACAGTTTCATTTTTGATACAAACTAAGGACTTGGAATGTTTTTGTTTTGTGAGAGAAAAATTAAAAAAAAGAATATTCAATTTTCAATTCGTTTACCCGTGCAACGAAATAACGAAAAAAACAAAAAGCAAATAGTATCAAGAATGATACTATAGGGAAGTAGGGTTAAGGCGTAAGTTCATGAGTAAAACCCAAAACCAAAAATAATGAGTAATGATTTTCTTTAACCTCATAAAAAGCTCTTTACGAAGATGTAACGGTACCAGCTCGAAGATTTTTCTATGATTTTGGTAATTTTTTGAACAAAAAAACAACTTAAAAATTTTGTTAAAAATTAAGTTTGATCATCAAAAACGACCTTAACTATCACACCTACATAACAAAAATGACTCGGACAGTCTTACGTGATGTATTCGTGATATAGTCTGTCTGAAAAACAAAAAAAAAACTTAAGAATCTCCTACTTTTTTGTAACATTACTGAGCAAACAGTTCTTAAGCTATTTGTAAGCTATTTTAAGCCCGTTTTTGATGCTTCTAATGAAAACCGGATGTCTATTTTTCACCAATCTTTTGATGCAAATTTTATTTTTTATGCTCATTCTATTAGAAACTGCTGTTGGAGCGAAAAGCACCTTCGCATTTTTCATATATGTTGTAGCAGCGCTGCAAAAACTTTAAATAATTTTATGACTGACATATGTTAAAAGGCGTGCATATGTAACACCCGTCACCGTGGAATGTTAAAAAAATAACGATGAAATATATTTTAAAACTAAAAATAGCTCAATATTTTCAACAAACAATAGGTTCACCTTCTTTAGACCCTTTTAAAAAAAAAAAAAAATACGAATAATTTTTCAAAGATTTTTAAAATAACTCAATTTTTAATTTTGTCTTCTTTTGCCGAATTTTTTTTGTCTTCTTGAAATTTCATATGAAAAAACTCAAAATAGGAAAATGAAGCTTTCATATAAATACTTTCAAAATCGTTTAACGAACTTCATTCAGAAGTATCAACAAAGATTTGGCCATTTCAATCCTTACAAGAACTTCGATCGAGCTTCTCAATTCACCGAAAACTGAACCTCTGCCAACTCCGAATGGCTAAAGTTTATGTTATCAAAAATCATAAAAATGCTTTTCTTTAGAAAAAACTTTCTGTGTCAGATGATGATTCGAACCCTGGTATGCCAAAAAACTTTGTATCGCACGCCACACACTTTTTTTTTGTGGTGAACAATTTCCTGCCAAATTCTTTATAACGGCGATGACATCTGGAAAGTATAATTCCTACATTTTTTGGGAATATTAAAAAAAAATGTCTGTGCTGAAATGTATCCGATTTTTCCAAGACCACAAAATATAAATATTACCTAATTTCAAAATATTTAAAATTTACAATTTAATACTTGTTAAGTATAGGTTTTTACTACAATATAGGTATGTATGTCCCATGTTTAAATATGAATACCAACTATTACTATTTCTACACACAGAACCATAGCCTAGCATACTTTGTATCAATCCGTAGCAAGTAAAGGCTCAATTTTCGTTTTTGAGCCGGGAAATAAGCACTACTTGTATCTGAAAATAAAAGTATTTTAAATAAATAAAAGAATTAAGCCCTTTTTTCTTAAGATAAAAGAAGAAATGTATATCTCTTTTATCGAAATTGCAGCGTAAAGAGACTAATTTTCAGCACAAGAAAAAATTGAAAAACGGAGCCAACAGCTTACATATTTCTTAAGTAAGCGAACTTTCTCCTTAAAGCATATTTCAACACAAGTCGACCAGGGCTATGACTCGAATAGACAAAAATCTAAAAATAATGTCATGCATATAAATTAAGGCAACAAAAACTGGTTCTCATGTATCCTGATTCAGAACTTATTATGTTCGAATTGCTTGCTAATTAATTTGTATGTCTCTTTATGATTTAAATATACATTTTGATTTGAACAAAAACCTAGTCATTGGCAGTCTAAAATAACTTCTACAAATCTCTATTTAATCTATCATAAGAAATATGCTGCAATATTAACAAAAGTAATCAAGTTCTCATTATTTCATACATTAGAAATATAATTAAATTGCTCATCAGCTGTTATGCAAGCATATCCTGTGCAGTGCGGTTTACGCTAAAGTAATTCAAGACTAACTTTGCTTTAGCTGACCAACATGCCACCAGCAAATAACATCACATCCGGAGTTGTAAAAAAAAAAAAGAAAAAAAAGTACGCAAAAAGTAGAAGCGTGATTGTGACATTCGCAAAGACGATTTGTCAAATGTGGATTTCAGCTGGATTATGAATACGTTTCTTAAATATGGCTGACAACAGAAAATTATTATGCGATGATTAATGATTGTGTGCGTGTGTGTGTTTGAATATGTTTGTGCGTGTGCTCTTGCCGAGGCATGTGCTAGAAAGTGGGAAACAAAAGCAACAACAACAAAAAAACCCACAACACAGCGTGCAGCAACGGCAGGACATTGTTAACGGAAACCAGCAAAGCCAGAAAGAAGAACCAGATGATAAAGAAATTCATATTTTTTCTCATTTAATTTAGATTTATACGCACCAGAATTGATGCGGAAAGAGCGTGAACAGAAAGAGATGGCAAGTGCTGATGATGAGGGTAACTGCTATGTTAACTGTTAGTTTGAGGCAAATACAACAATAGCAAAATGACCTTAGTTATGAATGAAATAAAAAAATGTTTGATTTTTTGATTTTATAGTCCAACGATTTGTGCTTTTGTGTGGGTGCGTATGAAAGCTTATCAACGCCAACAGAGCGCCAAAAACAAAAACCAACAAACCCAAAAGCCATACAAGGAGTAGCACTGATAAGAACAAAACGAAAAAAAAACCATACCACCGGAAATGCTGCGGTAGAATGCTGCACAATAAATCAAAGAATTGGCAGCTAGAAATAGATATCTATAAATAAAATTATAATTAATAGACTACAGATCAGCAAGCTGACAAAGTTCATAGCGGAAACGGAAATGCCGTTTAATATTTAGACAAATTTAGGGTTGGTGCAACTTTAAGAGCAGAAAACCATTAAACAATAGCAAGAAATAAACACTTAATTGCAAACAGACATTTAATTTCACACAACACCAGCCGGAAGCAAAATTTCACTGCTATGAGCTATAACTATAAATTTGAAGCAATATAAAATTTTACGGCATTTCCGGTTTAAAAATTCAATAAACTATACAATGCGAACAAAATTCAAGATTTATGACAATGCAATAAAATCGAAATATGCGCACAGCAGCAACAACAACAATAACAATAACAACAATAACAACAATAGCAACAATCAGAGCCAGCAACAAGGCGTAAGATACATACCTAGTGTAGAAACTCAAAAGCTTAGCTGTTTGGCTCTTGATGTTGGTCATAAACACTTTGTTGTCGTTTAAATTGCTCGAGTCTCAAGCATAAAATGTCTGCAATTGAGGGCCCATTAAATGCACGAATTGCACACACACACACACACACAATCATACTAAGATACATATTCCCAAACAAGCAGGAAGCGCTAGCAGAAATAAAAGAAATAAACTTGCAACATTGCATAACAATGTTGCCTGCCACCAAGCCAGGCAGGGATATAAAAGTCAGTCCCCAAAGAGCTGAAGACGCGTAATTAAATAAAAATAGCTATCGAAGCAGCATTTTTACATTTTTACGCTGGGAATTGGTTCATTGCTCTTCGATTGTTTAAAGTTGCTTACGTAAATTATATATCTATAAGATACTAGAAAATACTTTTAGTGTTGAAAGTCGTTTGATGCTTGTAAAACATTCTTAATTTTTCTTTTCTAGATTTTATGTTAGCTCTGATGTTAAATTTCAAATGATATAATATATCTATTTGCTACACGGTTAAAAATCTTGGGCTAAATTTTAATCTTTTTTGGATTACATATAGGACACGACCAAAAAAAGATTACTTTTTAATCCAATGAAAAGTTGTAAATTTTCCAATCCAAAAATGACTTATTTTTAATCCGCAAAAAGTTTAAAATTTTTAATCCAAAAATGACTAATTTTGAATCCGCAGAAAGTATAAAATATTATAATCTAAAAAGGATTAGATTTTAGTCCAAAAAAGTTAAAAATATAAAAGGATTAGTTTTTAATCCACAAAGGTGAGAACTCGTGAGAAAAAAGGTTAGAGATAATTCTCATATTTCATAAGTCTACGAAGAAAAGTTATCCTTTGACCTCCATAAGCATGAATATATATAAAAAAAAGTTCTCAAACTTAATTTATGCTAAATTTTGCATATTTCTATACGAGCTAAAAAAAAACTTCTTTTTTTTGTCGCGTACTTTGAACTAATTTGTACTAAATCTTGCCAATATTTTTATAAAATGTAGCACTCTTTCATCGCGTTAGAACACTTAAAATACATATCGGTTCTTTTTGTTTCTTTCTTGTTTTTCGAGTAATTAAAACCGCGAATGTCGCGTCCGTGCCAATGGCTTTTCAGCTGAAAAGCTACATAATATTCAGCTTTTCGCGATAGAAGAACTGTCAAATAAAGAGCTGCTTTTCGTTGGCTTTTCAGCCAAAAGGCCTTCGTGTGAACATATTATTATATTGCCATAAACTTCACTATATATACGTTAAGGGTATTCATGCAAATGGGCAATGCCCTTATAAATGATATAATAAACCGTATAAGTTTATTAGCCTTATAAATGAAATGTATGGAGAACCGTTTACACAAACCAGATATATCACAAACCAGCAATCAGCTGTTTATATGTATGCTGAAAGTTGACTGTTAACAAGTTAACAGCTGACATATCTCTCCAAATGCACAATCGACTGATAAAAATAACTAATTGCCCAAAATACAAGCTTACCGCTTTGCATGAATACCCTTATTATGTATTATGAAACACTGCTCAATGTAATAATGAATATAATAATATTTTGGTTCAGATTTTAAGAAACAATTTGTTTCATTTAATTAAAAAATAAACTTCGGATGCTTTAACATTAACTATTAAATATTTAGAGTAAATTTCGTAGCAGTAGAAGTTTTCAATCTTAGGTATCATAAATAATTTTACCTGAAAATACCTTAATGTAAATTTTTAGTCCAAAAATAGTCTTAAACTTAAACTTTTTTGGATTAAAAACAAATTAAACTTAAGTATGGAATAAAAAATAGTACTTTTTGGATGAAAAATTCCTTTAAACCAAAGCTTGTATTAAAAACTAGTCCAAAATTATTAACCGTGTACGGTAGCATGAATGTCTATCAACAAATATGCTCATTTCGTACAAGAATGCCAGAACACAAAAGTGGAATTTTTGGAAAACAATAGTTTATAAACAAAGTTCGTATCGCGAATAATTGAAGAAAATTTATGCTTTAAATATAATTTTTTAGATTATTGTTAAAAAAACTATGATATTTTATTTAAAAAACGCAAAAATAGTATTTTTGAAAAAAATGACATACCGTCAAAAATATGCTAATCTAGTATTATGTTTTCCTTGTCTCGAAGTCATCTTTAAAACAAGGGGTTTTGTTTTTTGTGACGGTCAAAATTTGGTCAAAATTTAAAGCACATTATCGATTGTGTGCAGCTATATATCACCAATGGCTTCACGAATATTGTCCTTTAAAGCGTCAATTGTCTCTGGCTTGTCGGCGTAACACTTATCTTTGAGGGCACCCCACAAACAATAGTACAACGTTGTCAAACCTCAGCTCCGAGGTGGCCAAACGACATCAGCTCTACGGCTGATAATGCGATCTTCAAAAACAGGGCTCAAAACATCAAGTGTAGCTTCGGCTGTGTGGCACGGCACGTAGCGCCGCACATTGGTTGAGGTTCATAGAACGAGCGGCTCAAAATAGAAAAAGTTGTCGAAGGACAATGAAACTTGGCACACATGCAGTTTTAGTTTGAATCAAGAAAAAATTGACAAATTAAAATGATCCGCTTACTTTTACGCCCGCCTCCCATACAAAGTGAAAACTAAATTTTGACCTACGGCATTGTATTTTGGCACATAGCATTTTTAAACACTCAGAATCATTTGTGTGTAATTTGAAAAATATCCGCCCATTTTTACGCCCACTTCCCATACAACTTGTATTGAAAAAGTAGCTAACTCCCTTGATTTTTGATGCATCAACACAATTTTCACAAAAAATAAATATTATAATTGTAGAATGGGCTCCTGAAAATATATACCTGATCCGCCCACTGTTCCGCCCACCTCCCATAGAAAAAACAAATAGAAAAACATGAATACGTAATTTAAGCATAGTCTTTTAATAATTTTTTAACATCATTATAGTACTCTTTTTTTGGAAAGGAGCAGGTAGGAGCAGCTGCATTTTTATTTAACTTTTAGCTGAGACTTCAAGCTGTAATTTGATATCTTTCGTTAAACAGCGCTCCACAACGCTAAGAAGATGCAGTTCACGGAAGCTGATGAACATTGAAATTTTGATATTGTTTATATTTTGTTCGACGAAATTTTTTATATGGCAATTTTACCAACTTTTTTTAATGCAAATCTCATCTATGACATTTGTCATTTACGAAAATATACAACAAAGTAAAATGATAAGTTAACTGTGATTGTACCAAAAGATTGAATATACAGTAAATTTGCATGTCATTTTAAACAAGCGAACATATATGAAGTTCGAGCATGTCTGTCCAAGCAACACTCTAAAAAGTAAAGCGTATTTTAAAGACTGCCTTTAAATGAAATTGTGCCTGAATTTAAGCATGTTATGAATTGCAATATTCTAAATGCTTAAAAACCCAATGAAGCATATTTGAAGTCAGCTTTTGGAAGTTGATTTTAAAACAAGCTAGCTTAATTTAAACAAATTTATTAGTTCTCATATTAAAAATGTCTACAATTCATCATATGAGTCTTAATTTAAGATAGTTTGCATTGCTATTCAGGCCAGTTTTGTTTACGATAAAAGCTGAAATTCAGCAAAGGTAAGGCTGCATTTACCATTTGACTGCCTTTAAGTAAGACATCATTGAATTCTGTTTTACATTATAAAAAGGCAAAAGTAATTTCAGCAAAGGCTGTCTTAATGCTGTTGCAGCTTATTTTAAGACAGTTTTTCACCTAATATGAAGATTTACTTTTTACAGTGAAATAATAAATAAATCAGCCTAATATTACGAACATGAAAAAATTAATTTCGGCCACTCTTCAACCAATGTGCGCCGTCCTGTTGAAACCAAATGTTGCCAATATCCTCCTCTTCAATTTGTGTGGACAAAAATTCGTTCAACATGGCCCGATAACGATGGCCTTTAGCTGTAACGGCCTCTCCTTGCTCATTTTCGAAGAAAAATGGCCCAATTATGCCTCTGTACCAAAATCCGAACCAAACAGTGACTTGTTTTGGATGCATCGGCTTTTCAATGTATGCGTGCGGCTGTTCTGTACCCCAAATGCGACAATTTTGCTTGTTTACATACCCCGGCTACTTGTTAAGTCCAAAGATATCTGTGCGTTGTCAATTGACACCTGCCGATATATTTTTGAATCGGTTCTAAGATTGGTTTAAAGATATCTACCGGTCAACCAGTCACTATCACTTTGGAACCTATCGCGTTGTAGATTATGAATCGGTTATTTATAGCTGATTTCACACAAATGAGGAACGGAAATATGAATCCTAAAATGCTTTCAATTCAATTGATATAAATAAAAAAAAAATAATTAAAATAAGTTACCTCTGTTGCAAAATTATTTTTATTTTTAAAGTTTTTTATTTATTTTTTTTTTTTTTGGTTATAAACTGCGAGTTCAGAAAAACTTAAAATATTTTGTACTTTTTTCAGTGTAACACCCGCCCCAGAAAAATGCTATAGTTTTCCTTAGAAGCAACATGGGCTTTTGTTAAAAATTAAACTTTCATAAAGTAAGGATATTGATGTTTTAACATAAACTTTTGAAAAATTTTTTTTAATCAATAATTTCTCTTTATTCTTCATTTCCGTTACAAGAAGTAGGTCGCAGCCAGAACGATTTTCAAAATTTTTTTCAATATAAAAAAATATGAATACATACTTTGAATAAAACTAGTTTTGTTAATTCATGTATAGCGAAGCCATTTGTATAGGGCTCATTCCATACAGACGAGTGTGACGTTTTGACTACTTTATCGTGCTGAAAATGGTATTAAGCGGTTAAAATTTTAGCAATTTACTATAGGGTATTTTAGAAGATGCCCCAAGGTTTCAAAATGCTGAAACATAATGCAATTATTTATACTAGTTTAATAGTTACATTCGCTTAAACACCTGGGACGGGTGTGACGAGCACAAGTTTAAAAACTAAAAATTCTGAGTTTAATATTGAAATTCAGTCCATCTGCCAAAATGAGACCATTTTTGACTTACATATAGACAAATTTAATATATTTTCTGTTGAATACCAGTGAAAAATATTTTGAAAAAATGGCGATAACCATTCTTATTTAAACTTTTAAATGGGACGGGTGTGACATAAGATTGTCCCTGGTGTGACGAGTGCGAATGATGTGGGAATTAAATATAAGAACTTAATGGGTATAATAACTTTTACATAATTTTGACACTTAAATCAAAAAAATATGTTTTTAATTAATGTACTTATTTAAAAAAAAAATATTTTTTTGCAAAAAATTTTTGCATGGATTTTTTTATCAAATTAATACCTATACAAATAATTTCATGTTTTTAATATATTTAAAAAAAAAAACATTTTTTTGCAAAAAATTTTTCGCATGAATTTTTGATCAAATTAATACCTAAACAAATGATTTCGCTATACATGAATTTACAAAACTTGTTTTAATCAAAGAATTTATTCATATACTTGCAAGAATTTCATTATTAGAAAAAAATTTTGAAAACCGTTTCGGGTGTGACCAACTTCTTGTAACGGAAATGAAGAATTAAAATAATTTATTGAATGAAAAAAGTAAACAAATTTATGTAAAACATCAACATCCTTACTTTAGGAAAGTTTCATTCTTATCATAAGCCCATGTTGCTTCTTAGGAAAACTATAGCCTTTTTTGGGACGGGTGTGACACAGAAAAAACACTCAGTTTAAATATTTTGTACTTTGAAAACACAGTAACCAATCATTATTACAAACTATTCTAACACAACATTAATATCTTTTTTAATATTACTAACCTTATTTTTTTTAAAGTTGTATCAAAAGATGACTGATTTCAAGGTTTAAATGAAATCAAAATTTTTAAAAATTTTTTTCAACTCGAAGTTTGTTTAGTTAAATTGTCAAAATAATATAAAAAAGCATTTAATTTAAAAATATTTTTGCAGCAGGACTAACTTAAGATTCCACTTCAATTCGAAAACCAAAAATTACTTCAAATACATGCATTTTAGAATTCATGTTTCCGTTCCTCTTTTCTGTGGAATGAGCCATAGGTATTAATATGATCAAAAAATTATGCGTAAAAATATTTTGTAAAAAAAATATTTTTTTTTTAAATATTTTAAAAAATCTAAGTCTATTTGTTAAGGTATTAATTTGATCAAAAAATAATGCGAAAAAAATTTTTGTAAAAAAAAAATTTTTTTAAATTTTTATCAAAAAATCATGTGAAAAAATTTTATGTTAAAAAAATATTAGTTTTTAAATATGGGCATTTTTACGTGTGGCGCACGGACATTCGTACGATTTTTTCTCCTTTTATTTACCTCGGAATTCCAGAATGGGCTTTTGGTGGTTATTCTTTTTAGCCTATTCTATTACTTAACACGCCCTGTTTCAGAAACACTAAAAATGTTTGTTCTTGATGGCTTCATTCGAAAGTTATTGCACTTTTTGTCTAGCGTGGCGCACGGACATTTTTAAGACATGACTTTTGAGGTTGTGTTACATTTTTCAAAATTTCAGCTAATTGGTGTACTTTTTAAAAATTTTGAGTACGCAACCTGATGTATTAAGGTCAACACAATAACATGGTTTTCATTTTTATACCCCCACGCGTACTGCGTAAGGGGTATATTAATTTTGTCACGACGTGTGTAACACCCAAAAGGAGGCGTGGTAGGTATGGAAAAGTATATATATTCTTGCTCAGCATCACCACCTGAGTTGATTTAGCCATGTCCGTCTGTCTGTCCGTCTCTCCGTCTGTCCGTCTGTCTGTCCGTCTGTCTGTGGACACGATTGCAGCCGCAATTTTGAAGCTATCGTGCTGAAATTCGATATTTAAGCTTTTTTTAAAAAAACTAAGATCAAGTTCGAGAATGGGCTAAATCAGATGAAAACCACGCCTACCTCCCATACAACCCCAAAATTGAAAACTCTGTAAAGAGGCTAATATTACAGCTACAATACTGAAACTCGGTAGTTGTGTATTCTATGGTAAAAATGAGGTGTGTAAGAAAAATGAGCGACATCCACCCACTAACACGCCCACCTCCCATACAACCCCAAAACTGAAAAATCTATAAAGAGACTAATATTAAAGTTACAAGACGGAAACTCGGTATTTAAGTATTTTATGTCAAAACTGAGGTGCGTTAGAAAAATGGGCGTCATCCACCTACTAACACGCCCCCCTCCCATACAACCCCAAAATTGAAAACCCTGTAAAGAGGCTAATATTAAAGGTACCAAACGGAAACTCGATATTCGTGTATTTCATGACAAAACTGAGGTGTGTTAGAAAAATGGGCGTGATACACAAACTAACACGCCCACCTCACCCCCAAAATTGAAAACGTTATAAAATGACTTATATTTAAGCTGTAGGAAAACAATTTGATATGTATGTATTTTAAACAAATTAAAATAATAAAATCTCTCAAAATCTCATAAAAAAGCTCTCCAATTAAAGATTCTTTTACCGTTAAGAATCGGCCGTGGGGGTATTTTAACTTCGGCCAAGTCGAAGATATACCTTACTAGTTTTAACAAAAAGTGATATTGACGGAAGTTATAACTGTTTAACCAGCGTGACGTTACGGACACAAAATCGTGTTGCACGGAAAAAGTACGATTTTGTATACAAATTTGTTGCTTTTAAGCAAAATAGATTTTATCTCTTAGTTTAAAATAAAATATTGTATTTCTTACGTTCATCTAAGAATTCAACAGTTGCGGTTTGCAACAATTTAACAGATGCAGGTTGCAAAAAAATGCATCTTTAAAAATTACAAATTGATTTATGAGTTTGAACCTGCATGCTGCCGAACTACAATAGAGCACCCATTCCCAACACGGATATCATGCATCTTTTGCAGAATTATTTTGCACTCCATTTAACATGGCTTCAGCGTTAAAGTAGCTGATTGATACTGCTGTCTTTATCAATGAAAACAACATTTACGTTTGAACAGTAAAGTAACATGACTTAAGTCGTTGGCAGTTCTTATTTTCCACCACACCGCTCTTTTGACTGTTAATTTGTAAAAGAGCATCTTCTATGCTTGAATTCATGAAATGATGGACACAAAAATTGAACAACATGAGTATAACTACAGCGTTATATTATGTTATAGTGCGTTCTCACTTGGAGGACGCAAGTCAAGTTTGGTCCCCAAGTTACAATGTGCACGTTGAACGAATAGAGAAGATCCAAAAACGTTTTGATCTGTTTGCTCTAAAGGGCTTAAGTGGAACTGCCATTTTAAGCCTTCCTCCTTATGAGGATCGTTTAAAACTATTAAGAATGTAGTCACTAAGTGAGTGAAGGAGGTCCGCAGATATCATATATTTACACCAACTCATGACCGGTGTTTTCGATTCTCTGGAAATTCCATCTCTCATTAATTTCAACTCTAACCGTAGAAGCAATAGAAACGCTAACACTTTAATTTATTTCTTTTTAGTTGAACGAACTATATGTTAACTGCTCCTTTAAACCGCATGAGTACCTTTGTTAACATCTGTTTTTGATGTTAACTTGTCAAAAGATCAACTCAAAAGTAGACTAAAAGCTATTCTGTAATAAGATTTATGTGTGCATGGATAGTAGTACCGTCCTATGTTGTCCCTGAGCCCAACGCAAACTTCGGTGCATAAATTTTTTCCACATTTACTTTGTCTTGAGCCACTGGAATCCGTATCATTAAATTTTTATCAATCAATTAATGTTTTGTTCGGTTTGCTTTCAGGGGCTGAAGTGGAACTGAAATTTTAAAACTTCCTCCTTATGAATTTCTTTTAAAATTAATAAAACTAAAATAATTAAAAAGCTAAGAAGGTTTGCCTATAACCCAACTCAAATTTGGTAGGCAAATTTTTTCCACATTAACTTGGTTTGAGTGAGTGGTATCCAAAACATTAAATTTTTTTGATGAAATGGGACATGACTTTAATGGGTTAACGTTAAAGCCAGTGATAGCTTAACTCTATTGTTATTGCATGTAATTCAACACCTACGCCACAAGAAAGATATAGGATATGAGAAATATATTGTCTGTAGTTATTCATTGTTTCATGTTGATTGATCAACTGAAAACAACTCATATGAAAAATATATACAAGGTTTGTCCGTGCGTCACGGCTTTATCATGGGATCTGTGCGTCTAATCAACAAAATTGTTAAAACCAAAATTCTTCAGTACAAAAAGTTGGCTTTGCTTATGAATTTTCATGCTACTCCGATGAAGGGTTATTGCTATAGAACAACAAATGTGATTTTTTCGTGACGCACGGACACTTTTTCTTTACAAGGTTTTGATTTTAAGTTTAAATGAACCAATAGGAGAATTTGACCAAGAGTTAAGTCCACCATATTCTTTAGGAATTTTTACATAAATTCTCATTTTTAGTTTTCAAATTACTCATCAAACCTTTGTTTGACATGTATTACAAATTAAGTTGTATAAAACAAAAAATTTTCATTTCATGATTTCACTGGACATTAACGCTTATAACTTTTGTCTTGGAATTTCCCCATTATGTTTTATTACATATTCATAAATTTCAGAGTCTCACAGTTCATTGTATATACATAGTTTATATATTAACCTAAATTGATTATCATGCACTCATGTCTCTGTTTTCGTAAAAATGCCCATATATTAAAAAATAGTTTAATTAAAAACATATTTTTTGTTTATTTTGGTGTCAAAAATATATGATGGTTATTTTATCCATTAAGTTCTTTTATAAAATTCCCACATAATTCGCACTCGTCACACCAGGGACAATCTTATGTCACACCCGTCCCATTTTAAAGTTAAAAAAATAATAAAAGTCATAGATAACCGTTATTTTTGTCTGAAAAAATAAGAGGCAAAAAATAACAGTTAATTTTTAACTTTTATAGAATCAGTCGAAAATTTAAAAGGCTCTAAATATTCGTGAAGCTGAGGCCATTTGTATCATAATGGTATATTTGAAAATGTCCTCCGACAATTTTTTCATTGTGTCTTTTTCATTCGAAAATTATAAATTAACAGTTATTTTCGGTCCCTGCATTTTTTTCAAAATATTCTTCAGTGGTATTCAACAGAAAATATATTAAATTTGATCATATGGAATTCTTTTCTTAAGTTAAATACGTTTATTTTTATAATTTTGCTTAATAAGAAAAATGTTTGAAAAAATGTTGTCAAAACAGGTTTTAAAATTAATAATAAACCAATACTGGTTTAAAGAACTTTCAGAATACTCTACAGTAATGTCTTGGCATCCATTGCAGAAACACTACGGTTGAAAAATTGCTATGAACTCTAGCAAATAATCCTTATATATAAATTATCCTATGGGTTGCTGCGCACCTAATATCACTCAAACTGCTTCTAACTATTGCAAGGCTTTCCAAACTTTTTTAAGTTTACTATCCAAAAATTTGTTCTGCCTGAAAGTATGCAACCAAAATTTATTTATATTTATTTAGTTCCAACTCGTCGTGAGGTATGGATAAGGAATAATAAATTAAATCTGTAGTAGCCAAAAATTAAAACACGTCCGTATACTTCGAGCGATTCTTTATTCTGATCTCTTTTTTCGTTTAAGGTGACCATGATTATTCTTAACAGCTATGTTATATAAGGTGACCAGATGAACTTAAACAATATTTAAACATATACGACGAAGGTTTAAAGTATATATTGCTTAAAAATAACTAAAATATAAAAGTAACTTAAATAATCAAATAAATAGTACTTCAACATTACTTCAATTCGGCCATCCTGATGATAAGATCTCCCGATCTTACCAAATTTAAATCTTGTTATCTGATACCGCATGTCCTTTAAACCAAGGCTTTAAATTATCTGCTTCCCAGACACCTTTGTAAGGCGTTCGAGATTGTTGGAAACCTTCTACATCTTCAAGTAGATATCGATCGTTTCGTAAAATTTTAGTAACCTTATACGGACCTTTAAATTTAGGAATTAACTTTTTTGCTACACCAGTATGCGAATCAAAATTTGCTACCATGACGTAATCTCCTTCAACATATTTTATGGCTTCTCTACGTTTTCTGTCTGCATACTTTTTATTGTACTCCTGTAATTTCGATTGCTTTAAAGCAGCTTCCTCCCTAACTTCTTCTAAATTTTTTCTTACCAACCCTTGTTCTACTTCAATCAAGCTTTCCTTTAACAAATCTATCGTCGAGCCTTTCTGCTGTACTCCAAATAGCATAACACTGGGATACTTACCTATTGTTCTATGGAATGTATTATTTAAAGAAAACTCTACTTTTTCTATAATTGTATCCCAATAAATGCCCTCCCTAGGTTTGACTAACTTTGCTATCATCGGACCTAAACTTTTGTTAACTATTTCTACTTGGCCGTTGGCTTTTGGCGAAGCTGTAGCTATCTTTATGTGTTGTACATTCAACCCTTCCAGAAATTCTTTAAAATCATTTGACGTAAAGCAACTTCCTCTATCTGAAACTATACATTTCGGACGACTATATGCTCTGAAGTAATCTTCCAGGGCTCGAATCACTTCTTTCGTGTTTGTCGTTTTTGTGGGGTATAATCTAACAAACTTAGTACACGCATCAATAATTGCAAAAATATGTTTTTTCGACCGAGCGTTGTCTATCGGTCCATAATGATCTATATGTAAAACTTCAAATGGAACGTTTGGTTTCGGAATATTATGGAGAAGTCCCTCAGCTTTTCCCTGTTTATAAGAAAAGACTATACACTTTAAACAGTTTCTGATATGACCACTTATTTTTGCTTTCATTCTAGGGAACCAATAGCTTTTTGATATTAACTCAACTGTTTTATCTATACCCATGTGACCCATTTCGTCATGGTATTTATATATAACGTGATTTTCCATATCTTCAGGCACGCAGAACAGAACCGATCCTTTGTCACTCTTTCTATACAGAATTCCATTACGCATTTCATAAAAACTATCTTCAGTCAATTCTAACCTTTTTCTAATTTCGTCTAACTTTCTGTCTTTGTTTTGACAAATAATTAGATTTTCTTCAAAAGTGTTAGCCTCCAGAATTAAAATATTAGTGCTCCGACTCAACGCATCGACATGTTGCATTCTCTTGCCGGCCCGATGTTCCAATTCATAGTCATAATTTTGTAGTTCTAGAGCCCATCTTGCAATCCTTGGATTTAATTCCTTTTTACTCAACGTCAATGTCAACGAATTACAGTCTGTAACAATTTTGAATTTTTTTCCTTGAAGGTAAACTCGAAAACGTTTCAACGCATAAACAATAGCCAGTGTCTCTAATTCGAAACTATGGTATTTTGATTCGACCTCTGAAGTACATTTGGAATAATAGAAACATGGATGCCACTTTTTATCTTTCTTTTTTTGCAACAATATGGCTCCAAAACCTATCGAACTTGCATCGCAATGCAACTCAGTAACATCATTTGGATCATACAACGCTAATATAGGAGATTCTATCAATTCTTGCTTTAACATTTCAAAAGTTTCTAGCTCAACCGGACCAAAACAAAATTTACTATCTTTTTTTACTAAATTATACAAAGGCTTAGCTAACACCGAAAAATTTTCTACAAACCTTCGAAAGTATGAACACAACCCTAAAAAACTTTGCACGGCATGAGGTCTATCTGGAACTGGGAAGTTTTTAATCGCATGTAGACCAGTTTCATCCGCTCGTATGCCCTCTCCGGTTATAATATACCCAAGATACTTAACTTTTGACTGAAAAAACTCACATTTGTCTAACCTGAGCTCAAGCTTATTTTGAACCAACCGCTGGAAAACTTCGCTGAGTATTTCAAAGTGTTCTTCAATATTTGTCGAGGCTATCATTATATCGTCTAAGTAAATTATTACCTTATCCTGTTTCACCATGTCAACAAATACCTTATTTATAAATCTTTGAAAAACTGACGGCGCATTTCTTAGACCAAACGGCATTCTTAAAAATTCAAATTGCCCTAAAGGAGTCGTAAACGATGTATATTTTATCGATTCCGGGAGCATAAAAACATGAAAGAATCCATTTTTCAAATCCAGCTTTGTAAAAATCTTTTTGTTCGCTAGCCTGTCTAACAAGTCATCAATAAGAGGAATTGGATAATGCTCTTTTGCAGTAATTTTATTTAAATTTCGAAAGTCTACACACATTCTTAAATCACCCGTTTTTTTCTTTACTAACACGATTGGGGAAACAAACTTTGATTCGCTCACTTGTATAATGTCTTTGTCTAAATATTCATCTATCAACTTTTGTAATTCCAGTTTCTCTGTATATGATAATCGCCTCGGATTACAATAAAACGGTTTTTCATTTTCTAACAACAACTTCATTTGACTTTTAACTATCGGTTCTTCAGGACGTTCAGGTTTCAGATAACACTCTTCAAATATATTATACAATCTACTTTTAATTTCAAAACTTGTCTTTGTACAAATATTTAAATTCAGCTCGTTGGAATCATCATGATTAATAAGTAAAATCATTTTCTCAAAGCTTTCAATATCATTAATAAATTCATTGTTAGAACTTGGACTTAAACATCCTTTTCTTAAAATAACATCATCTTTTTCCATTAATAAATTGTTTACTTCGTCGTCATTTCTTTTTATAAAAGACTCATTTACATTAAAATATTTATAATTTGAGTTTTTACTCCGATTCTCATTATGATCTGTCAAATAACTAAAATTTTTTTCAATCGAAACATTTTGCATATTATTATTTTCAAACATTTTTAAAACTACTATCATTTTCATTTCCTTTGTCTTCGAAATACTATCATTATAAATCGGAACATAACTATCATTTTGTTTATTTAATTCAACAACGTTTTTACAATACATGAATTCAAACTGACCAGCTCTTAAAAAATCCCTCCCCAGAACAACTTCATAACTCATGGAATCATCAGCCACAACAATCAAATCAAACTCAATTTTTTTTTTATTTAACAAAACATAACAGGCAACTTTGCCATACACTTTTAATTCAGTATTATTCAATCCAAAGTATTTGTTGTTTACATTGAGAAGTTCATTTAATTTAAGTAAATTTGAAAACGCGTTCATTTTTGCAAAACTGATGCAGCTTCCAGTGTCTATGAAGCATTCTAGGGACAGACAATCATTAACATTATTGGTTATAAAAATTTTTAAATACATTACATATTCTTTTCCTTGCCAAGTTTTGGTCGTCTTTCTCTGCGGGCAAGCAACAGCACGATGTTCTAGGCTTCCGCACGCAAAACAAGCGCCGAACTCACGTTTTGGCTTTCGGCACACTGCTGCTAGATGTCCCACCGAGTTGCAGTTAAAACACCTTAAATTAGCAACGGGCCCTTTTTCACTTGACAGCTGCGCCTCTGGTACCTTTGAATTTTTCAACTCAATTTTTGCAAATGCCTGTAACAACTGTGTTTGAGTGGTAAACCGCTGCATATTTGCCTGCACTCTCAATTGCTCGTCTGGTATTCCGTCAATCAAGTAGTCAACCATCTCCGTCTTGTCCATCTGCACTGCGTTTGCGAGAATCTGCTTATCCCTGTAGTATTCGGCGAAACTCTCACCATAGCCCCACTTCCGCTCTTCAAATTTTCTACGCAGCGAAAGTTTTGTTTCGTTTCCACCGAAAAATTCGCTCATCTCTTTCACTAATACTTCCACACTCTCTGCCATGAAATCAGACTTCGATTGCAGCCACAGCTGCGCCTTGCCTCTCAACTTACATATGAACAGCGCACGCAACGTATTTTCATCCAGCGAGTAAACATTTTTGATGCTATTCAATTGAGCTGTCCACACAACTAGATTTTCTTTGCCATCGTACTCTGGCAGAACTTCTTTCAACATGCTGATTGCAGCGTTGGACGAACCACTGATGTCTATAGAGCGCGTCGAACAGGCTGCTGCTTCTAACGAGCGAAATTGACGCATTTCGTCTTTAAGAAACTCGTTCTCACGCAACAACAGCTCTTTTTCACGCTTGAGTAGACTAAGTTCTCTTTTGTACAATTCCGCCTCTTTCTCTGCCACCACTGTACTCTGTTGAGCTGTCTGCTGTTCACTCTCTTCTTCACTCACATCTTCTATCTCTACTGTTTCTCTTGGGCACTCGCCGCGCTGCTCAGCTGGCACTGTATTAAGACGCAATACGAGTGTGCTCTTTGAACCAGCTGTTGACAACTGCAACTTCTGTAACCACTCGCGCAGCTCTGCAACGGTATAATCGTTCGATGCGATTTCCATATCGTTGGAAAAAAAATTCGTGCACTTTTTGGTACAGTCACGCTTTTTCTTTGTCTTTTCCTTTCTAACTTTGTCTATCTTTTGTCACACATTGTCTAACTTTTTATAGCACTTTGTCTGTTTTTTTTTTTTTTTGTTTTTTTTCTAATTTGCAACACTCGGTTTTAATTGTTATTATCCACTTATCTTTTTTTCTTTAGTTCTTTTGTCTTTTTTCTTTTTGTTTTTTTTTTTTTTTTTTTTTTGCAACACTCGTTTTTAATTTTTATTAGGCACCTATTTGTTGGGCACGTAATTATTGCGGGTAAACTTAGTTCTTTTATATATGTATATTTCTTTCTTTTCGAAATAGCCGAGTAACGAAACTAAACTTGGGCAAATCCCACTTCTGAGATTGTAGTAGCCAAAAATTAAAACACGTCCGTATACTTCGAGCGATTCTTTATTCTGATCTCTTTTTTCGTTTAAGGTGACCATGATTATTCTTAACAGCTATATTATATAAGGTGACCAGATGAACTTAAACAATATTTAAACATATACGACGAAGGTTTAAAGTATATATTGCTTAAAAATAACTAAAATATAAAAGTAACTTAAATAATCAAATAAATAGTACTTCAACATTACTTCAAATCATAACTTATTTTTCACCGAAATCCTTTATTAAATCCTGTACGAAACCTTAGCCTTAGGCAACCCCATGTTACAGTTGCGTGTTTCTATTATTTGTTGTGATGCAGGTTTTAAAAACATGAAGCCAATATCTGTTTTAATATTTTTTGGCAAAAATTTTTGCTGCAATTGCTGAGCATTGACGGTAAATCCTTCTCTCAATGTTAAGTCAACTTTTTGCTTATCGCTTATCAGTAAATACTGATGATGGTTTGTTGGCGCTGTGCGCTTCCTTTTTCAGTTGATGTTGTTGTTGTTGTTCCTCAACATGTTTGCATTTCCAAAATAGTTGCTCCAAATGGTTCGTTGCTGCACAATCAGCAATTTTTCTTTGCTTCACATTTCATTCATATCTCTTTCTAAATGCAAACATACACACACACACTCTCACTTACATGTGTATTCTTTTGTTATTCTCAACGTAGTTGCCCATTTTGTTGTTGTCGCTGCTGTAGTCTTGCTTTAATGTCTTGTCACAATCATGTCTTCTTTATGCCTTTTTAGCTGCAAAGGAAGTCATAAATATTGCTTGTGGGTGGACAGTAACGACTACAACTATAACAATAATAGCAACAATGGAAGAAAAAAACAACAACAACATCCACATCAGCATCAGCAGCATCGACAGACAGAAAAAAATATTTGTGACATGTATTTTTATACCCTCAGACACACACTCACACACACACACAAATGCATTTCCATAAATAAACATTAAGCTTAGATTTTGTTGCGCCTCAAACGAGCACACACATGTTCATAAAAAAGACGTCCTGTCCACCTCGAAAACCAAGTGGCTAGCCAGTACTGGGCGCAACTATTACTTGTTTGTGTCAATGTTGCAGCATATCTCGAAAAAGCGGAGGGTAAGAGTTGGTGCGTATTTATTGTTGTTTTGCTGACTCTTGATTTTCTTTGTATGCTCGTTGCTACTTTTGTGCACATATTCATTGCTCTCTGTGTGTGTGTGTGTGAAAAAGGAAAACTTTTTCAAATTGAATATGTTGGCAATTTGAATGTTCTTTTTATAATTTTTTTTTATTTTACCATCACTGGCACTCTTATTGCAATTTTTTTTTTTTGTTGGTTGTTTATCTAAAGATGCTTTAAAGTAACCCGCTAAAACACAGCTTCGCACACTGGGCTGTGTAGCTTAGCTCTACAATTTTGTGCAAAAAAACTGCAAATACGCTTTTAGTCTGTTTAAAGCTCATTCAATATAATTGGTGTAATGATAAAAAAAAACAAATTTTTTAATCAAACTTTTCCAAACTATTTACGTCAGTTATTGCAACTTTCTATTTTTATTATTTTCTTTCTTATAATAAAAGTTCATTGGCATCACTTTGATTGTTAGTTTCTGAATACGTTGCACACTTTTTGCTTTTAAAAATATACTCTTTTTTTGCCTTTTTTATGAACAAAAGTTTTGCAGAGCTTGTACAAAAAAAAAAACAACACATGAAAGCGGAAATATTCAAAAGAAAAGTCAAAGTAAGCGCAAATATAAGAAAGGAAAATCTACTTAAGTGGCTTAAAAGCATGCCTTGTTCTACGTTCTTGCTTCAACCACTCAAAGTCATTCACCCACACGCACATAAATTGATTCATATTCATTGAGCGCAAATTGAGTTGAAATTGTGTGCGCATTTGTTGCCAAAACTCCCACACATGCAAAAAAGTTCACACACACACACACACACACACACACACACACACACACACACATTCACATACATGCTAAGACACTTTGGCTGTTACAAAAACGCGTCAAACAGCACACAACTACATGACAGCAACAAACAATCTGCAACTAAGAAAAGAGCGCCTAAAAGTATGCTTTTATTTGCTATATATATATATTTGTATGTCAGTCTCTGCCTATTGTTGGAAGACTCTTGGCTATTTGTGTACGTGATTTATGAATTTAATGGACTTTGATGATATTTCCCAACCCAGCTACTCGCCTTTACCCTCGCCCTCCAACGTCTACATCATCTTCGTCTGCTTAAATTTCTTGCTCGTTGACTCTTTCTGTGATTCAACACAAAATAGCCTGTCGCAAAGTTTGTAAATGTGACAATCCTATTTTTATTGCCAACTATCAATGTCTGTCTGTCTGTCAGAATGTTTCTCTGTCGATAGAAAGTCGAAAAAGTATGCAATGATGACTATTTAGTGCGGGGAAGAGTAAAGAGAATGTTGATATTTGCGTGTTTTTCTTATTGTTCGCAGAACAAATGCATTTCGTAAATAATGACATAAGCTTACAGTTTATGTTGAGCGATTATTGCAGATATTTTGCTCGAAATGAAGCAGAACAAAATTGCAAGAACTTTTTGGGGAGTTTAGAAGTTTTGCATTATGCGCAGATTTGTTCTGACCATAACGGAGAACATCTAAGAAAGATCATAAAAGATATGGAATTATTTCTTTTTCTGTTTTTTTTTTTTTTTTTTTTGTTAAAGATTTGAAATCAAAAATCAACATTTTTAAGACTAACATCTTTTACATTTTTTGGCACGAACCTATTTTTTAAGAGTTAATTTTAAAAAAAAAAATTAAATGAATATGAATATGAATATGAATATGAATATGAATATGAATATGAATATGAATATGAATATGAATATGAATATGAATATGAATATGAATATGAATATGAATATGAATATGAATATGAATATGAATATGAATATGAATATGAATATGAATATGAATATGAATATGAATATGAATATGAATATGAATATGAATATGAATATGAATATGAATATGAATATGAATATGAATATGAATATGAATATGAATATGAATATGAATATGAATATGAATATGAATATGAATATGAATATGAATATGAATATGAATATGAATATGAATATGAATATGAATATGAATATGAATATGAATATGAATATGAATATGAATATGAATATGAATATGAATATGAATATGAATATGAATATGAATATGAATATGAATATGAATATGAATATGAATATGAATATGAATATGAATATGAATATGAATATGAATATGAATATGAATATGAATATGAATATGAATATGAATATGAATATGAATATGAATATGAATATGAATATGAATATGAATATGAATATGAATATGAATATGAATATGAATATGAATATGAATATGAATATGAATATGAATATGAATATGAATATGAATATGAATATGAATATGAATATGCATATGAATATGAATATGAATATGAATATGAATATGAATATGAATATGAATATGAATATGAATATGAATATGAATATGAATATGAATATGAATATGAATATGAATATGAATATGAATATGAATATGAGTATGAATATGAATATGAATATGAATATGAATATGCATATGAATATGAATATGAATATGAATATGAATATGAATATGAATATGAATATGAATATGAATATGAATATGAATATGAATACGAATATGAATATGAATATGAATATGAATATGCATATGAATATGAATATGATTATGAATATGAATATGCATATGAATATGAATATGCATATGAATATGAATATTAATATGAATATGAATATGAATATGAATATGAATATGAATATGAATATGAATATGAATATGAATATGAATATGCATATGAATATGAATATGCATATGAATATAAATATGCATATGAATATGAATATGAATATGAATATGAATGTGAATATGAATATGAATATGAATATGAATATGCATATGAATATGAATATGAATATGAATATGAATATGAATATGAATATGAATATGCATATGAATATGAATATGAATATGCATATGAATATGAATATGAATATGCATATGAATATGAATATGCATATGAATACACTAAGGGAAAAAGTTATGTAGTCAGTACATAGACAGCTATGTAAAATCTATTCACTGCAACTTGTATGAGAACGCAACAAGAGCAGTATTTACTGAGTAAAGGGAGCGTGTACTGACTACATATCAATTTATTCACTTTTTAAAATGAATAAAAAATGTATTCAATACATCATGTTATGTGTTGAGTACATAGCAGACTTCAATAGATACACGCAACGTGTACTCAATCAACGTGTTATGTATTTTTTTTACAAAAACTTTACTCAATACATAAAATATAGACTCAGTACACGTCCCTCTTATACGATTGAAGTGACACATTTATTCAGTACATAACATATGGACTCAGTACACGTATCTGTTGAACATCGGCACACGATTTTGCTGTTTTATGTCATTCGTTTCTTGATTTTCAAATAAGCAACACCTCTAAAGTATGTAGAAAATCAGAGCAGGAATGAGTTTATCCACTGTACTCTAGAGCAAAAGCGATGGTTGGATAAGAATTAAACGGCTGGGTTTTTATAAGTAATTGCCAATTATTTTGTGAAATCTAGTCATTTCTTTATTAAGTTATTTATTGCATGTGTTGGATGGTGATTTACGCACAGACATTATGCTCATTGCATAAAATTATGTTTTTAACATATGTAATGAGTAAATGATGTATGTACTCATTATATAAATGTATGCACTAAAAATATGTAATGAGTAAATTATGTATGTACTCATTAAATAAAATTATGCATTTAAAATATGTAATGAGTAAATAATGTATGTACTCATTGCATAAAATTACGTACTCCAAATATGTAATGAGTAAATTATGTATGTACTTAGTCAATAATCTATGTAATACGTACATAAGATCTTTACTCATTACATAAAATTATTTTTAACAGTTTGCGATGAGTACAGTGTGAATGTACTCACCACATATATCCATGAATTCACGACACATATTTATGCGTTGAGTACATAAAATTCTTTATTGACTACATAACCGCTTGAAAGCATTATGTAGTCAATAAAGATTTCAATATGTACTCAATACATGAAAAATGTAAAATTTTTGTGTGCAGAAAACTATGCGTTGAGTACATAAATTTATGTATTGAGTCCATAGGTTTTTCCCTCTGTGTATGAATATGAATATGAATGTGAATATGAATATGAATATGAATATGAATATGAATATGAATATGCATATGAATATGAATATGAATATGAATTTGAATACGAATATGAATATGAATATGAATATAAATTTATTCTTTTGCTTGCTTAGTTTGTGGCGTGCGTTTCAACAATGCGTGGTAGATTTTGTGCGTGTTATAAAATATTTCCACATCATTTACCGAGAACTGGACCTACATGTCTGATGCCGACACCAGACGGCTAATGTTTATGTTCTAAAGAAGCTTTACATAACATTGTTTTCTCTGTGAAGTTAACCATTATCTGCAGAGAGGTGATTTCCGAACAGATTAATATAGTTTTATTGAAAAAACTTTTGCCCGAGTTAAGGAATGAACTCGAGATTCGTTAGTGCGTCCGCCACATATATAACATGCACGACCACGTGTAGAATTTTTATAGAATTTTATTTATTAAGACCTACAGGATCTTCAAACAAAAAATTTCAAGAAAAAATTAATAACTCGAGTTGCTGATATTTGTCAATTACATACAAAATCCTTGACACTGTGGTTCAAAGCTACAACAGACACATCCTATGCTCAAACATACACGCAAGCACACAAACATGTATTATACATACGTCTTATTGAAGTATCTACAATCATTTATAATCCGCTGCCTTTGTAAATGTTTCAGTTTTTGTTCCAAAACGAATAAACGACAAAGATAGACAAAACGTTAGAGAGGCATGTGAGAAAAAAACGCTCGGTACCAAAAAAACTCATTGTTGATTTCTGAGTTGATTTCTCTTGCTGCGTACATTTGTCAAAGCAGCCTCAACAATTGTGATGAGATTTGATGCTGATTTGTTTAGGATGTCCTTTGAAGTATGTGTGTTTGTGATTGTGTGTGTTCGTTTGGCGTATGTTACCAACAACATGCAATGAAAAGACAATCACAACAATAATAACAACAACAAATAATAACATTGTATTGCGTGTTTTTTCATAAGCTCAAAGCGTCGATGACAAATGAAAGCGTCACGAAAATGGCGTAAAAATCTACGCTACACACAAACACACACACACAACTGAAGTATTGTTGTAGGCTTCACTTTGGGTACTTTGCCATGTTTATCAATCCTCGACAGACATGTTGAGCTGATTTCAGTTCTTGTTTATTTTTGTATCTTTTTCTTATATATTTTTTGTTTTTTATTATTTTGCATTATGTGTAGATATGTTTAGGGCTTAAATCATTTTCATTGTTTGTACTGGGATTTGATGTGTACACAAACATTAAATCCAAATTTTGCTGTTGTTAATGTCACTCAAGCTAGTCCATTTCGAGCTCGTGACCAGGCTTAAAATTTCTGGATACTGTGTTTGCAGAAATTTATGCACAAGAACTTAGAAAATAGAATCCTTTGATATGTACGGTAAATTTCGAGTAAGCTACTCTGAACAATTTGTTTTTTTTTATAATGTTTATAATTTGACAATTTCGAACGGGAAGTTTGTACTATCAGTCAAGTTCTACAACACTTGGTTTTAATTAGCCGTACTCATTACAAATCCAAACTATTTAACAATCAATCCCAGCGCCACAGCTGCAATCCACTGATTTTTGCTTTATTTTTCTACTTTATGCTCAAACAAATAGAACTGCTTTAAAATGCAAATGAAAGCGACTTCAATTAAATGAATATAAAAAAAACACTCCTCACCAATTGTCCGTCTAAACGCCCATGCCAAATGCCAACTTTAGTTACGCTCTCTGGTTCGTTCATACAGCCACTTAGCATTACATCTTCGTCCTTTTTACCCTACCGTTTTTGAAAAAATAGCCATAACGAATGTACACAACAACAGCGATAAAAAAAAAAATCTGTTTCCTTACAACACTACTTAATGTGTTGCCCACCCGTCAAAGTGCCGCCCACTCCACTGGACGAAACAGAATATGATTGTCATGTTTAAATTGTTGGCAAGAAAAATACAACAAAAAAAAAATTAAACTAAAAAGATAACGAAAAAAATAAAACTGAACGAAAGCAAATGTCGCATCGTTAACTTAAAAGCTTTATGCAAATTTCTTCATTCATTCGTTCATAACGAATGGAAATTGAATTGAAAGTTGAATTCAATGGTAAAAACGAAGCCCGAAGTGCTGGTGGGCGGAAACTCCATTGACGAAGTAAGGTAATAATCAATGATGACAATAGTCGATTAAAGTAGGAGGGTAATAAAGGTAGTCAGTAAAAGTACCCAGCAAAGTTGCAGTCTCTACATTTTATATAAAAATTTTTTATACAAGTTTTAAATTCAAGAAATATGAAATTTGACGTTTGTATTTCATAGATCTGCCTATATTTTTGCTTAGTTACAAATCTGTCAGTACACAGTAGTCCAATTTTGGACAATATTTTTGTTACTCTTTTACTGTGTACATGACAATAACGAAATTGTATTAACATTTAAACCACTTCAAATACTAAAACTAATTTTAATCCCGCATTGGTTTAAAATTAAAATTTTAAACTCCTATCGGCTTAGTTTCTGATTTAAGTTAACAACATTTAAGTGCCTATTTAATTAACACGTCCAAAAATGTTTTACCGTGGCTCAGTTGGTAAAGTATGTCATTTTTATCTTAAACTATTAATTATTTAATGTTAAAATTGCATTGTGCAGCATTTTTATTTTTTTCACATTCTAGAATCGAACCACAGACGGCAACCATCGCATTAGAGTCGGACGTTCTAACCTAGCCCAAGGTTAAGGCTGTTATATCTGTTTCTTATTATTAGTTTTTGTTACCTTTTAGTTATTTTGTATTTAATTCTAAACCTTAGGTGTTGAAATTCAACTTTTATTCTTAAATTGATTAAATTTATGTACAACTTTGACTAAAAAAATTAAAAGTATTTTAAAAAGTATCAATTCTAATCAAAAAAATATTATAAATTGTTGTCCATCCATTAATTCCAAGGATTGCTTTAAAAATTTCTTCAATATTTTTTACCGTTTCAATCACATTAATTCACACTAATTAATTTTTATTAATTTTTACACACTTAACCTGAAGGGTCAGGGTATATTTACTTCGTGCAAACATTTGTAACGCATAACAAGTAAAGAATGTCTAAAGTTGGTCTAGCCCGACTATGAAATACCCTAAACCTTCTTTTTCAAAACAAAATAATAAAATGGGCGTATCCGTGAGCGAATGAAGACCATAATTCAATTTTAGTAGCTCACATATTCTGTAGTTCACCTGTTAATGCCGTTATAGTATTTCCGCTATAGTGGGTTGCATGGGCGGTGTACGTGTTCTTGGACGGATTACGCCCAATTTTTTAATGCATCTTAGTTTTGGTTTAAAATATATAAATACCAAATTTTATCTCAGTAGGTTAAACAGAAGCCTATTTAGTGAGATTTTAATTTTTTGTTGCATGGGAGGTGGACACAAGGTTCGTGGGCACGTGGACATCCATTTTTCGAAGACGTCTTTGTTTTGATATAAAATACATACCTACCAAATTTTATCTCTATACGTTAAAAATGAGCTTATTTATTGAGTTTTTAATTTTTTGGTTGTATGGGAGGTGGGCGTGTGCTTGAGAGGATGACTCCCATTTTTCAAAGATAAATAAGCTCATGTTTAACTTACAGAGATTAAATTTGGTACGTATGAATTTTATATAAAAACAAAGATGTCTTCGAAAAATGGGTGTCATCCGCACATGGACACGCCCACCTACCATACAACCCAAACATTAAAAACTCATTAAAAAAATTTTTTGTTTTATCTACACAAATAAAATTTGGTATGCATGTTTTTTCTAACAAACCGCAAATGATTTTGAAAAATCGACGAACACGACCACTTCCCATACAATTCAAAAATTGAAATTCAATTAAGGTGGGGCATAATATTCGCGGCAGAGACCCTTTTTTAAAAAATTCATAACTCTGTCATAAACAAACATTTTTCCAAATTGAACAAATTACAAGAAAAAAATTTAAAAAAAATATATTTTTCACTAACATGGTTTTATAGAGCTCCAAACTGGCGGTAGAGAAACAAACGGGGCCTCGTGGTTGCAGCGCTGGGAGTCGCAAAAATTGTCCGATCGGGAAAAAAAATTACTTATTTAAATCTTAACAAAATTGGTTATCGTATGACGGAAGCTTTTTTCAATTTTTGGTCTTGTTCCAAATTTGAAAGTGTGTTTTTTCGAAAAAAATATTGACTTTAAAAATTCATAAAAAATCGAAAAAAAAAATTTAAAAAAAAAACTTGTGTCATACAATAGCTTCAGTGATTAATTTTGGGTGATGTACCAAATTTGAAAGTGTTTTTTTTCGAAAAAAATATTGACTTTAAAAATTCATAAAAAAACGAAAAAAAAAATTTAGAAAAAAACGTATGTCATAAATAGCGAATCAAGTTTAAAAATACAAAAAAAAATTAAATTTTCGTCAAAAAATGAACCCGCTAGTGCCGCAACCAGTACGAAAAACATGGTTTCGAGATAAACGCGTTCAAAGTTTGCGAACAAAGAAAAAAAAGCGCGAAAATTAAAAATGCGCTCTCACTTATCCGACTGTAACTTTTGAACCCGTAGGAATTTTTCCATGAAAGTTTTTTTTATTTTTATTTTCAAAAAACGGCCAATGTCATGTCCACCTTAATAAGATTATGTTTATCGTAGAATGATAAAATTTGGTGCGTTTGTATTTTATAAAAAAACGAAGATGGTTTCTGTTTAACCTACAGAGATAAAATTTGGTATGTATATATATTATTATTATTTTTATACCCCCACGCGTACTGCGTAAGAGGTATATTAATTTTGTCACGACATGTGTAACGCCCAAAAGGAGGCGCGGTAGGTATGGAAAAGTATATATATTCTTGCTCAGCATCACCACCTGAGTTGATTCAGCCATGTCCGTCTGTCTGTCCGTCTGTCCGTCTGTCTGTCGACACGATTACAGCCGCAATTTTGAAGCTATCGTAATGAAATTCGATATTTAAGCTTTTTTTAAAAAAACTAAGGTCAAGTTCGAGAATGGGCTAAATCGGATGAAAACTACGCCTACCTCCCATACAACCCTCAAATTGAAAACTCTACAAAGAAGCTAATATTAAAGCTACAATACTGAAATTTGGTATATGTGTGTTCTATGTCAAAACTGAGATGTTTTAGAAAAATGGGCGTCATCGACCTACTAACACGTCCACCTCCCATACAACCACAAAATTGAAAAATCTATAAAGAGACTAATATTAAAGTTACAAGACGGAAACTCGGTATTTGTGTATTCAATGTGAAAACTGAGGTGTGTTAGAAAAATAGGCGTCATCCACCCACTAACACGCCCACCTCCCATACAACCCCAAAATTTAACAATCTATAAAGAGGCTAGTATTAAAGTTACAAGATGGAAACTCGGTATTTGTGTAATTAATGTCAAAACTGAGGTGTGTTATAAAATTGGGTGTCATCCACTCATTAACACGCCCACCTCCCATACAACCCCAAAATTGAAAAATCTATAAAGAGGCTAATATTAAAGCTATAAGACAGAAACTCGGTATTTGTGTATTCTATGTCGAAACTGAGATATGCTAAAAAAATGGGCGTCATACACAATCTAACACGCCCACCTCCCATACAACCCCAAAATTTAAAACTTTATAAAAAAAAATAATACACATAAAAATAATAATATCTCTCAAAATCTCATACTAAAAGCTCTCCAATTTAATATTTTTCCACCCTTAAGAATCGGCCGTGGGGGTATTTTAACTTCGGCCAAGTCGAAGATATACCTTACTAGTTTTGAATAAAAATAATTTTTTTGAATAATAATCAAAAAATGATTTTTGTTTTTGAACCAAAAATCAATATGTATATATTTGCTTATAAAATTGTTGAATTAACAAAATTTGATTAACTTTTATTCAAATATTTTAAAAAAGATATATATATTTTTACTTCTGCAAAGTAAAAAGCATGTGAAAAAGAAAAATATCTGAAATTCATTTAAAACATTTTATTTCTCTTTAATGACAACTGAACCATGTACATGACATTTCTTTCATTTCACATCTGAAATAACATTAGTTAAGACGCTAACCACTCAACAAGTTCTTAGACAGTCAGTGTAACACACAGACCAAATGACGCCTGGCATTCAGTTCTTACGAATCGGCAAGCTTTAGTTGCTCCAACTTTTTCAAATAGCAAAGAGCTAACCGAGAAATAAAGCTGCATCTGTTTTTTATTGCCAACTGAACTGAACTTCAAATGTATTTTGAAAATTCCACCTTAGTGCCAACAATTCCATCACAACTACAGACAACACAAGACAGCAACGTGGAAAAGCAACAACAAAGTGAAAGCGGATTCCAGATATTAAATCTTTAAAAATGGTAGAGTACAAGCAGCTTGCAGCTTAAGTAGCAGATTAACAGCTACTTATGAGAAAACATCATCATGGCAACAGCTATTTAGCCCGGTTTGCACCGATTTAAAAGTTAATGGAGCTGCCAAAGTAAGTTTTTTTTTTGTTTTTGTTTTTTAACAAGAAAAAATATGCAATGAAAGCGAATAAATGTCGAAGCTTTGACAGGATTTTAAAGAAAAATGTGTCATATCAAAAAGGAATATGTAACAAAAAAAAAATAAATAATATGCTGACTGTAGCTTGGTAAGTCATATACAGAGAAATCTATTTTCAATTCCTTCCTTATATATTCAATTTCTTAATGCAAAAACCAAGTAGCCAAGATTTTTCTCCAAACTGAACAGTTCGGAGTAATACGTAAAATACATTTTTGTTATTCAAAATATAATTAAAAGGCTATTAAAAGGTTATAAACAGAAAAACATATGTATGCAACCGGTTAATCCGCACAGCTTGTGGAGCATAAATTTTGCTTTTAAAAGGTTAACATGTTAGTTAAAAAACTCTAGTAATCAGTTAAGCTTATTAAAAATATGAAATATGCATTAAAAATTGTACAGTTCCAAACCAACACTTGAAGTTTTCTCAATGCAATTTTAACCAAAAAAAAAAAAAAAAAAAAAAAAAAACAAATAAATCAAAGTGTTGCCATTAATTAATGTAACCAGATTTCATATTATACCTGCATTACCTGCAACGTGTGTAACTCTCACTCATGACTTTTTGCTGATTTATTAAAATAGTTCAACAATACTGCTGACCATAATGAAGAGATAATCCTTGTTAACATCATGTTAATGCTGCCACTGTTGTTGTTGTTGTTGTACTTTACTAACTGTTGTGTAATTTTTAATTTTTATATAAATATCTGGTAATACACTTACTATAAAAAAGCTGAATGCTACTTAAGTGTCTGTATGTGTGTTTGTGAGAGTATTAAAATTCAGTGAATTAATTGGGTCAATGTAAGCATCATTAAAAGGCAGCATTGGAGTGCATTCACTTGTTTTCATTAAAATCGGTGTTAAGATATAACATGTAACTATAATGAAAAACATTTTGTTTGTGTTCTGTGCAATACATTATTAACCAACAATCTGTAAGCTTTTGTGGCTTAACTTTTGAATACAAATAAAACATAAAATGTTTTCATCTTTCTTTTGTGCATAAATGCAAGAAGTGCCTTTTGATGATGAACTTTTAACATATTTTTTTTAAATTGTAAAAGCTTTGTGCAACTCAAACTCGTTATTTTATTTACTTCAACTCTGACTTAAACTCTAACTCTACTTTAACCTCCCAATCTAGTTTTATCTCCAACTCTAATGTTTATTTCAACTCTTACGCTCTTAAATCTAATCTCTATTTTTAACTTTGAATCTTACTATAAGTTGACTTTCAGCTATTAATCTAGCAATCTTTTTTAATCGTTTTTGAATATTTTCTTCTGTATTTTATGCAGAATTTTCGGTTAATTATACTAAAGTATAATAGTTGTTTGAAACTACCAGCATTCAATCATCAATTTTTTCACCATCATACTCTGACAACTAATTCCGTGACATGCTTTCTTTGAGTAAATTTTGTATTCGTGAAAAATGTGTTGCTTATCTTAGTGCAGGCAGCATTTGAGCCAAGTCAATTCAATATATTCCTCAATATCTCTCTGTTTCTGTAGCCGCATTATTCATCAGCCCTCCTGCAAATGCCGGAAACAAAATTTCGCCATTTAGATACTCAACGGCCGGATATCGACAAAATGCAGACAAAGATTCGGCTATGGTTTGGTTGAAAAATTGATGGATGGCGTTCAATGTGGCAGTATTTCCTGCCGCTTGCCGCCATTTCTAGGCGCCATAAATAATTTTCTACATCAGACTCGCTAAACCAACCACCAACAGCAGCATAAATCGGCGGCGCAAAGCGTTTCGCATGAAATACTTATGAGACCAAATTTGTACAAGCCAGAAAAAGAGAAGAAATGTACGGAAGCTATTTCAGCCATTCTGTCAGTCAGTCAGTTAGAGTTAGTAGAATGAGGCACGAAAACAAGTTGGCTGATCATAGGCAACAATTGAAATCATGGTGCAAATGTTTCAATTTTTCCACAATTTGGCAGGCTGTAGGTTTGAGTGTTTTTTTTTTATTTGTGTTTTTGCGTTAGTATTCTTGTAATGTGTATTTAATGACCTCATAAAACAGGCTCCACTTATTTTGCATTACAAGAACATGTTCACAAGAAGGCGGTTATTTATTTCTTTAAGACCTATTTTTTTATTTTTTCCTCGGTAATAAAAGAGATAAATTGAAAATATTATATCATCTAGTTTAAAAATATGAGAAACATGCATTACCTAGCATATTTACAGAGGAAATGGTATCAAAGGTTATTTTAGAGGTCATTAAAAAACCGATGAAAAATTATTTTTATAAAAGAAAAATATTATTTCCAAGCATCAGGAAACAATTTGATATGATCAGTAAGTAAGAGTTAGAGTAAGAGTAAGAGTTAGATTTAGAGTTAGAGTTGGAGTTAGAGTTAGAGTTAGAGTTAGAGTTAGAGTTAGAGTTAGAGTTAGAGTTAGAGTTAGAGTTAGAGTTAGAGTTAGAGTTAGAGTGAGAGTTAGAGTTAGAGTTAGAGTTAGAGTTAGAGTTAGAGTTAGAGTTAGAGTTAGAGTTAGAGTTAGAGTTAGAGTTAGAGTTAGAGTTAGAGTTAGAGTTAGAGCTAGAGTTAGAGTTAGAGTTAGAGTTAGAGTTAGAGTTAGAGTTAGAGTTAGAGTTAGAGTTAGAGTTAGAGTTAGAGTTAGAGTTAGAGTTAGAGTTAGAGTTAGAGTTAGAGTTAGAGTTAGAGTTAGAGTTAGAGTTAGAGTTAGAGTTAGAGTTAGAGTTAGAGTTAGAGTTAGAGTTAGAGTTAGAGTTAGAGCTAGAGCTAGAGTTAGAGTTAGAGTTAGAGTTAGAGTTAGAGTTAGAGTTAGAGTTAGAGTTAGAGTTAGAGTTAGAGTTAGAGTTAGAGTTAGAGTTAGAGTTAGAGTTAGAGTTAGAGTTAGAGTTAGAGTTAGAGTTAGAGTTAGAGTTAGAGTTAGAGTTAGAGTTAGAGTTAGAGTTAGAGTTAGACTCAGACTTAGACTTAGACTTAGACTAAGACTTAGATTTAGACTAAGACTTAGATTTAGACTAAGACTTAGACTTAGACTTAGACTTAGACTTGGACTTGGACTTGGACTTGGACTTGGACTTGGACTTGGACTTGGACTTGGACTTGGACTTGGACTTGGACTTGGACTTGGACTTGGACTTGGACTTGGACTTGGACTTGGACTTGGACTTGGACTTGGACTTGGACTTGGACTTGGACTTGGACTTGGACTTGGACTTGGACTTGGACTTGGACTTGGACTTGGACTTGGACTTGGACTTGGACTTGGACTTGGACTTGGACTTGGACTTGGACTTGGACTTGGACTTGGACTTGGACTTGGACTTGGACTTGGACTTGGACTTGGACTTGGACTTGGACTTGGACTTGGACTTGGACTTGGACTTGGACTTGGACTTGGACTTGGACTTGGACTTGGGCTTGGACTTGGACTTGGACTTGGACTTGGACTTGGACTTGGACTTGGACATGGACTTGGACTTGGACTTGGACTTGGACTTGGACTTGGACTTGGACTTGGACTTGGACTTGGACTTGGACTTGGACTTGGACTTGGACTTGGACTTGGACTTGGACTTGGACTTGGACTTGGACTTGGACTTGGACTTGGACTTGGACTTGGACTTGGACTTGGACTTGGACTTGGACTTGGACTTGGACTTGGACTTGGACTTGGACTTGGACTTGGACTTGGACTTGGACTTGGACTTGGACTTGGACTTGGACTTGGACTTGGACTTGGACTTGGACTTGGACTTGGACTTGGACTTGGACTTGGACTTGGACTTGGACTTGGACTTGGACTTGGACTTGGACTTGGACTTGGACTTGGACTTGGACTTTGACTTTGACTTTGACTTTGACTTTGACTTTGACTTTGACTTTGACTTTGACTTTGACTTTGATTTTGACTTTGACTTTGACTTTGACTTTGACTTTGACTTTGATTTTGACTTTGACTTTGACTTTGACTTTGACTTTGACTTTGACTTTGACGTTGACTTTGACTTTGACTTTGACTTTGACTTTGACTTTGACTTTGACTTTGACTTTGACTTTGACTTTGACTTTGACTTTGACTTTGACTTTGACTTTGACTTTGACTTTGACTTTGACTTTGACTTAGACTTAGAGTAAGAGCTGTAGTTAGAGCTAGATTTGAAGTAAAACTTTGATGAAAAGTTAGATAAATATTTTGAGCGTTGTTTCATTTGATTTGGGCGTTAATTCACTGAACCACGAAACTTTTTGAACCCGGTACCCCGATGAACCCCTTTATTTGATTTTTTTATACCCTAAACCTGAAAGATCAGGGTGTATTAATTTTGTGCTAACGCTTGTAACATCTAGGAATAAACGAGTCCGGTATGGAAAAGTATATAAATTCTTGATCAGATTCACCTCATGAGTCGAGCTTTCCATGTCCGTGCGTCTGTCCTTCAGTTCGTCCTTCTATGTGTTGTCCGTAAACACAGCATAAGAAAAAGGAGTTGAGATACTTGAATGAAACTTGGTACACATGTTCACATTAACCCAAGGATCTGCACTGGTGAATATTTTTTGAATTCGCCCACGGCCACGACTACCTCCCATACAACACAACAATTAAAGACTGCTTAAATAAGCTCATAATTAACCTACAACAATAAAATTAAGTGTGTATGTCTTTTACATCAAAATAAAGATGTCTTCGAAAAATGAATGTCATCCACCCACGGACACGCCCCCATACAATCCAAAAATTTAAAACTCAATAAATAAGTCGTGTTTAACTTACAGAGATAAGATTTAGTTCGCATGTATTTTATATCAAAACAAAGATTTCGTCGAAAAATGGGTGTCAACCGCTCACTCACACGCCCTCCTCTCATACAACCCAAATATTTAAAATGCATTATATAAGCTCATGTTTAATCTACAGAGATAAGATTTAGTACGCATGTTTTTTATTTCAAAACAAAGATTTCGTCGAAAAATGATGGCTGTGATCTGCCCACGGACACGTCCACCTCCCATGCAACCCAAACATTTAAAACTCAATAAATTAGCCCATGTTTACCTACAAAGATAAAATTTGATACGAATGTATATTATATCAAAAAAAAAATTTTCGAAAAAAACATCTCATCCGCCCACGTACCTCCCACACCCACCTCCCATACAACCAAAAATTGAAAACTCAATTAATACGCTCATTTTTAACCTACAGAGTTAAGATTTGGTACGTATTTATTTTGTATCAAAACAAAGATGTCTTCGAAAAATCGATGTCATCCACCCACGAACACGCCTACTTCCCATACACTTTACAATACCGAAAAGGCTATAAAGGCAAAATTATATGATATACAGGAATAAAATTTGGTATGAGTAAATTGTCTATCAAAATTGAAATGTATATAAAATACCGGCTTGATGGATTTTCAACACTATTATTGTATTTTGAAAAAACAGGTTTAGGGTATTTCATGTTTACTTGTTTTTTTTTAAATTTTTTTTGAAATTTTTATTATTTTTAAACAAAAAATATTTACTAAAAAAGAAAAATTTGTTGTAATGATACATATTGTATTATATAGATTTATTTTAAAGTTAAAAAATTATATATTTTTAAATGAAAACTAAAATTTTCGTGAAAACGCATTAAAATTTTATTGTTTTTAATAATCATTACACCATATTAGCATTTTTAATCTAAATGATTGCTTTCATATATTCTCATATTCAATTTCCTCTGTGCAGCTTTTTGAACTGCTAAAATTTTTATTTTTTTTGCCAACAAACATATTCACTCCAACAACTACTACTTATTTTGCTAAAATATTTTTTCTACTCTTCCATATCATTGCAGTCCACTGATTTTGCTGCACAATTCAGTGCAATTAAAATTCTGAAATGAGTTACCGCTAAACAGCACACATGCCGCAACATAATCGCCAACAAGTGCAACGGAAGTATCATTAGAACAGTTTCCGTCCGCCATTTAGAAAACGTACGCATTCGAGTGTTTACGCCAGCCACACTTGCATATTTATGTTTGTATATGTGTGCGTGTTATATGAGAGGCTATGTGTGTGTGTGTGTGGTAATGGTGGTGGTGGTGCTGTTGATTTATTCACACACACATACACACACTCTCACTCATTCCGTCAAGTGCAAATCACTTCCGTTTCGTTGACATTTTTCTGTAATGTTGGGAAAATTTTTATTTTTTTTTTCTGTCAATTTGCTCGAGTGGCTGCATTTGACAGACAGCAGCGACTAGTTGGTGGAAAAGTGACAGGCTGTTGTATGACAGCCGTTGCGGTGAGCGTTTCATAGTGAGTTACTGTTAAAAGCAGTACCAAAAAATCGATTTAATTTTTAGACATGTGCTACTTATTTGGGTTTTGCGAAAATTTCTAACTACGCAAATTTCTCTTCCTCTAAATTAGTTCAGCTTTAACTGTGTGTGCAGCTGCTACTTGTTGCATCAGACAGCAGGTTTGAAACATTTTAAAATTTCTTATAAAATTTTCAATTTATATTTCACAACCTCTAACACACTCTTTATTTTTAAACAAAATATCTTCACTGAAATAGCGGTTTATAAAATATTTTCGCTTTAAAAAATGTTGTCAATAGCCTATAAAAAATTAACTTACTGACTGACTTTCCTCATTCCTCCTTACCCACTCAATACAGACGAACACTTATGCGTCTGCATACAAATATATGCATATGTAGTTAGTTCATTAGAGCTCTTTGCCAACTCAAACTGGCTCTTAAGCAAGGTTGGCACGACCGACCGCAGGTGTTTGAATTATGAAACACTTCAATTAGTAAAGCCAGCGAAATGTGTGCAAAATGCAGTTATATGATATTATTACAGCGCTATCTGCTTGACTGTCTGTCTGACAGTCTGTCTGTTCGTTTGTTTGTGGTTGGTATGTGAGTGCATTAAATTACGCACACATTCAAATGTGTATTCAATGTAAATTGTTTGTTAAATTATTAACACGCTCCACAGTGTTGCGTCTAGTGGACAAAAATCAAAAATTTTTTTTCATCAAATCATACAAAATGGGTATCGTTGTAAAGGAAATACTCCAATTAAGAAGAATTTAAATTTTTAGTTCCATTAAATAATTTTTGGAGACGCTACACCTGTTTAAAGTCAATACAATTTCATAGTTTTTTTATGGTACAATTTTCGTTTCCGAGCACTTAGGCAAATTTTTTTTTGTTAACTCATTTTTCAAGATATTTTAATATTTTTAATTTTCATTTAAAGTTAATTTATAGTAAAAAATAAGGTTTTTGTTATTGGGAAGAAAAAAGTTAAATTGAATTTTTTCAAAAATTTCAAAAATTGATAAAACTATGGAAAAATAAAAAATTTTGTTAAATTTATTAGTCAGCTTCTTCCAAGTTCCGCTGAGATCACCTTTGAAACCAACAAACATTGTAAGTATGGTTTATTATCTTTTAGAATCTATAAAAAACTTTTCCGAATACGTCCGATTCTTTGAGTAATCGAATTTTTAAAAATGGTCCAAAATGCAATTTTTCATAATTTTTCGAAAAATTGTTATTGTTTTAACAGCAATACAAATGTAAACAAACATGTTTCTTATCTATTTTATTAAAAAATGATCTAAGTCTGTTTTTTTAGATATTTATACCCCCACGCGTACTGCGTAAGGGGTATATTAATTTTGTCACGATGTGTGTAACACCCAGAAGGAGGCGTGGTAGGTATGGAAAAGTATATATATTCTTGCTCAGCATCACCACCTGAGTTGATTTAGCCATGTCCGTCTGTCTGTCCGTCTGTCCGTCTGTCCGTCTGTCCGTCTGTCCGTCTGTCCGTCTGTCCGTCTGTCCGTCTGTCCGTCTGTCTGTCGACACGATTACAGCCGTAATTTTGAAGCTATCATAATGAAATTCGATATTTAAGCTTTTTTTAAAAAAACTAAGGTCAAGTTCGAGAATGGGCTAAATCGGATGAAAACCACGCCTACCTCCCATACAACCCCAAAATTGAAAACTCTACAAAGAAGCTAATATTAAAGCTACAATACTGAAATTTGGCACATGTGTGTTCTATGTCAAAACTGAGATGTGTTAGAAAAATGGGCGTCATCCACCTACTAACACGCCCACTTCCCATACAACCCCAAAATTGAAAAATCTATAAAGAGGCTAATATTAAAGTTAAAAGACGGAAACTCGGTATTTGTGTATTCAATGTCAAAACTAAGGTGTGTTAGAAAACTGAGCGTCATCCACCTATTAACACGCCCACCTCCCATACAACCCCAAAATTGAAAAATCTATAAAGAGGCTAATATTAAAGTTACAAGATGGAAACTCGGTATTTGTGTATTTAATGTCAAAACTGAGGTGTGTTATAAAATTGGGCGTCATCCACCCATTAACACGCCCACCTCCCATACAACCCCAAAATTTAAAAATCTATAAAGAGGCTAATATTAAAGTTACAAGACAGAAACTCGGTATTTGTGTATTCTATGTAAAAACTGAGGTATGTTAGAAAAATGGGCGTCATACACAATCTAAGACGCCCACCTCCCATACAACCTCAAAATTTAAAACTTTATAAAAAGGCTTATATTTAAGCTGCAAGAAAACAATTTGATATGTATGTATTTTAGACACATAAAAATAATAAAATCTTTCAAAATCTCTTACAAAAAGCTCTCCAATTTAAGATTCTTCTACCCATAAGAATCGGCCGTGGGGGTATTTTAACTTCGGCCAAGTCGAAGATATACCTTACTAGTTTTTTTATATTATAGGACATGTTTTGAATAATATGTATTTTAATATATACAAGAAATATATCATACCGGAAAAAAAACTTAATTCATTTTAGAAATAAGCGAACAATTTTAAAAATTTGTACCCTACAAGTTAAAGAAGGGCTTTAAAGATCTTGCAATAATTATTGGGCACAAATTAACTAAAAAATAAAAGATTCATATTTAATTAATTGTATTTTTCGGAAATATATATATTTTTTTTGCAAACATATATTAACGTAATAGTTTTTTAGGCAATTACTGGAAATTACGTAAATTTTTTTTTAAGTAGAGTACACCTATGATTACTATTGCCACCCACAATGCATTTACCGTTTTTAATTAAACATTTTACATAAAAGTTTAACGCGAGATTTGTAGTAAAAATGTCATATATTTTTAATAATTCCGATTTATTTAATAGTTGGATTAGTGCTGGACCACGAGATAAAGTATCTTTCATCGTAGCTTTTGTTAAAGAAAAAATTGATGAAAGAGTATTTGATGAAAATCAAGTAAAACAAAAAGTATGCGTTTTTTGTCAAAAACTTCAAAGAAAGTGGATTGAGTGTGGTTACAAAAAAGAATATTTTTTAAAAAAAAATTCGAATTGGCTAAATCTCAAAGCTTTCGAATTTTCACATCCAGATGATGTAAGTAAACAGCTTTAAAGAAAATAAAATATTTTTAATATAAAAAGTTAAAATTAATCTATAATTTAGCAACCTAGTACAAGTCGCGGAAGGCCTCAAATGCAATTTCACTTGGCATCAGAAAAAACAAAAAAAAGGAGAATAGCTGATATAGCTGGTGAATATTCTGCGGAAGAGTTAGATTTTGCTTCCCAATTTGCTAAAACAAATAGCAATCCTGAAAGTGAGCCTAGAAAAAAAAAAAGTTTGTCACCAATGGAGGCATTAACGCTGTATATGGATTTGGACCTTTCTGTAGAAAAGTACAATATTTTGCGAAAAACAGTGAACAAATTGCATGAAAATTGCTTTCCTAGTTATTATGCTATACAGAAATTAAAAAAAACGTTAGTACCGCCAGTAATAGCTTCAGAAAATTCTGCTGAAGTTCCTTTAAAACCTTTAATGCGAAAGACAGCAGAAAGTGTTTTGAGTTTATGTAAACCTAATTTACTCCAAAACAAAGTTACACTTATCTGCAAGTGGGGTATGGATGGAAGTTCTGGCCATAGTCGGTATAAGCAGAGTTTTTCTTCAAGCGAGTTCAACGATGAGTTCTTATTTTTAATTGCTTTTGTTCCAATAAAGTGAGTAACTTTTGTATAATTTTATATAGTAAAAAAACATTTTTATTACTTTAGATTAATTGACTCAACATCCAGAAATGAAATTTGGGTCAATGAAAAATGCTCTTCCACTCTTTTCTGTAGACCTGTGAAATTTATCATGGCAAAAGAAAATAAAAATATTATTATTGGAGAAAATGCTGCTATGAAAAACCAGATAAATGAGTTAGAATGCGACATAATCGATCTTGATGGAAGACCTATTGAGGTCTCATACATAATGCACTGTACAATGATAGATGGTGCCATTGCAAATATTCTAACTGAAACCAATTCAACAAGTAGATGTTTTATATGCAAAGCAAGTCCTATTGAAATGAATCGAATTGATTTGGTTAAAACTCCAAATATAAATCATTATGAGTATGGACTTTCAACACTACATTGTTGGATAAGGTTTTTTGAATGTTTACTGCATATAGCCTATCGATTGGCATTTAAAAACTGGCAAGTAAGAGCAGAACATAAAACGGTTTTTGCTGAAACTAAAGCACGAATACAAAGAGAGTTTAGAGAGAGACTGGGCCTGCTAGTGGATTATGTAAAAACAGGTTATGGCACCACAAACGACGGAAATACGGCTAGGAAGTTTTTTTTAAACTATGAAGTATCTGCAGAAATCACAGGACTTAACAAAGATCTTATATACAACTTTGCATTAGTGTTAAGAATCCTCTCATGTGGCAAAATCATTAAAATTGATGAATTTAGTAAGCTGCTGAGAAAAACGAGGAACTTGTACATAGAGTGCTACAATTGGTATTATATGCCTTGCTCTGTACACAAAGTTTTAGTACATGGATGCGAAGTAGTAAAATGTTTCGATTTACCAATAGGTGACTAAACTTTTAATATTGTAGTTTGAAGTAATTCGATCTAAGATATATTTTTTCACAATAATTATTTTCGCAGGAACTTTATCTGAAGAAGCTTTAGAAGGAAGCCACAAAAATATTCGATATACTCGTCTTAATCACACGCGGAAGTGCTCAAGAGAAAATTCCAATACAGATCTTATGACCTATTTGGTAATCTCATCAGACCCTCTTTTATCTTCTCAAAGAAAAAGTAAATATAATAAAAAGATAATTGAGGAATATTCTAACATCAATTTGTATATTTATAATGAAAATAAAGATGAAGATTAGCACTTTTTTAATTCAAATAATGTACATAAAGAAAATATTAAATAATTATTAGTAAAATTAATATTTGCATTTTATTATTCAAAGCGAATATCTTTCAAAAAGAAGAAAACGTCAATGTATTAAAAATATATAAGTTTTTCCAGCATAGTTTAGTACAAAAATACTCTTACAAAAATATTTATATCTTTTAAACTATATAACATATTTCAAAGCAATAATTTTTTTTTGATAAATCATAAACCATATATTAAACCAAAATTAAAAAAATTGTAAATTTAAGAATTTTAAATATGGTAATAATATTTTAAAAAACTTAAAAATCTCAAAAATTGAAATTTATAACCTTAATTTAGACATGATGGAATTTATTTTTTTTAAATTTTTTTTCATATTTGATATCAGCGACCTTAAATAATTCACCACTCCAAATTTCATCCAAATCGGACGACTCCTTCTATTTTTGTCCAACTTTTGTATGGGCTCGCAACACTGTGCGCTCTGGGGAAATTTGTACAGAAACACAACGCCTCCCAGCTGTAGGTTTGTGTTTCTGTTGGGAAGTATACATACTTTGTTACTTCCTTGCCTCCTGAGATTCAATGCTATTTTAAGCTTGTGTTTGTTATATTATTCAACGACAACGTCTACCTCGTTCAAATTGAATATAACGATGAATAAACTCGGCGATATTTTGTTAAACGTACTGAAATGGCTTTGACTAAAGCCGTGTCGGTTGCTGTTTTAACTGTTAAAGTACGCAACTGACATAAATGTTGAGAGAAACCAGAATCAAGAATAAATCAAGAATAAATTTAAGGATATATAATTGATACATGATAAAATTTATGGAACAAAAATTTGAAATTCAGCGAGTTATATACAATTTCCCAAGGATAAAAAAAACAAAAAAAATTTAAAGCTTATTGACTGTCGGTATTGACTGTGACATGCACCAAAAAAAATTAAAATTAAAAAATGGCGGAGTTTTTAAAAAAGTTTCAAATTCAATATCAATGAAATTTGGCATTGTCTGCAGAGAAAGAGAGACGGCCGAACAGAAAAATGTATTTCAATTGAAAAAATGTTTGGTCAAGGTGAAAATTGAACGAGTCGAGATGAGTTGAGATGAGATGAGATGAGATGACATGAGATAAGATGAGATGAGATGAGTTGAGTTGAATTGAGTTGAGTTGAGTTGAGATGAGATGAGATGAGATGAGATGAGATGAGATGAAATGAGATGAGATGTGATGAGATGAGATGAGATGAGTTGAGTTGAGTTGAGTTGAGTTGAGTTGAGATGAGATGAGATGAGATGAGATGAGATGAGATGAGATGAGATGAGATGAGATGAGATGAGATGAGATGAGATGAGATGAGATGAGATGAGATGAGATGAGATGAAATGAGATGAGATGAGATAAGATGAGTTGAGTTGAATTGAGTTGAGTTGAGTTGAGATGAGATGAGATGAGATGAGATGAGATGAAATGAGATGAGATGGGTTTAGTTGAGTTGAATTGAGTTGAGTTGAGTTGAGTTGAGTTGAGTTGAGTTGAGTTGAATTGAGATGAGATGAGATGAGATGAGATGAGATGAGATGAGATGAGATGAGATGAGATGAGATGAGATTGAGATGAGATGAGATGAGATGAGATAAGATGAGTTCAGTTGAATTGAGTTGAGTTGAGTTGAGATGAGATGAGATGAGATGAGATGAGATGAGATGAAATGAAATGAGATGAGATGAGATGTGATGAGATGAGATGAGATGAGTTGAGATGAGATGAGATGAGATAAGATGAGATGAGATGAGATGAGATGAGATGACATGACATGTTATGAGATGAGATGAGATGAGATGAAATGAGATGAGCTGAGATGAGATGAGTTGAGTTGAGTTGAATTGAGTTGAGTTGAGTTGAGTTGAGTTGAGTTGAGTTGAGTTGAGATGAGATGAGATGAGATGAGATGAGATGAGATGAGATGAGATGAGATGAGATGAGATGAGATGAGATGAGATGAGATGAGATGAGATGAGATGAGATGAGATGAGATGAGATGAGATGAGATGAGATGAGATGAGATGAGATGAGATGAGATGAGATGAGATGAGATGAGATGAGATGAGATGAGATGAGATGAGATGAGATGAGATGAGATGAGATGAGATGAGATGAGATGAGATGAGATGAGATGACATGAGATGAGATGAGATGAGATGAGATGAGATGAGATGAGATGAGATGAGATGAGATGAGATGAGATGAGATGAGATGAGATAAGATGAGATGAGATGAGATGAGATGAGATGCGATAAGATGAGATGAGATGAGATGAGATGAGATGAGATGAGATGAGATGAGATGAGATGAGATGAGATGAGATGAGATGAGATGAGATGAGATGAGATGAGATGAGATGAGATGAGATAAGATGAGATGAGATGAGATGAGATGAGATGAGATGAGATGAGATAAGATGAGATAAGATGAGATGAGATGAGATGAGATGAGATGAGATGAGATGAGATGAGATGAGATGAGATGAGATGAGATGAGATGAGATGAGATGAGATGAGATGAGATGAGATGAGATGAGATGAGATGAGATGAGATGAGATGAGATGAGATGAGATGAGATGAGATGAGATGAGATGAGATGAGATAAGATGAGATGAGATGAGATGAGATGAGATGAGATGAGATAAGATGAGATGAAATGAGATGAGATGAGATGAGTTAAGTTGAGTTGAATTGAGTTGAGTTGAGTTGAGTTGAGTTGAGATGAGATGAAATGAGATGAGATGAGATGAGATGAGATGAGATGAGATGAGATGAGATGAGATGAGATGAGATGAGATGAAATGAAATGATATGAGATGAGATGAGATGAGTTTAGTTGAGTTGAATTGAGTTGAGTTGAGTTGAGTTGAGTTGAGATGAGATGAAATGAGATGAGATGAGATGAGATGAGATGAGATGAGATGAGATGAGATGAGATGAGATGAGATGAGATGAAATGAAATGATATGAGATGAGATGAGATGAGTTTAGTTGAGTTGAATTGAGTTGAGTTGAGTTGAGTTAAGTTGAGTTGAGATGAGATGAGATGAGATGAGATGAGATGAGATGACATGAGATGAGATGAGATGAGATAAGATGAGATGAGATGAAATCTGATGAGATGAGATGAGTTGAGATGAGTTGAGTTGAATTGAGTTGAGTTGAGTCGAGATGAGATGAGATGAGATGAGATGAGATGAGATGAGATGAGATAAGATGAGTTGATTTGAGTTGATTTGATTTGAGTTGAATTGAGTTGAGTTGAGTTGAGTTGAGTTGAGTTGAGTTGAGTTGAGTTGAGTTGAGTTGAGTTGAGTTGAGTTGAGATGAGATGAGATGAGATGAGATGAGATGAGATGAGATGAGATGAGATGAGATGAGATGAGATGAGATGAGATGAGATGAGATGATGTGATGAGTTGAGTTGAGTTGAGTTGAATTGAGTTGAGTTGAGTTGAGTTGAGTTGAGTTGAGTAGAGTTGAGTTGAATTGAGATGAGATGAGATGAGATGAGATGAGATGAGATGAGATGAGATGAGATGAGATAAGATGAGATGAGATGAGATGAGATGAGATGAGTTGAGATGAGTTGAGTTGAGTTGAGTTGAGATGAGATGAGATGAGATGAGATGAGATGAGATGAGATGAGATGAGATGAGATGAGATGAGATGAGATGAGATGAGATGAGATGAGATGAGATGAGATGAGATGAGATGAGATAAGATAAAAATAAGAATTTATGTTCCGTTATTCAATGGACCCGATATACGCAAACCAATAAAAAGCTCAACTTTTGATGCAATTTTTACATGATTGTAACATTCGAAGGCTTACTACAAATAAACCATTTCTACCAAAAATAAAATTTTTCGTCGATTTATGAATTTTTCATTTTCAAATATTAAAAGGTAAATAATTTCAATGTCGATTTTTGAAACGTTGAGTTTTTTTGATTATTTTGTTCTGCGAAGTAATAGAGAAGATGATGGCAAGTTTTTTTATAGAGGTAATAAAAATTATAGCACCCAAAATTTCCGAGATATACCACTTTGTTTAATTTAAAGAGCTTTTTGCCAGCTATGCGTGAATTTTAAGTGGGAAAGATTGCTTCAAAAATATAATTTTAATAAAGCTAGAAAATTTACTGAGACACTTTGTGTACAGTTTCAAACTTTTAAAATTTTTTTTTTTTTAATTTCTAAATGTACGTAACGCAAACTCAACATGTTCTTAATAGCAACACTGAATTGCATATAATTTAGAAAAAACATGTACAAGAAAAAATAAATCGAATACCAAGACACGAAGACACACATTCAACTTTTTTTGGTTTATAGTTAAGTTAAGCACTGGATCGGCAAGGCATAAATATGTAGCAGATTTAACAAATGGTAGCCATAAGTGTGTGTGTCTGATATAGCTCAGTCCCAGTAGACAATGACATCGCTGCTAGCAGGCCTTCCTCTGGATTTTGTAGTACTGCCGCACTCATATACAATTACACTTTCTTTTTTATATGAAGTGGGAAAATTTCGCAGGCCTTCCGCTCCGATAGCTCAAAAGAGGCCTGATAGAAGCACTCCTTTAGAATGGCTAAAAGTAGGGGTAAACAAAAAGTGTTGAAAAAATTTTTTTTTCTTTTACACCTTTTTCTATTTATTTGTATATTCTATGATTTTATCTTCTCTCCTATGTTTTTTTAAGTTAGATTAATTTCAATCTATAATCTTTGATATAGCAGTAAGAAGGGCCATTATTGCGTCATATTTTTAAACTGATATATATTCTAACTTTTAACGAAAAAGTTGCCCTGAAGTATATGAAAAGTCAGTCTTTGTAGGGAAAACAAATTTGTTGTGCTGCCTTTTGTGCAGAAAAGGCAGGCCTTCAAGAAGTGCTCATAAGAGCAGCGAGGAACGGATGTGTTTAGTCTTCAAAAGTAGCAGTCAATGCATGCCTTCGTATGAAGAGCGCTGGTTTAATTGCCTATTGGGGTAACTCTTACACACACACACACACACAAAGTTCAGATATTGACGCGCACGTAGCTGTTAACTGCGCATTAAGAGCTTCCGTTGCTCAAATCTAAGCCAAAATCCTAAACCACGAATATCCTGCGGATGTCTTTGACTGTCAGCATTCAACCGACCAACTGACCGACAAACACAAGCTATTTTAAGCAAATCCAACTCATCAAAGATAAATATGAAATGTGGTTATAGGTAACTAACCACAACAACACGCAGACAACAACAACAACAAAATTCAAAACATAGCTAAGAATCCCTTCATTGTTTAGCTTGGTTTGTAGCTTGAAGATATTTTGGCTTAAACAGAGGGGCAAGCAAAGAAAAGAAACAACAATAAATAAACTTAACTAAGGTAACCACCGAAAATTAAGCAAAACACTAAAACCCTGAAATTTTATGCTAACCATAGCCATTTGGTTTAAATATAGATTTATTTTCTGTTATTACATAGTTAGCTTAGGGAAGGGGGGTCGGGGAACCTCCTGCATGCTTAAAGAATCAGGTGATTCAGCTTCGTTTTGGGCTGTGATTAATGATGTCAGCATCCGTTTATGACATGATAAGGTTAAATTCTGGTATTCAACGATTGTGGAGTCAAGGTTGAATGTTGTTTGTGGCTTTTTTTTCTCAGAAAAACTGTTAAAAGCTTTTCAAATTCAAGAAAAAATAACTGCTAAATGAACTTAATAGGCGAATTTTTTGAAAAATTTAAAATTTATTTAGAGTTATTGAGAAAGTTTTTTAACTTTCTTATCCTTACAGCTTAGAATTAAATCAACAAATAAAAAATAACTTTTATGTAACGCTATTTTTGTTCAATTTTTATATTGAATTTTAAATTTTTAACTCAAAAATAATGCCAAATTCTAACTATAATAAGATTCAAACTTGCCTAAAAGAATATTTCACATAAGTAATACCCACTAGCAACTTACTGCAACATTTTCTTGTATATTTTCGGGTGGATATATTTCCGCGTGGGCAACTGAAAAGTAATTAATTTAATGAACACCAAACAATAGCATTAGCTGGCCAAAGCACTTACATCTACTTCGTCGTCTTCTTCATTACACCATCTTATCGGATATTGCCAGTTTGTAATACGTTTGCTAATTAATGCAAACAACAACGATGGCGCGTGCTTTTGTGATGACGTCGATAAAGTCTACTAATTTACAGTTATTGTATCTAAACAGCTCAAACATGTTTACAGTTATTTAGTATTAAATACACACACTTGTTGTTACAATATTGCTTGAATATACATTTTGGCACATCAACTAAATAAGACAAATGCGTTATCAAATAATTGAGATTTTCATTTTGATAGCTTTTAAGAGTTACACATAAAATCTAGATAGAAGTTAAAATGATTAATTGACTGAAATTTTGTATGTCTCAGAACTGGAAGGGAGGTCTAGGTTTTTTTTTAAATTTATATAATTTATACTAACATGCAAGTTGCTTAAAATTTCAAATAATTTGACTCCACAAAAACTTTTGTACCTGAAATAGGTACACAAAAAGTTTTAAGTAGGTATTTATTTTATTTTCTGTTGAAATAAAAAAAGTCAATAAAAAATGAAAATGCTGACTTTGAAAGTGAATAACTCGGTCATGTTACAAAGGATTCGATTTATTTCTTTATTGTTTAAAATTTCGATTAATTGTCCGCCCAATAGTTTTAGCATCTTTTTCATTTTAATTTTCCTTCTAATTTTAATAATTTTCTCAATAAAAAAAATTAATTGAGAAGCAGTTTTTAAGAATTAAAAGCAAAGAACAATTTTTTACAGGGATTTTCATGAATAAATTTTCGTAAATGGTTGCGAAAACTGGAATTGCAACATCAGAAAACTGCAACGATCGAAATAACCCAGCAAAATCTTTGCTCACATCTAATGAAGAGAGTAATCCAGAAAATTTGAATCATCGATTACCTTCTCGCTTACAGAACCCATTATTTTAATACAGGCATGTCATTGGCGGTAATCAATGAAGCTTTCGCTTGACTTAGAAGTGCATACTTCTTATGAGCTTATAAATCTTGCTGTATAACTGCATTCCTGTCATGAATTATTTAGTAACAACTTAAGTCTGCTTTTCTCTAGTCATTTTTAATGGTCAGTTGTTGTCAGTCTAATGAAAAATACCAACAAATTGTCAATTTTTTGCATAAAAAAAATTAAATCAAAGCTGTTGAGAAAATATTTTAAAACAATTTTCTTAAAGTCTTAAATCAGACTTAAAATTGGTTGATTTAATTTTTTATATCAAGTGAACCTTTTGAACTAGTGCTCTTTTTAATTGAGTTCTTTGTACAAAAGTATATTTTTAATCAAATAACCGCTCTGTGTTATAATCTTTTGTCTGTTTCCTTTGACTACCTTTAAACCGTTAACACTATTTCAATTTAAATCATTTCCAATGTTGTTGTTCTATTTTGATAATAAACGATGTTTTCGCTCTACATTAACTTTTGCAAAAAATGTCATCGTTGTGGAATCTTTTTTTTTTTTGTTGCCCTCTATTTCATTTTTCTGTCAATTACAGTGAACACTCGTTTCATGCAGTAGTTATTAATTCACTGAATTAGATTAAATTTTAAATTCATTCTACAATACAGTGAAATTTCATAAAAAAACGAAATATTTGACTGTGTTACTAACACAACCTTAGATGTTGCGACAAGACAATACATATATATTTCATAAGCCTAGTGTTTAAAGTTCATAAAGTGTGGACGGTATGCATTTTTTGTGGATCATACACGAACCAAAAATAAAAATGTCAAACGTCATGGAAAAAAATTCAAGCGGAGCATGAATCATTATGCATAACATACGATAAAATGCATGTACAAATACGAGGAGAACAAGAACAGTTCATGACATAAGAAAGAAAAATTCTTGAATTTCATGTATATTTACAGAAAAACGTGAACTATTTTATAAGTGACCATAATTTCATGTAGGTACAAATTCATAGCCAGCAATAATAGTTTATAAGATAAGAGTCAAATATTCATGATATTCAAATTCTTTCATATTGGAAACGTCAACTTTATGCAATTAGTGACCAGAATTCATACATGCTATGTATAACTAATGGTATAGGTCGGTCCTCTCACAAAAAAAAAAAAAAAAAAACTGATAAACTAACAACATTCCTTGACTCATTTTCATATTTTTCAAGAAACAATTTCGCGATGCATGATTACGTAGGCATTAACTTCTTATTAAAAATTTGATAACGTTCATCTGAATGTCGTCCACACTAGACTCAACCAGAAATAATACTACGAACTTCTTGTTCACGTTCATTCAGGAATCACATCTGTGGCACATACATACAGTTACGGACAAAAAAATAGGGTCAATAAAAACATTCTCCGTTTTAATCATATAAAGTAAAGACAAGTAGAAAAATATATTTTCAAAGAATGCTATTTTATTATTTTAATATAGAATTTCAATTTTTATAAGTTTAACAGAAACATTTTTTCTTAAAATAATAAAAAAAAATTAAAAATTCATTTATACTTCAATTACATAATGGACTATAAAATAGGGTCACTTTTCAAAAATCATAAAAAAGTTACTAATTCTTTACATTTATAAATCCGCTTGACATAAATATTCATTTAAAAGCTAGTATTTGGTGAAATATTCTTTATTGTTCAAAACCTCTCGACATCTTTAAGACATTGAGTCTACCAAAGCCTGACAAGTACTTTTGGGTACAACATACCAAGCTCGTTTGACATTTTCCCACAACTCCTCTTTGTTTTTTCGCTTTATTGGTCCGATCCTATCTTTAAATATTTTCCACAAGTTTTCGATGGGATTCAGGTACGGAGATTGGGCTGGCCATGACATAACGTGACAGTGGGTCGTTATCCTGTTGAAACTGCCATTTTAATGGCATATCCCATTCAGCATACGGCAGCATGACGTCTTCCAAAATCCGCACATTGAGATATTTGTCCATATTTTCCTTTATCCAAAAAATAGGCCCTACACCATCCCATGAAAAACAGCCCCAGATATATTGAAACCCCATTATATTGAAACCGCCGTGTTTGAAGGTTTTGTTGGTGTAACGTGGGTTAAGTTCTGCCTTTTTTGGACGTCTTACCCAAATTTTTCCATCATTCCCAACTAAATTAATTTTTTTTTCGTCAGACCATGGTATGTTGCGCCATTTTTTACCATTTACTGGAACGTCCCAATCGAAGTGCGATTTTGCAAATGTCAATCGGTTTTCCCTGTGCGTCTTAGTCTCTGTTTGGATTGCTGCAGCAGACTTGAATGGATCCCGACTTGATACCAGCTTAATACGATTGTCATCGGCCGCCGTCGTTTTACGTGGCCTGCCACTTTGGAATTGTGGTTTTGGTAGCAATAGTGCATTATGGACAAAGTTTTGGGATCTTCCAATTGTTTTGGCAATTTGACGTTGCCTTTGGCCTGCACCTCGTAGCTTCATAATTACAAAACGCTCCTTCCGTGAACAGTGCTTTGAACGACGCATTTTTTTCCTTTATTATACCCTAAACCTGAGAGGTCAGGGAAAATTAGCTTTGTGCAAACGTTTGTAACGCATAGAGCGAAGCAAGTCCGGTATAGAAAAGTATATATATTCCTGATCAGCGTCACCTCGTGAGTCGAGCTATTCATGTCCGTCCGTCCGTCTGTCCGTCTGTGTGTTGTCCGTATACACAGGATAAGAAGAAGGAGTAGAGATAATTGGATGAAACTTGGTACACATAGTCACATGCACCCAAGAATCTGCACTATTGAATATTTTTGGAATCCGCCCACGGACACGCCTACCTCCCATACAACGCAAAAACTTAAAACTGCATAACTCAGCTCATGATAAGCCTACAACAATAAAATTTGGTGAGTATGTGTTTTATACCAACACAAAGATGTCTTTGAAAAATGGGTGTCATACATTCACGGACACGTCCACCTCCCATTCAACCCAAAAATTGAAAACGCAATAAATAAGCCTGTGTTTAACCTAAAGAGCTAAAATTTGGCACATATGTTTTTTATGACAAGGCCAAAATGGTTTTGAAAAATGGACGTCATCCGCATACGGACACGCGTACCTCCCAAACAACCCAAAAAGTTTAAAACTCAATAAATAAGGTTATGTTTATTATAGAGAAATTAAATTTTGTATGTATGTATTTTATACCAAAACTATAGTGTGTTCAAAAATTGGGAGTAATCCATCCATGAACTCGCCCACCTCCCATAGCGAAAGCATAATAAAGGCATTAACTGTGAGCTACAGGAATAAAACTTGGTATGTGTAAATTTTTCATTAACATTTAAATGCATATAAAATATAGGCTTCAAGCACCCACGGACACACCCATTTACAATAAAAATTTTTTGTTTTTGAAAAGTGGGTTTAGGGTATTTCATAGTCGGCCTAGACCGACTTTAGACTTTCTTAACTTGTTTTAAAATTAATTTTACTCGCATTAACATTTTATATCAAAATCAATGATCAAATAATACTTACAATAGCTTTTTACAAATACTTCGCCAAATAAATGTTCTATTTAACTTTTAAAGAAAGTGAACCTATTCTTTTGACCGCGTTAAATTCGGACTTTTTTTAATTCGGGGTACTGCCGGTCAGCAATTAATTTGCAGCATTAAATTTGCAGAAATTTTTGACTTTAATTTCTGGAATACGTAATGTCTACGCATATTTTCCGTCAGAGGTCTCTCGGACTTCCATATGGAAATTAAAAAAAAAAATCATAAACATATTGATGAATTAGGTGACCCAATTTTTTTGTCCGTAACTGTATGTGTGAATGTTTCTCAGCGCTAACATAACTTATGCTTGAATTTTACATGAGTTTGTGTATGAATACACCCAAACCATGCATAATTACTTGAATCTAATCTGCAAATAAAGGGTGGATCATTTAGTGGTTTCTATTTTAATTCATAGGTTATTTAAACATTGACAGCTGCTTTTCGCTCGAGTTCTTGACATATAGTCAGCATAGCATTATACCTCCGCGGAAAGAAATATGTCGCTTGTCGCTTGAACAATATTGGGAAAAATTGGAAACTTATTTTTAAAGTGAGTGCTGTGTAGCCCAAACAGTGGGTTATTTGAAAATAAGTTTAGTCCAAAATGAAGCAACCGCCATCGCAGAATGCATAAAAATGTTCCGAAAATAGGAAAAAAATGTTGCTCTTTTCTTTCAAAAAAGTATACAAGATTGGACCATATTTTTAAGTTATATAAAATTTAAAAGATGTTTAAGTACATCTTTAATACTAAATAAATGCAATCTTTTTTACTGTACCTCTTTATTTGAAGAAAATGAAGTAATTTAAAATGAGTTAAAATTTTTAAAAATTGATTAGGGTTTTTTTTAAAAGCCGGCAAAGAGGGTTATTTTAAATGCTTATGTAAGTAATTTTTTCTAATATTTATTTTTTTTTGTAAAAAAAATTCTTTACCTTACAAAATACACCTAAAAACTCCAAAATTTGAAAGTTTTGATAAGCTATTTATAAAAACAGATTCTTAGATTTAAGCGACAATTTTTTTTTAATTTTGTTTGAAATATTAACTTTTGACTTATAACCTGCACCTTTTCATAAACAAAAAAGTTATGTTGGTTTAAAGAAATTACTTTTTGCGAAGAATGGTAAATTTTGTATAGAAATATATTTAAAACTTAGTAATAATCAATGTTTGGAATTTTATTTAATTAGTTTATGACCCTAATATTTTTTGTAGTGGTTCTAACGAAGAAGTTAGAAGCGCTGAAATTCAGAGTTTTTGATTTTTTGTTTATGTGCACAACTCATTTTTTTATTTTTCTTTTTCTTTTTTTAATAAAACAAAATGTTTCTAAAAGTGAATTTCTTTAAAAAAATGTTGCTTATTTGTCAAGTATTCTCAATGAGTTTCATTAGAATCGGCTTTCTTTTGTATGTTCCTTTTATACAAAATCATGTACAAATTTAATATAAGTTCAAGGCAGGTAGCCCTTAGCTTTTATCAATTTCTACCATTTTCAGTGCACATCTTTTTCTCTTATTGCCTAGCTTTCTGACCAAATTTCGTTTAAATCTGTCTAGTTTTGTATACATCTCCCATACAAAATAATGTATAAAATTAATATACTCGTACTTTCATGCTAGGAACTAACCGATTTCATCCATTTTTGTAATTTTTCTTAATTTGCTTAAACTAAGCATACAAAATGTCTCCTTCATTTTTGCACTCCTTCTATTTTTGTACCAATTTTCTCTAGGATGAACCGTTGCACTGTGCATCGTTTTCATTTCACGCCTGAAGAAAATATGCACAAAAATCTCGAATTATTTGCTTAAAATGTTCAATTGACTCAGTAATTGAAGGCGCATGACCATTCTCTTCACAGTTTGGGCCATAGGGCATCTTGAATTGGATAAAGATTTTGTGCGAAAAATCATATTTGCTGACGAGGCGCATTTCCATCTCGGCGGTTACATTACAAGCAAAATTTCCGCTTCTCAAGCTCGGAAAACCCACTCGTTATTGTCGAGCAGCCGATGCATCCACATAGAATGACAGTTCGGTGCGGATTGTGGAGTGATAGCATTATCGAACAAAATTTCAGTCAACGGTGGGCGTTACTGAGCCATTTTTTTTTATTGAAATTGAAGACATGAATTTGGCCGATATGTGGTTCATGCAGAATGGCGCGCCATGCCACAACCACAATTGATCTTTTGCGCACCAAATTCCCAAAATGTGCTATCAGTCGTCTAGGTAATGTCAACTGGCCGCCTCGGAGCTCCGATTTGACTTCTTTAACCTTTTTTTGTGGAGCACCGTGAAGGACTGATGTTATGACATCGAAATCGATTCAAGCTCTTAAGGCAATATCATCAAAACAGTCTGTGAGCAACAACCTGAAACTTTAAATATGGTCTTCAAAATTGGAGTGACAGAATTGCGCTACTGCCAAATCAAAGCAGTCACTTGAATATCGTTGTGTTCCATAATTAAAGTGAATGTTTGTTTTTACTAATAAATCCAGAAAATATGGGAAAAAAAATTATTTTATAAATTTTATTGCATTTAAGGGGGGACATGAAATTGGCCGGTTTTTGAAATTGTTTTTTAAAATTTTGTATTTTAGTAAATATTCTTAAGATTCTAAAAAAAAAAATGTCATGAAAAAATTCTTACGGGTTCAAAAGTTAAAGCCGGATAAGTGAGAGCGTATTTTGAATTATCGCCTTTTTTTTTCTTTTTTCACAAACTTTGAACGCGTTTATCTCGAAACCATGTTTTTCGTACTAGTTGCGGCATAAGCGGGTCCATTGTTTGCTATCGCTATCGTATGACACGAGCTTTTTTAACTTTTTTTTAGATTTTTTTCAAAAAAACAACACACTTTCAAATTTGGAACATCACCAAAAATTGAAAAAAAATTTAAAAAAAAACCTCCTGTCATACGATAACCAAGTTTGTTAAGATTTAAAAAAGTCATTTCTAGAACGGACAATTTTTGCGAATCCCAGTGCTACAACCACGAGGCTCTGTTTTTTTTTTCTGCCGCCAAAAAAGTCAAAAATCTGAGTCAAAAATTTATTTTTTTGAATTTTATTTCTTGTTTAATTGTCTACAATAATCTACAATAAAATTTTGGAAAAATGTTTGTTTTTGACTGAGTTATGAATTTTTAAAAAAAGGTCTGTTTTCTCTGCCACGAATGTTTGTCCCACCTAAGAAAAAAAACTTGTCTTTGGCCCACCCTGACAAATAACTAGTTAACGCAAAATTTTAGGTTTTTGTGAACATATACAGTATTGGCCAAAACTAAAGCACCCCCTTTAGTGTATTTTATTCAAATATTAATTTTTTTATGAAAAAAACGTTAAATATAAGATTTATTTATTTATACCATAATTATTAATTAAAAAATATTAAATAAATTAAATGTTTCGTATATAAAAAATTTACAATTAAGAAATGTTTTAAACCATAAAACTTAGCGGACAAAACTAAAGCACCCCTAGAAATTTGTTTAAAAATTTGACTACTTCTCTGCAAATTTGCGGTAATACTGAACGGTACTTCCTAGAAATACACGCGTTCTTATTTGTTTAAAACTGTTCACATAAAAAAGTTCATTGTTTAAACATTTTCGGTGAGATAAGAACAATGGCAAGAAACAAGTATTCAAGTGAATTTAAACTTAAAATGATTAGCGATTGGAGGGGCGGTTTATCTCGACATCAACTGAGTGAAAAATATTCAATTAATAGATCAGTTATTTTTAGACTGATATCAAAGTTTTTGTGCACTGGTCGCATATCTCCTGTACATATTGGAGGAAGACCGCGTAAGACTTCGCGACAGGATGACTCCTTAATCAAGAGGACAGTTCAGAATGACCCTACAATCTCTTCTGGACAAGTGAAAAATCGTGTAAGTGTAGATATTAGCGAAAAAACGATCCGAAGAAGATATAAGAATAGGAAAGCCAGACTCGAATTCGCCAAAGCCCACCTTAACTGGAGTGTCGAAAAATTGAAGACTGTATTGTTTTCTGACGAATCGACGTACAACTTTAAAGATTCGGATGGAATACGACGTGTACGCAGACCAAAAGGGGAAAGATTACATCCTAAGTATTGCAAGCCCTCTGTTAAGCACGGAGGAGGCAGTGTAAAGGTCTGGGGTTGCTTCTCTGGACAAGAAATTGGGCCAATTCATTTGATTGAAGGAATTATGGATCGTTTTATGTACGTTGACATTCTAAAAGTTGTGATGCTGCCATATGCTGAGGAAGAGATGACAATTAAATGGAGATTTCAACAGGACAACGATCCGAAACATACTTCTAAAGTTTGTAAGCAGGGACCGTACCGGTTATGGTTTTTATCAAAAAAGTCAAATATTAACTGTTATTTTTTAACTTTTATGTATTCCGACAAAAATAAAAGTTATTTTGTGCCTTATATTTTTTCGGGCAAACATAACAGTTACTTTTGACTTTTATTTTATCGGTCAAATATAACAGTTATTTTATGCCTTTTATTTTTTCGGTCAAAAATATCAGGCAATTTGTGTTTTTTCAAAGGCCATTTTACTGATAAAAAAACTATCGATACCATTATTTTGGTCTCATCGGTGATCACGTTTTACATACGGTTTACATACAAGTTTTTTAATCGGACAAGCGGCCTTTAAAAAAAACACAGATTGCCTGATATTTTTGACCGAAAAAATAAAAGTCACAAAATTACTGTTATTTTTGACCGATAAACTAAAAGTCAAAGGTTACGGTTATTTTTCTCTGAAAAAATAAAAGGCAAAAAATAACAGTTAATTTTTAACTTTTATAGAATCAGTCGAAAATTTTAAAGGCTCTAAATATTCGTGAAGATGAGGCCATTTGTATCATAATGGTATATTTGAAAATGTCCTTCGACAATTTTTTCATTGTGTCTTTTTCATTCGAAAATTGTAAAATAACAGTTATTTTCGGTCCCTGTTTGTAAGTCATGGCTTCGTAACAATAGGATTGAAGTTCTTGGTTGGCCTGCCCAATCACCCGATTTAAATCCTATTGAAAACTTGTGGGAGATCGTCAATATGAAAATTAATAGAGATAACTGCAAAACCAAACATGATTTATTCCAAGCCATTAAAATAGCTAGCGCAGGATATAATTAATAATTTAATTTCCTCTATGTCTAAAAGATGTGCTTGTGTTATACAGAATAAAGGTTTCGCAACTAAATACTAAATTTTTAAGTTTTAATTTACCTTAAGGAGGAGGTGCTTTAGTTTTGTCCGCTTAATTTTTCCGTTGAACATTTTTTTTTTGTTATAACATTTTTATTTAAAAGACTCTGAATTTTTTAGGTTTTTGTTTATAATAATAAAGGTAAAAATAAATAAAACTTTTATTTAAAATACATCAATAACGTTGTTTTCATAAAAAAATAAATATTTGAATAAAATACTCTTAAGGGGTGCTTTAGTTTTGGCCAATACTATACATAATAATCAAGTTAATTCATAGTTTAACTTATCGCGTATCTACTGTGTATGTCATACCTATTGGGTAGCTTTGGGTGCACCGCCAACCTTGCTTTTCCAATTAGAGCATCTCTAGAGTACGTTGACTTCCAAATGAATTTTTCTCTTTTTTTCGTTGTGTAACTATTTCTTTTACTGTTTTTCTTGTTTTTTAAATTATTTTTATTTGTTCATATGTTTCAATTGTTATATCTTGGCATTCTTTAACCTTTTTCAGTTGTTCAATGAATTCTGTTGCTGCGGTTCGGTCTGTTCGCTCGGAACAACTCATTAGAATCAAGAATGAGGTCATAACAGTTGGATATCTGATGCTGTTGTTGATGCTGCTACTGCTGCTGCTACTGTTGCTGCATTTACATCCTCCGAGTATTGCTGGTGGCAGTGTTAAATGTCCAGTTTAGCCTGGAGGTTCGAAGGCATTTTGTGCGACGACAGCATCTCCTGCTAGTTTGACTTGCAAACATTTTTGATATTGATTTTATGCATGCAATTCGGGCCAATTCGAGTTGTTTTTGTTGCTGCTACTGTTGTTGTTGTTGATTGTGTTCACAGGCTAGTTGCTGCTTTTTCTGGTTGTTGCTGAGCTTGTGGCTTGCAGCAGGGCTTTGGCTGCTATATATACGAGAATTCATACACAAAGCAAACGTTGTGAAAATGTAATTAGTTGAATGTTGATAATGTTGACGACTTTGCAGTCGAAATGTTGGCTTTGATTGGGGTTAATAGCGTCGAAGTAGAACCAGCTAGGCTTAAATTACAACAAAACAATAGTTGTTCTTTTACGTTGCTTAAGATTTGCTGATTATTCTAGCTTCTACAGTATTTTGTATTATGTTTATTTTAAGTGTATATTTTGGCTGAAACTCTTTACAAACTTATTTTTATTAATTTTTCTTTATAGTTGACAGTGCTGAAAATGATGCTGAAAACGGCGAAGCTGACAGTGATGACTATGATGACGAAGAAAATGAGGAGCTGGAAAGTAAGCGCAGCTATTTTGCATAATTTTTACAAAGATATAAAAAAATTCTTTCTTTATTTCTTAAAGATAACAACATGGTGGAGAAAACTTTTAAATTCGACGATTTTGCCAAACGGTAAGTTGTTATCTTCATCATTTTACAAACTTAAACTTTAAGTTCTCAAATGCCACAAAATTAAAATTGTACAGCATGAAACTTTACCTTAGTCCGCTTTTAGAGCTCTATAGCTGTGACAGTTGAAGTATTTTCGGATTTTGGTTGATTGTCTGACGCTTATTCAAGTGTGGCAAGTTGCTCTCACTCAAAGCTCGGAAAGTGCTTCAACCACAAACGTGTGAAAAACACTTTGAAAAATTGGGTTTTTTCCTTTTTGTTGTTATCAATACGTAACTCGCTTTGGTTGTCGTGAAGTGTCGCTTGCGCACACACACCGAATACTGACCACATTTTGTGGTTTTTAACTATTGAAGTTTTCTGTTGTGAATTACAAATTTGCAGCTCAAAAAATCTTCATTGAAAAAAAAAAAAAAATTAAAAAGCCGAAGATACTTTTTCCATGCAATTTGCGATTTGTATTCAGCAGATAACCAGAAAACAGCACATGGCAAAAACTCTGCATGTCAGACCGGCTACTGTGAGCTTTTAATTTAAGCAGCCACAAAATGCCCAACTCTGTGTGATATCCTGCAGTACTGCCAAGAACCTTCTCAACATGATTAAAAATAACACAATTTACATTTTACCAAAACCCAACACAATATTTCTTCATGTTTGTGTGAACACACACACAAAAAAAATCCTACTAAAGCCAACCGATATTCTTTCTCCAGATAAGAAACTCAGTTGAGCAAATCAGCAAGAGACACAACCTAATACACAGCATCGAAGTTAAATTTATGGATGTTGCTGGTACTCGAAAGAATTCAATTTACAACAAAACTATTGTTGTTGTTCTAGCTTCCTATAACAATGAATGATTTTTTGAAAGATTGGTTTACTAGTAGCTGCCTTCAATAAAAAATGAGGTCAAATCTTAAACCTTTGCTGTCGCAATAACTATCTAGCCAGTGCAATGCTTGTCTCAGTAACAATAAAACAAATACTTATGCAACAATAATAAACTACCTGTTGTCAAACCTACCTGTTTGTCGTGAAATAATATGATTACCTCGTAGAATGCATATGAAAGAGCTGTCGAACATATCAGACAGTCTGTTAAGTCACTCACTTCCTTTGTTTCTGACATGCTGTTGACTGCCTTTATAAGGCAACACTGCTCAGATGTTGCCAAAAACATGCTGCTGAAATAATAGCAAAGCAGGCAGGAACGCATTTTAGGCTTTAGCCAACCGCATAAAACTAAAGGCAGAAAGGTTTTGTGAAAGTTCCTGTTATTCATAGTTCTTTTGACAGTGTGTGTCTTCTTTGCCGTTGATGTTGTTACTACAACACAACATTTAATCAACTAGAACTTGTGCATGGAATCGATTTGATGTGAATAAATATCGTTTGAGAATAATTCAGAAAATACAAAAATTAAGGTTGTAGAATACAAGCAAAACTAAAATCTTAATATTTTGGGTCAATAGAATTTGTGACCTTACAATGAAAAATTAAAAACATAGAAAATTTCTACAGTTTTTCTGCCCAAAATTAATTTTTTTCGAATTCTTCAAAATAAATTGCTTGCTTACTAACGTTGGACGAATACTCAAGAGCAATACTCTGCATAGTTTCAATACAATTTAAACCATTTACCGTAGGCAGTGTCTCAAACATGTTAATTTTTTTTTTTAGTTTGAATTTATTTTTCTGTTTATTTGTCTATTATGCTTAATTTAGTGATCAAGTGTTGAATGTCTGTTTCTCAGAAAAGAATTGGTAATTTAATTAAACAAAAGCGTGGATAATGTTGGTCACACAATTTTGCTTTTTAGAGTTTTGCCTAATAAAGATATTATAAAGAAAATTGTTACTTTAAAACAGACCTTAAAAAAAAACAATACATGCATATCATATCCTAAACCTCAAAGTCAGGGTATATTAAATTATTACAAGTTGTTTGTAACGCATAGAACTAAGCGAGTCTGGTATAGAAAAGTATATATATTCTTGATCAGTGCCACCCCGTGAGTTAAGCTATCCATGTCCGTCCGTCCGTCCGTCTGTCTGTCCGTCTGTGTGTTGTCCGTATACACAGGATAAGAAGAAGGAGTACAGATAATTGGATGAAACTTAGTACACATGGTCACATGAACCCAAGTATCTGCACTGGTGAATATTTTTTGAATCCGACCACGGCCACGACTACCTCCCATACAACGCAACAATTGAAAACTGCATAAATAAGCTCATAACCGACCTACAATAATAAAATTTGATGTGTGTGTGTTTTGTATCAACACAAGAAGGACTTCGAAAAATGGGTGTTTTCCGCCCATGGACACGCCTACCTCCATACAACCAAAAAATTGTAAAAGCAATAAATAAGCCTATGTTTAACCTACAGAGCTAAAATTTGACACGTACGTTTTTTTATGACAAAACAAAGATGGTTTGGAAAAATTGACATCATCCGCCTACGGACACGCCTACCTCCCATATAACGCAAAAATTGAAAACTGCATAAATAAGCTCATAACCGACCTACAACAATAAAATTTGGTGTGTATGTGTTTTGTATCAACAAAAAGATGTCTTCGAAAAATGGATGTCATCCGCTCACGGACACGCCCACCTCCAATTTAACCAAAAAATTAAAAACGCAATAAATAAGCCTATGTTTAACCAGCAGAGATAAAATTTGGCACGTATGTTTTTTTATTTTTGGCAAAATAAAGATGGTTTTAAAAAATGAACGTCTTCCGTCCACGGACACGCCTACATCCCATGCAACCCAAAAAGCTTAAAACTTAACAAATAAGATTATGTTTGTCATAGAGAGATCACAGTTGGTATGTTTGTATTTTATACCAAAATTAAGGTGTGTTCAAACAATTGTTCCATGAACACGCCCACCTTCCATAGCAAAAGCACAATTAAGGCATTAAGAAGCGACAGGAATAAAACTTGGTATGTGTAAATTTTTCATTAACATTTAAATACATTTAAAATATAGTCTGCATGCGCTCATGGACACGCCCATTTTCAATAATATTATTGTATTTTGGAAAAGAAGATTTTGGGGTACTTAATAGTCGGCCTAGACCGACTTTAGACTTTCTTTACTTGGTTTTAAAATTAAATTGATTCAAATTAAATATGAGGATAATTTTATACTATTTGGTATAAATATAAATCTATACCAAATATGTTATAAAATGTATACCATAAAATCGTATAAACCAAATTTATACAAAGTTGATATAGATTTTATCCGAAAAGTGTATAAAATGTTTTTACACCTGGTTGGTATACATTTTTTAAGCAAAAGTAGAAAACCATTTTAACCCACATTTGGTCACTTTTTATAGCAATCTTCTTATATATAAAGACAAATGTTTGTCCCTCTGTCTGTCTGTCTGTCTGTCTGTTTGTCTGTCTGTACCGTATTGGCTCGCGCACCGTTTATCCGATTGAGCTGAAATTTGGACACCGAGTACTTTTGATGAAGAGAAACAACATAGGGGTGTAAAAAAGTGGGCGAAAGTATATGGGCGTGGCACTCTATAATAACTTTTAAACGCCTGGACCAATTTCAATGAAATTTGGTATGAAGGTTCAACTGCTCCCAAAATAAAACATAGGCCAAAAAAAAAATTTCAAAGACTTCCGCAAGAGGGCGCTTTAAGTAGTGCGTTTTTAAAACTCAATAACTCCTGGACCGATTTCAATGAAATTTTGTATGAAGGGCCAACTGAACCTAAGATAAAGCATGGGTAAAAAAAGTGGGCGGAAGTGTGTGGGCGTGGCACTATATAATAAACCCTAATTTCCTGAAACGATTTAAATAAAATTTTGAATGAAGTACTGTGCCCAAGATAACATAGGCTATAAAAAATTCCAAAGACTTCCGTAAGAGGGCACTTTAAGTAGTGAGTTTTAAAGACATAATAACTCCTAAACACCTGAACCGATTTCAATGAAATTTGATGTGAACGTTCAACTGCACTCAATATAAAGCATGGGTAAAAAAGTGGGCGGAAGTATGTGGGCGTGTCACTCTACTATAACTTCTAAACGCCTGGACCGATTTCAATGAAATTTGGTATGAAGGTTCAATTGCTCCCAAAATAAAACATTGGCCATAAAAAATTCCAAAGACTTCCGCAAGAGGGCGCTTTAAGTAGTGCGTTTTTAAGACTCAATAACTCCTAAACTCCTGGACCGATTTCAGTGAAATTTTGTATGAAGGTTCAACTGCACCTAAGATAAAGTATGGGTAAAAAAAATGGGCGGAAGTATGTGGGCGTAGCACTATATAATAAATCCTAAACTCCTGGAACGATTTTTATTAAATTTGGAATGAAGGACTGCGCCCAAAATAACATAGGCTATAAAAAATTCCAAAGACACCTGAACCGACTTCAATGAAATTTGGTATGAACGTTCAACTGCACTCTAGATGAAACATAAAATATAAAAAATTTCCAAAAGAGGGCGCTTCAATTAGTGCATTGTTGAGACTCAATAACTCCTAAATGACTTGACCAATTTTACTTAAATTTGGTACGTGAAATAACTAGGCCCTGTAATAGAATTGAGGCAATTTTAATTTCAAAAAACTTCCGTGAGAGGGCGCTTTATTCAATCAACTATATTTGGCTCATTCACGTCAAAACGGATGAACGAATGAATTTTGATGAAACTTGGTAAGCATTTGTATCTATTACTGAAATATATCCTATGCTTTTAAAAGTTCTTTCGACCAAAATCAAGAAATGAGCCGAAGGCGAACGAAGTCAAGAACCAAAGACGAACGAAAAAAATAACTTTAACGAATACGAGCTTAAAGATGAAAAAAATTAACAGTATCGACCCAAACCGTTGTTGAACAAAGACAATCCAAAAAGCAAATCGATGCTTAAAGGATTTTTTAAAATTAGAATTTTTTTGAGATAATATTGCAAATTAAATGCATGCTAAGAAACGCTTTAAACTCATTTTCTCGAAATGACTTTTCAAACTGCACTCAGAAAAAAATTCTCAGAATATGATAAAAAAGGCCATCATATTAAGAGAAAAATGTTCTACAGTCTAAAATCTATCTAGAATTTGCTCCAGGGAATGCCTTTCTCTAAATGCGATCCCAAAAATTCTTTAAAAATTATAAAAAGCTTCTATGAAAAAGAGAAATATATAAAAATATATCGTTTTTAGAGGAAAAGACTTTTTATTTTTGAGAAAACATTTGTTTTTATTGAAGAGAACTCTTCTCGTAGTGAATTTTTTATTAAAATATAGGATACATTTTTCATTTTCAATAAATTTTTCTCTATAAATGAGAATGTTTTTGTGTGCGAGAAAAATATTTATCACTATAAGAGACGTTGAAATATTTCCATTTTCTAGAAGTTAAGAAATATTTCTTGGAAAATCTAAAAATTTATTCTTATTGAAGAAAATTTTATTTGAAAAAGAGAAAATTGCTATAATCGAAAGTAGAGAAATTTTTCACCAGAGAAAGATATGTGTTTTTTTTTTGTGTGTGTGTGACCATTTTCCTCAGAAACCAGACGTCAGATCGAGACGTTGACGATGTCATTTTTTGTTTTAATCATGTCTTGCAGGTACAGTTTTACGGAAATTTAACTAAACAATTTCGACGGAAGGAGGAGTGTTTTGCCCCCCTTCTTCCTCATTTAAAAAATGTTAAAATGAGAGCAGTTTTAAAAATTGTCCTTTTTCTGTGCTCGAGGCACAACCTCGAGTAACACCGGGTTACATTCGCTAGTTAAATAATATTAAATGCTTTACATAATATATCATATTGTAACGCATCCTTAATGTTTTTTAGATTGTCAATCTTGAGCTTTTTTGACATCTTTCTGTGCTATTGTTTTCTGCATATTTCAATTAGTTTTTTCTTTACTTTATTTAAACTCAAGGCGACGGCAGCCATTAAACAATCTATACGTTACTCATTTTAATTAAACATCCTGCAAAAAGAAGGAAAGGATTTTCTTCAATGCTTTTTATCGAAGCAAAACTTGAGTACTTTTAATACTTGCAGCTTTCATATTCTTTTGTATGAAAAACTTGAGAAAGAAGCAGGAAGAACACAAAAACAGAAATAATAATGCAAAGAATGAAAAACTTCTAAGGAACTTTTGATTTCAAAGTGGCGCCATCTGTTGGCGATTAAATGATTGTTGCTGTGGGTGTGGATGTGGTTGTGTGTCTATATGTGTGAGGGAAGTCCATACCGCCAACAACATAGTAATTGTATTTGTAATTGTAACTGTTTGCCGCAAGGCTATGTATGCTGCTGCCGTCGTCGCTGCCCTCAAGGGAACTAATTAGGGATTAACGTCAAAAGTCGCTGGAGTTTTATAATAATAGAAGGATGCAAAGCAAGAGTGACGCTTGCCAGGATAATAACAACAATAACATTACCATCTCAATGAGAAGCCGGTTCTAATGAATTGTTTGTATCTGTTGTTGTTGTTGTTGCTACTGAGAAGGCTTTGATAAGATTTCGCATCGTATCGCATCGCAGCTCTTTGCTTCGCTATTGAATGGTTTTGTTTGCCAAAAGAAAACCACTTAACAAGGATAATTGTGGCCAAGCAGAAGAGCGTTAGAAGTGGCGTCTGTGAAGGAGTGCTTTCTAAGAGTGAGCACAAAGCAACCAGTGTTGTATTTGTGGATTTTCAAGTGGTGCTAAAAATTGATGCCATTGTTTTAAGTGCTGATATTGCTGCAGGACAATAAAAGATTAGACATTAATTCTATTCAAAAGTTTCTAATTGATAAAATTATTGATAGTATCAGAAGTGAAAAAGTTTTAAGCTGCCAGCCATGTATTGTCAGAAGAAGAACAAACAAAATGATACATTTAAGAAATACAAGTTTTCATAGCGATAAGTAAATGTTAACCGGACTTAAAAACACGATTTATAAATGAATCAAAAATAAGTTAATGCATGTTATGACAAAAAATAAAAAATTAAAACAAAATATTTCGCTGAAATACTTTGCTCAAAAGCTGCAGCGGAAACAAGCTTGTATCGTTTGCCATTTCCACCCTTAAACTGCAGCTTCATTTAATGGTTAGACAGATTTTAAAGCCAAATTTAACACAACTTTAGAGTTTGTTGTTGCGGTCATAAACATTTCGGCAACTGCTGCTGCTGCTTCTGCAATGCATACCGCAATAAAAATAAAAAAACTTTTTAATGTTTTTTTAAGCGAACAATTAGACCAACCTGCGACCACTTGAAAGCACTTGTAACCACTTTCCTGTCTCGAAATGACGCCGCCAGCCGCACTTAATGCAGCGAAAATTGTATTTATATCGAGTTTTTATTTAAATGAATGTTAAAATCAGCGTCAAAACAGATAACAGTGAATTTGCGCCAGGAAGACGACGGTGAAAGACACACGTTCATGGTCGTTAAGTGCGTCGAACGAAAATCGGAGAGGGTCTGCAAGACAATTGGTAGCGGAGTTAAAGACCGCTACAGAAAGCTATACGTTTCAGCACTCTGCGCTGGTTTTTATCTCTTTAAGGGTTGGAGTGGAAATAACTTTGTACACCGCTTTATGCTGTCCGGATATCCTTTACCAAATCTGTACATAAAATATGCAGAAACATTTTTTTGATTGTCAGTGGAAATAATATTGGTTTCATTTTGCTCTGGAATTTTGCTGGGTAATATTTTTTGTATATGAAGTACGTCGTGAATTCAAATTCCTTTCTTTTTGAATTTTCAAATTGTAAAAATTCAGTGAATTCCACTTAAGTTCAGGTGAACCAAGCTTATTTTTTTTCAAACTCATTTACAAGCCTTTTCAAGCAAAAGCGTTCGTTAAGAAGCTTCGAAATCGCATAATTTCGAGAAATAACTTATATTTTGTTTTACTTAGTTCGAGAGTGCGGTAAGTGGTTTGTCTAGATTTTTAAGAAATTTATTTATTTTATTGTTGAACCTTTTTAGCAACTTTTATGGAAAAAATAAAATAATGAACGAAAATAATAATGAATGAAATAATGAATTTCAGCAACCCTAAAAAGCCATATTTCATAACATTTCAAAATTTCCTCTACCATATTGCAATCACTCTTAATTTCTAAATTTAAGTTACAGATTCGAAATCAGAAACCCAAAAATCCTATAGACAGAAATTTTTCAGTTAAAAATATATTATTTTGTCTGCCATATTGAATCCACCATTATGAATTTTTAAAATCTGATTCCAAATACGTAATCAGCAACCCACAAAGCTATAACTACACTATTTTTAGTTCAAATTCGATCACAACTTAAAATTTAGTTCGTCATATTGCATCGGCCATTTTGAAATCAGACTATCTTATATTGTACTTTACATAAGGATCCTCTAAAACGACAAAAAATTCAAAAATTTCAAAAAAAAACCCAGTTGGCTTATAAATGAAGCGATTATCTGAAAAACACGAAAAAGTTCCGCTTAAAAGTGCCCATTCTTAATTTGGAATGTTTTATTTCACATCAGTACTGGTACTGCCTTTAATAGGAACTATTTATATCACCGGATCCAGAGCATGAGCACACTTCTTCATTTGCTTCCTGTTTCAATTTGCGATTATTTGATTAAAAAATGAAAACATTTGCCTTGTTTTTTGCTTTGAACTCGTTTGTACGAGTATTGAACCATTTCGAGTAAAAAGGACGACAGAAAATTTATTCGATTTTTGCACTTCACTCTTTATATAAAATAACATTTCAGTGCATACTTTCAGGCTGAATATTTGTTTGCATTGTAGAAGCTTAAAGTTTAAAAAGCACTGTTATTATAAAAAATAATTACAGTTTGAGCAATATTGGGTGCGGAGCATAACACTTGTCTTTTATGTACTGAGCTGAACGGAAAAACTAAGGATTTTCGAACAAAGAAATAATTTCTCATGCCAACTTTATTTAAACTAAAGCCACAAAAAAGTTATGCGTAAGCAAACAAAAGTTATTGAGCAAAAGAACGTACCTGCTGAGCAATAAGACAGTGCGAGAAAGAAAGAGCATTGGATATGGTATTTTACTAAACAGCCTGTCATATAAAGAGTGGTTAACATTTTAAGGGCCTATGTTGAATGTGAACTCATACTCATACTCATACTCATACTCATACTCATACTCATACTCATACTCATACTCATACTCATACTCATACTCATACTCATACTCATACTCATACTCATACTCATACTCATACTCATACTCATACTCATACTCATACTCATACTCATATTCATTTTCATGTTCATATTCATATTCGTATTCATATTCATATTCATATTCATATTCATATTCATATTCATATTCATATTCATATTCATATTCATATTCATATTCATATTCATATTCATATTCATATTCATATTCATATTCATATTCATATACATATTCATATTCATATTCATATTCATATTCATATTCATATTCATATTAATATTCATATTCATATTCATATTCATATTCATATTCAAATTCATATTTAAATTCATATTCATATTCATATTCATATTCAAATTCATATTCATATTCATATTCATATTCATATTCATATTCATATTCATTTTCATATTCATATTCATATTCATATTCATATACATATTCATATTCATATTCATATTCATTTTCTTATTCATATTCATATTCATATTCATATTCATATTCATATTCATATATTCATATTCATATTCATATTCATATTCATATTCATATTCATATTCATATTCATATTCATATTCATATTCATATTCATATTCATATTCATATTCATATTCATATTCATATTCATATTCATATTCATATTCATATTCATATTCATATTCATATTCATATTCATATTCATATTCATATTCATATTCATATTCATATTCATATTCATATTCATATTCATATTCATATTCATATTCATATTCATATTCATATTCATATTCATATTCATATTCATATTCATATTCATATTCATATTCATATTCATATTCATATTCATATTCATATGCATTCATATAATTTTTTTTGTAAAAATTAACTCTGAAAAGCAGGTTCGTGCCAAAAACTGTAAAAGATGTTAGTCTTAAAAATGTTGATTTTTTATTTCAAATCTTTAACAAAAAAAAAAAAAAAAAACAAGTAAAGAAAATCTAAAGTCGGTCTAGGCCGACTATGAAATACCCTAAACCCACTTTTCAAAAACAAAAAATTTTTATTGTAAATGGGCGTTTCCAAGGGCGGATGAAGCCTATATTTTATATGCATTTATATGTTGATGAAAAATTTACACATACCAAGTTTTATTCCTGTAGCTCACAGTTAATGCCTTTATTGTGCTTTCGCTATGGGAGTTGGGCGTGTTCATGGACGGATTACTTCCAATTTTTGGACACACCTTAGTTTTGGTATAAAATACATCCATACCAAATTTAATTTCTCTATGACAAACATTCTCTATGACAAAGTAGAACTTGAACTATGTTATTTTTTGAAACATGTTAAAATAACAAAACATTAAAATTTTGTTGCTAATTGATGTCCGAAATTCATAAAAAAACAGTATTTAATACATGTTAGTCGTTTGACACAAAATAAGTATTTACAAGTAAAAAAATAATGTTGGCACTCTAGTGTTTACACTTTTGGTCTTATATTTGTCATTTCATTCAAATCTATTCATATATTAATTTTTTTGTTTTCAATTGAGTATCGAAAAGTACGTTTTTTAAACTTTTCATTGACTTGTGTTTGAATTTTTTTTCTTATGCATAATTTGATTGGACCTAAAAATTTATAACTTAGTTTTATTAAATTTACTTATTTTAATGTATGATAAAAATCGTGCCATTTTTGTTATGAACTTTCGCTTTAATAAAAGAGTATAAAAACCAGTCCTACCATGCGTCGCATTCTATTAAATAGCAGACGATATTACAACATTTTTACACCCACTCCGAATATTGTTAAATTACAGTCGTCGGTAATGTGCCGCTAGTGGTAAATAAATTTTGTTTGCATACTTTTAGGCTGACGATTTTTCGTATAATAAAAGCACTCTAATCGAAAACATGCTGAGTTTAATCAATAAAAAGTGCGAAGCATCCAGTAAACAATATTTATATTTATCTTATTGTCTTCTATGTTATATTAACATATTTGAATATCTTACAGTAAAAACTTAATCTACTGCCTTTAGAGTACATAGAATACTATCATCCATTCGTTTAGTTCCTTCAATATGTTCATTTTGTTTTTGGGTCAATAATCATTACGCTTCTGTTTGTCGACTTAATCTGTTTTTTGTTTTCGCTTGTTTTGAAATAGGTTTAATTTTTTTTTTAACTTAATTTTTAATTAACTTTTGCTTTATTTTTGCTCAAGCTCAAAGTGCTTAAAGTCTCTTTCGTGAGTGACAGCCATGAACATCAGTTGTTAAAAAGTAAATTAAACCCATTTTTCTTTAGTAATTAACCCATCCGTCTAAACGCCAAAAACTATGCAGCATAATGCCAGAAAACACAATATAAGCCTCTTGAAGAAAGATAAAAAAACAAAAAAAAAAAAAAACAGAAACAATCCGTCGAAATGTAATTTCTTTGCCTTTATTTAATTTACTTATTGCCACTCTTAATTTTTCTAGCCTTTTTTCTCTTTTTTTTTATATTTTTTTATTATTTTTTGTGGGTTTTTTTTTTGTATTTTCAACCAAATTGTGTAAAAGGCGAAAAATAAAATAGGGGTAAAAAATATGTGCAAGGCCTAAAGAAGAAAGGAAGACAAGTTAAATAAACTTTCACTTTTGATTTTTTTTCAGTGTTTTTCTTTGTTTAATTTTTTTGTTTAGTCTCCCTCGTTGCCAAATCCTTTTTATGGCCTCTAACGTTGGCGCCCATATAATTAGCTTAAATTGTGTGCGCGCTTGAAATTCTTCTTCTTCTATTACATTCATTCATTTAGCAGTGCTTCGTCCATTTATGCGCGTTCGCTCTTCAAATTCGACTCCCTAACAAGTAAATAAATTATTTAACGGGCAATTTTGGGTTTGCATAGACCCGAAGAAGAAAAAAAAAAATTACAACACAAGCAACGGATTCTTTTTGTTTATTCCTTGAAGAAAAACGAGCGGCACTTGTATTTTTTGTTTCGAGTGTTATTCGAACATAACAGAACAACGGGCAGTACTATCACACAAACAAAACTTAACCAACCAGCCAAGCTCTGTCTACAGCTCTGTCTATCTACATAGTATCGTGCCATGAGCGTAGCGAAAGAAGGGCAGGGTAAGCCGTTAACTCGTTAAAGTAATGCCGTAAAGCCGAATAAGTGAAACTTCTTTACCCGCATACACTGCAATACAGCCAACTTAACGTGCAGTAGAACCGATGTAACGCAATCTTATGAAACGAAAATTAAGAAAATTTCAGAACTCAGCAGAAGATTTGGCGAACTTGTTCAAGTGAACGATTCCCACTCATGAGCTATGTGAACTAGTTCGTCGATTCTCGATCTTTTTAGTAAATTGCAAAAAACAGATTCATAAAAAACTTATCCAACAATAGTTAGAGTCCATGCAAATACTTTCCAAGTCTTCATTATTTTTTTGAAATAGTGAACCTAACGAATAAAAAGACCTTACAGAGTAAGTAATCAACATCTTCTTTCTTACCCTTTTGTCTCCATCAATTCGCCGCAAGTTGCCATTTTTTCATTTAAAATTGGAAATTAAAATGAATAGTATGTACAAGAAATAAAAGTTAATAGGTATGGTATAATGAAACTAGTATGATTAGTTGACAGAACAATAAGTTTAAACTTTTCGAAGTTGTATTAAATAGATTCAATCTACTCTTGACATTATATGTAATAGAACTTTTTAAATATGACTATATTAAAGACCAAATCAATTTACCATTTTAAAATATCTACTTATTTGGGTTAAGGTTTCACCTTTACGCACTGTAAACTTTACGCTACACACATGTTTTTTATTATCTTGTGAATTTTCCAAAAAATTTTCTATATGTGCATTTTAGAAAATTAATTTTTTTCCAAAATTTCTTTACGAATTTTAAGTTTTCCGATCATAATCATAATTCGATTAAAATTTTTTTCCCGGAAGTGGATGAGGTATTCTTATGTGTTTTTTTATTTCAGTTTTATTTCACTAAAAACACCCACAGACTGTGTATTTCGTAAAATGTCCATACTTTCTGAAAATACTGATCCTTTCGTATCAGCTAAATAACGACTTCGCAAAATTTGATTTTTTTTTTAATTGAAGAAAGGATAAATTAGTTGCATGGATTTGAATATGTAAATTGCGCTAAATAAATTTTTTTTCAGTTTTGAAAGCCTCAGATAGGATATAGTCATAAAACAAACAAAAACAAATTGGCCATTTCAGCCCTTGAAAGGACTTTGACCGAGCTTCTAAGGATCGATTGTGTTGTGTGTGTTATTAAATGTTTGCACACAATTGACCAAGAACTGGACCTACATGTTTTATGCCGACTCCGAACGGCTAAAGTTCATGTTCTCAAGAAGCTTTACATGGCATTATTTACTCTCTGAGGTTTGCCATTGTCTGCAGAGAGGTGATGACCGATCAGAAAAATTTTTTATTGAAAAAAACTTTTCGCCACGGTTAGGGATCGAACCCGGGCTCTCGAGCATGCTAAGCCACACACTTAACCTGCATGCCACGGTCACCACAGGATATAGTCATATTAACAAAAAAATAAATATTTAAAAACATTTTCAGATTTTTGCTTATGACTCCTTAACTTAAGCTGATCTCAAAAAACCGACATAATGGAACTCTGCGGTGAAAATTCTAAATAGCAAATACAAAACATAAATTTTCCCCTCTGAATGAAATCCTTACTACACCCATGTTACGTGCTGTTTTCGTTTTTTTTTTTTTTTTGCAGAATTTAACCCTTTTTAGTGGCAGCGCGTAAAAAATGTAACTGCCTCGTAAAATGGCAGTAAATTAGTTTAAACTGGCATGTCCTAACATACTTTTAGGTGCGCAAAAAAAAATAAATGAAAGTCGAAATGGCATGGAAACGGAAATTTACTTTTCTTCTTTTCTTTTCCAACTGTAATTAAAGTTTAACCTCTAGGCGACCGGAATGATGACTTTTGTGGTCATAAATTTTAACAGTTAAAGTGTTTTTAAATATGCAATATAAATGAATATATGTTATGTTTTATATAACTATACTATATTTATGTGAACACAAACCTATAGAGTCATTTGAATACTATTTTTGTGTCTTATAAATAAGTAGGGGAGAGTGGGGTGTTGTGAGACAGGTTTAGTTTTTGGACGATAACTTCTTTAAAAGTTAATATTTTTTCTTCTGGGAACATTTTTTGGATAGCTTATTCAATTACCTAACAACCTCCGATGACATTTTTTTGAAATTTAAAACATTTAAGAGTTTTCTTGAAGCCTGAAAAAAAGATTGGAATTTTTGATTTTAAAAAATTATGGGGTGTTGTGAGACACTACTATAAATATAACTAAATGGAATTTTTTGCTTAAAGTCCTTATTGAAATAGGACAAAATTTAAGGAAAAAATTAAAATACAGATATGAGAAATTGTTCGCGTTAATCTGATTCGGCTAACAGTTAAAATATCCGGTTTTCATTTTGGCACACTGCAGATGAACAGTTCGATCACATTTATTGCAACTAATAAAATTGTTTTCGTCCGGACTGATTTTAGAATGTAAGTCGTGCATGCGTATAGTACGGGCTATACGTATTCATGAGATTTCACACTCCCTTGGCGAATCCAAAAAAAAAAAAAAGACTCTTTGGCACGTTTACCCTACAAAAGATGCAAAAGTATAAATCTTCATCATCTAATGAGAAAACTCTTTCCGGTACGTATTTTGTATGATGACTACGCTTTGCTGGATCCTTCAGCGATTTTTTTGTTTTAGTTGTTTTTTCAGTCTTTTGGTCGGATTTTTTCCTCAATAATGCCACATTCTTGGAAGTTGTAAATACGGTTGCAAAAATAGCCTTCTGGCCGCGTTTTGATTTTTGGAATAGGGGATCAAACTTCAGAGGACTAACCTTCTCTAGTGCACTGCTCAGCTCAGACGCCTTGAAAAACCAATTTAATTTGTAAAATTTTGAAAAAAATGGTTTCCTGCCAGTTTTGACACTTTGCTATGCAACAAAATCGACTAATTTATCATTTGAAGCCGATGCGGAAAAAATTGTGTCTTCAACTTTTCCATATAACGGGTTCTATACATTCTAGATTTATCAAAATTATATGATTTGCAGACAACTCGAAAACAATTATTTTTTATGGCAATTTCTTTGATGGCTGCCACTAGTGGATGGATGCAACAATTCCTTTTGGATTTGGCGATACTTTATATGCATTTAGTGGCATGATGGCTATAAAAATAATGAAATAAAAACAAAAATGACTGTCTCACAACACCCCATATTTACTGTCTCACGACACCCCATATTCGACATTTTCAAATGGCCACTGCGTCATCATCACCCGCAATTTTTTTTGCAAAATCACTTTGGTGGGCTTGAAGGCAATGGAAAAGATATCATTTTAATAAATATTTACCTTCACGTTTAATTGGCAATGTTTCTGGAAATTCCACAAGGCAAACTGTACAAAAAACTTTTAAGAGCGCGATCAAAACTCATAATTGTTACAGACACTAGGAACACGTGTCAATGCGATGAGTGCATATAATAAGTGAGATCCCATTGAGAAAATATCTTACAGTTGTTGTGAGCATTCATAACATTACCACTATGTCAGATATTGACGTGTCTCACAACACCCCATGTCTTACAACACCCCACTCTCCCCTACTTTTTAAAAAGAATTTTAGAAATTATTTAAATGATCTGCCTTTTTGTTGTAAAAACTTAAAATTTCATTAAGGCCATCATTGTTGCTGCTTTTACTTTTCTTAGTGTGTGTGCCTTCCGTTTCACAAATTTAAATTCAAATTCTAATTCAAATTTGAATTTTAGTTTCATATCGATTTCAATTTCAATTTCAATTTCAATTTCAATTTCAATTTCAATTTCAATTTCAATTTCAATTTCAATTTAAATTTCAATTTCAATTTCAATTTCAATTTCAATTCTAATTTCAATTTCAATTTCAATTTCAATTTCAATTTCAATTTCAATTTCAATTTCAATTTTAATATCAATATCAATATCAATTTGAATTTGAATTTGAATTTGAATTTGAATTTGAATTTGAATTTGAATTTGAATTTGATTTGAATTTGATTTGAATTTGAATTTGAGTTTGAATTTTTAATTTGATTATGAAGTTGAATTTGAATTTGAATTTGAATTTGAATTTAAATTTAAATTTGAATTTGAATTTGAATTTGAATTTGAATTTGAATTTGAATTTGAATTTGAATTTGAATTTGAATTTGAATTTGAATTTGAATTTGAATTTGAATTTGAATTTGAATTTGAATTTGAATTTGAATTTGAATTTGAATTTGAATTTGAATTTGAATTTGAATTTGCATTTGAATTTGAATTTGAATTTGAATTTGAATTTGAATTTAAATTTAAATTTAAATTTGAATTTGAATTTGAATTTGAATTTGAATTTGAATTTGAATTTGAATTTGAATTTGAATTTGAATATGAATTTAAATTTTGAATTTGAATATGAATATGAATTTGAATTTGAATTTGAATTTGAATTTGAATTTGAATTTGAATTTGAATTTGAATTTGAATTTGAATTTGAATTTGAATTTGAATTTGAATTTGAATTTGAATTTGAATTTGAATTTGAATTTAAATTTAAATTTGAATTTGAATTTGAATTTGAATTTGAATTTGAATTTGAATTTGAATTTGAATATGAATTTAAATTTGAATTTGAATTTGAATTTGAATTTGAATTTGAATTTGAATTTGAATTTGAATTTGAATTTGAATTTGAATTTGAATTTGAATTTGAATTTGAATTTAAATTTAAATTTGAATTTGAATTTGAATTTGAATTTGAATTTGAATTTGAATTTGAATTTGAATATGAATTTAAATTTTGAATTTGAATATGAATGTTAATGTGAATTTGAATTTGAATTTGAATTTGAATTTGCATTTGAATTTGAATTTGAATTTGAATTTGAATTTGCATTTGAATTTGAATTTCAATTGGAATTTGAATTTGAATTTGAATTTGAATAACCGTTTAGTGCGCTTTTTTGGAAAGGATAACGAAATCATTGGCCCGTATTTTTTTGAAAATGATAGCTGTCAAACAAAAACTGTTATTTCCGAAACAGTTATTTTTTAAAAGGTATTTCGAAACAATTCTTTCGTTAACAGAAACACATGGTTTTAACAAGATGGCACTTTTACACTCGCGTCCGTGAATGCTGGAAGGGAATAATTTCCGCGAAAAATAGAGTGTCGTTGAGCGGAGGCAACCTACCACCATGATACAACTGCAAAAAATGTTAGGACCTCGATTGTAAGAAATTCAAGCGATCTTTGCTTGAATCGATATTAATCATTGTCGGTAGGCTGATTTTTAATATAGCTAAATACTTCTTATTTAACTCCAAATAGAATTAATAACTTTGAAGGGTTTAGATACTTAAGGGCCGTTTTATAACTCAAATGTCTTGAATAACTCTAAAATTTTTCATAAAAAAATTCCAAAGTTATTGATAACTCTCGATTTATAATGCTGAATAAAACGTTTTTAACAATTTGTTATATAAGTTTTTTTTTTTTTATATATTATACATTTTTTTTATTTTCTTCCTTCCGTACTCTATAGCTGGAGTTGGTATGCGAATTACCAAAGTTCGTAAAATTTTTTAGAAATAAGATTAAATATCAATTTTATTGAACTATTAATCATAGCAGAAATATAAGTTCATAAATTACAACAGAAATACATTAATTCATTTAAACTTTATCTTAATGCATTTAAAACATGACTCTTTGTAAAATATCTCTCTCTATTCCTTTGTGAGAACCTGGCCCTTGTTTGCAGAGTGGCTAAGGACTATTCCTTAAACAGCAGTCTTGATTTTGATAGAAGTGAAACCGTGTCTCGATTTACAATTGTTCTGATGTTTCAAAGTTAGGAATTTATTCTTTAAAACTTTTTCTTCTTTTTTAATATTAAAAAAGAAAAATTATTTAATACTAAATCATGAATATTATATATGAACTATTTAAAACGTTTTTTAATATAAAAAAAAAGAAAAATTATTTAATAATAAAAATGCATTTTTTATTCAAATCCATTGTTCTTTTATGCGTTCTTCACACCCAAAGTCTATTTAACTTTTTTTTTGTTGTTAAATATATGCACCAGTATGTATATCTAAATCCAATGCCTCAAATTCTCGCATTACTAGCATATAAAAATTATACAATTACTTTTTCTCTATTTACACTTTTTAACAATTAATTTTACTCTGGTTTATCTCTATTTACCGGTTGGTTATATCTGGCCGCAGACTGCTTAATCCGAAGATTGTACGTGCCTGCACCGTAGTTCTTGCCGACTGGGAACAAATACCAACTAAATCTCTGAAGGCAGCGGTGACTATTTTGCACCGCATCGCGTTTGGCTGCTCGTGTCCGGCGATGCTCTATCAGGTGAGTTTTATAAATGGCTGCGCTCTATTGCAATTGCTATATGTGTTTGTTTGCATGTGTTGGTTGGTAGCGTTTGTTTAAAAATCGCTAGGTGGCCCTGAAGCTCTGTGTTAAATTAAAATCTCATTCTGGCAGGCAACACCGAGAAACTGCGCGCTGTTGCAAACCAAAGGTTTTTGCTAACAACTTGTTTTTGTTGTGCTCTTATTTTTATTTAACAGCCAACTTTTGGCTTATGTTTGTAGTATACATAAGTGTGTATGTGTATGTGTAAGTGTGTAATCCCAATAGGCAATTAAACCAGCGCTCTTCGTACGAAGGCCTGCATTGACTGCTACTTTTGAAGACTAAACACATCCGTTCCTCGCTGCTCTTATGAGTACTTCTTGAAGGCCTTCCTTTTCTGCACAAAAGGCAGCACAACAAATTTGTTTTCCCTACAAAGACTGACTTTTCATATACTTCAGGGCAACTTTTTCGTTAAAAGTTAGAATATATATCAGTTTAAAAATATGACGCAATAATGGCCCTTCTTACTGCTATATCAAAGATTATAGATTGAAATTAATCTAATTTAAAAAAACATAGGAGAGAAGATAAAATCATAGAATATATAAATAAATAGAAAAAGGTGTAAAAGAAAAAAATATTTTTTCAACACTTTTTGTTTACCCCTACTTTTAGCCTTTCTAAAGAAGTGCTTCTATCAGGCCTCTTTTGAGCTATCGGAGCGGAAGGCCTGCGAAATTTTCCCACTTCATATAAAAAAGAAAGTGTAATTGTATATGAGTGCGGCAGTACTACAAAATCCATAGGAAGGCCTGCTAGCAGCGATGTCATTGTCTACTGGGATGTTAATTAAATTGAAATGTTGCTTGTATGCAACGCCAACTTTTAAACGGCCGTGCATTGCGTTCCTGTCTTTTCATGCTAAGCATAGCGTTCTATGTTTTATAGTGTTTTTGTTGTTGTTCTTGTTTTCTAAAGTTTAAATTTTAATTCCAATTTACAACATGGTTGCTCACTTCCTTTCTATTGCCCTACCTTGTTGTAGTACTTCCTGCGTCCTTGACACTACTTCTACTTCGGCTAGTGCTGTTGGTGCTTCTTTCTATTTTCTAATTCTTCTTGTTCTTCTTCTGTTGTACACTTTTTTTATTTTCACGCAAGGCAAACATAAATCAAAGTCAGTCGCAGAAATACGCTGCGTGTTGAGGGAATTACCAACATCAGCTCCAAAGTCTGCGAATAGGCAAAGGAACTGATAGGACTCGCTGCTAAGGATGTTGCGCCGCATGTGATTTTTCCGTGCGCTTTCATTATTATTAATTTTATGCTTTGTTATATAAATAAATTTGATCTTATTTTATAACAGTTGAAGCAGTAGCTGATTGTGTAAAAAAAAAATCCAAGGTGCCAACAGGCAGTGAATAAAAAGTTTTTATAATAATTTTTACGTTTAAGCTTCTTATTTTATTTAACGTATTTCCGTTACTGCAAAAAGGATTTTTTGCGACATCATAAATCAAGTTGCTTGTAGTCGGCGTAAGGGATGAGATAAATTTGTATTCGTTTCTTATAATTTGTTTGATGTTTTTCTTTTTTTTTTTTTTGTAGCTTGTCAGCAGTTTTATTAGTTTTTCTGTAAAATTACATTTATAATTGACCCAATGAAGTTAAAATGAAAAAATAATGATGTTGAGAACCATAAAAGTATATGTCGCCACGTTAAGTTGATTTTTTTAGTAACGCCTGAGTTTGAAATTCGACCAATTGTGTTGTGAAAGTACCGAAATTCGAATTATTTATCACATAATTAATTGTTAATTGTTTATATTCAAATTCATTATTTTTGATATATATTTTTCATCATGAGATAAATAATGACAAATGACAAAACTAAGTACTAGAAATGAATAACAGAAATTTTGTCAACAATATCTTAGTTTATGTCAAGTTTGTATTTCTAAAGTAAGAACTTTTCAAACCAAGTTATTATCATAAAGTTCGCTTTATCTTCAAAGAATTCCTTTGGTATCCTGCATAACGTACCAAGTTTAATTATTCGTGCCTATGGAAAACCAGGTTACCTCGAGCCCGGATTTGAGAAAAACCTTTTGGAAAAACCTCAACGTCTCTATTTTAATCCAATCTTTTTCAACGAAATAAATTTTTAAATTATGTAATGCTTTGATATTTTCTGGCTTAGAATGTATTAAATTTCACATGCTTATTTGAAATTTAGACAAAAATTTTGACTTGGGTAACATTTGGGATGTGGAAGAGGAAATGTGCATTCTTGCCGAAGAATCAGATATGGAGACGCTAAGTGATTCAGATAGCGATAATCAAGATAAGTTCGAGGATGAGCGAGTTTCTACCCTCGGAGCCGTTTTAACCTGGACTAATATTCTGTTGCCCATCGAGTATTATGAGAAATACACAAATATGTATTATTTGAAAACTTCTGGAAAAGAATTAAAAACTAATTCCAGTGAAATTAAAATTCTTTATGGTGCCTACTTGTATTTTGGCTGTATCAAACTTCCACGAATCAGAATGTAATGGCAGGCTCATATCCAACATAATTTAGATGCTTCAAAACTGTCGGGAAATCAATTTACTCTTTTACGGAACTGTCTCCACCAGGTTCAGAACAATTCGTTCATCAAATTGGTTTGCAAATGGATTTTGGAAGGTTCAACTTATTATTGAAGCGGTATGTAGTCGCTGTCTTATAATTGAGAGGAATTTCGAAATATCAGACAAAAAAATGCACAGTGGAGAAGCTGACGAAAGAGTCTGATCTGAGGAAAAAATATTTGTAGTAACATGGATGGATTACAAATCGGAAACCCTTGCATCTATGGCTTTTGGAAAAAATCCTGTTAGCTTAGTAACCCGATGGAGTAAGCACTAAAATCATCGCATAGACATTTCATGTCCAGCAATTGTGAAAGAATACAACAACCATAAGACGAAGGCATGTTCAAGACTCATCTGAAAGTGAAAAAGAATATGAGCCTAAGCCGACAAATTACACTATGACACAAAAAACGGTTTTCGGAAAAATAACAGGATTCTGCGGTATAGGTTCGATACTATGATTCAAGGTGAGTATAACCCTAGCTGGGTTTCGCGAGTTTGGCGACCGTTTGGTTTTTATGGCCCCCAACATATTGTTCTCCTGAGTGATTTCGCCCAAAAAAGGTATCATCACTTTATGGTCAACAGCTCCGTCATAGTTAGTGACATTGGTTTACTGTCTTCGGCAATGTTGTAGCTAATAGTCTAATGGTTAAATATAAAAACAAAACATACTCATAAAATCATTTTTTTCAACACTTTTTTTGAAAAAATTTAAATAAAAATTTGATTTTTTTTGCTTTGTTTTGCATAACTTGAAGGGAATCCAAATTTTTCCTATACTATATTCAAGAAAATTATAGCCGAAAAAAAACTAAACAAATCTTGTGAACATACTTATGTGATCTGAACATGTCCACAGTACTTTAAAAGCTCCAAAAGATCATATAATTTGGTAAAACAATTTTTATTATTTTATTTAAATGTTTTCTTTTATTTTCATACACTTCATTATGATGTAATGAAATTAAGAGTTTACTTCTTAGAAAGCAGAAAACTGAAATGAATCAAAAATAATTAATTTCATGCGAAATCTTAAAAACTTAACTCAATACAATACTTTAAAAAATTTAGAAAGATCTTGTTTTTTTTTAAAATATACACAAGTGATAAATGATGATAATGTATTTTTTGGAATAATTTATTAAGTCAGCAAGGTCTAACAAATCTTGGTTGCTCGAAAAATCATCATCAGAGTCTTGATTAACTTCATCAAATTTACCATCAAACACCACTCAGTTTGGTGCTTTCTGTAACACGCGACCTTTACGTCTGGCGCCAATATATTTTGTTCATTAAAAAATTTGGTGAACTCTTCGGACTTTCTTTGAGATTACTCAAATCTGCTAACCATGAAATCTAGCCAGCCCTGTGTGATCAGAATTAGTATTGAGGTTGAATATGATGGTTCCGGCACATATTGAGAATGGCTTTCCCATTCTTCGTTGTCGGTACTATAAATTGCAGCAGTTTCTATTTCGGATGGTTGCTGCGGAATTTGAACAATGCCTATTGAGTGTCTCTTCGGTAAGATGGCACTAGACACCACTTGGTACTGAAAAGCTTTAGCTTTCTTAGTGTTCATGCTATTAACAGTATTTTTACATGCGTAGCAGTTTGATTCATTGTGCTCTCTTCCCTCGAAGGTATCGAAAGGAAGGGAGAGGTCCTTCCCGATTTTCACTGCACTGCTGGTGTTGTTCAGTGTCATCCTGCAAAGACGTATTAGCTTCGCAGGAATACCAAATTCAGACATGAAGGCATATAGATGACTCCTTATTGGACTGTCGAAGGCGGCTTTGAAATCGACAAAAAGATGGTGTGTATCGATTTGTTTTTCGAGGGTCTTTTCCAAGATTTGTCGGAGCGTGAAGATCTGGTCGATGGTGGACTTTCCAGGTCTGAAGCCACACTGATAAGGTCCAATCAGTTGGTTAACGATGGGCTTCAGTCTTTCACACAATACGCTCGACAGGACCTTATATGCGATATTAAGAAGGCTAATCCCACGGTAGTTGGCGCAAATAGTGGGATCGCCTTTTTTGTGAATTGGGCAGAGCACACTGAGGTTCCAATCATCTGGAATGCATTCTTCCGACCATATTCTGCATAGAAGTCTGTGAATGCATTTAAACAGAGCTTCGCCTCCGGTCTTAAACAGCTCAGCCGGTAGGCCATCGGCTCCTGCGGCTTTGTTGTTTTTAAGCCAAGCTATAGCTGTTAAGACCTCATTATAGTCGGGCAGCGGAACTTCAACGCTGTTGTTGCGCGTTAATTGACGTTAAATTTCCACAAACATAGCAAAAAATATTTATGTTGCCTAACACTTTCCCATTTTTTCATTCTATTTAAATTTGTATTTTCAATATGAGTATTGCACAGGGTTTAAATTACTTAAATTAAATTACTTTCAAAAGAACAGCGAAAGCAACAAATATTTTACTGCGGTAGTGCTAAAAAACTAAAACTTCAAATGCATTCGCTTTTACTTAGGTGTGCTTTGTTGCTCGTAACACTTCTTAAAAACTTTCGGTAGCACTACCGAAGACTACTTAAGTGGAACTACGCAGTAAGCTAAATTATTTTGATGCTGGCCTACGGAAAAATACAATCAATCAAGTTGCAATAACAAAAAATTGTTTCAATTGAATAGTTCCGTGATCACTTTTACAAAAAAATAATAATTAAAATGAAACACCAAAACAAAAAAAAAATTACAAAAAAAGTGCATTTTGTTTTACTGCATCGGGTCAAGTTTTAAGATTTCGCATGAAATTAATTATTTTTGATTCATTTCAGTTTTCTGCTTTCTAAGAAGTAAACTCTTAATTTCATTACATCATAATAAAGTGTATGAAAATAAAAGAAAACATTTAAATAAAATAATAAAAATTGTTTTACCAAATTATATGATCTTTTGGAGCTTTTAAAGTACTGTGGACATGTTCAGATCACATAAGTATGTTCACAAGTTTTGTTTAGTTTTTTTTCGGCTATAATTTTCTTGAATATAGTATAGGAAAAATTTGAATATAGTATATCAAAAAAAGTGTTGAAAAAAATGATTTTATGAGTATGTTTTGTTTTTATATTTAACCATTAGACTATTAGCTACAACTTGATAAATAGCTTGATTTCCTATTTTCATAGTATAAGTAATACTTCTAGCACCTAAGTATTCAGACGTTTATTCATAAATTTAAAATTCAGAAATGTAATTATTTTAAGTCAAGTAGTCAGTAAGGAAGTTTATATTCCGTTGATGAATGAATGAATAAATAAATAAATAAATAAAAAAATTCATTGATCATGGTTCTGTATCGATTTCCATTTGATTGTCGTTTTCTTCGACACTGGCCTCAACGATAGCAATATTTTCTTCTGTACGCATTCTTCTCATTCTTCTCGGTGGCTTGGCATCCAAAACATTGAATTTAGGCTGAAATTTGGTAATTACGTTCTCTATGGTGGTCTCGGAGAGACGATTATGTGCACCATAAAATTCACGAAGTGGTCTATAAACATTTTTAATTGAACACTATTTTTAAAAATAAATTTCCACGATTTGGAAGCGTTGTTCTGGAGTTAATCTATTCATGATGATTTGCTAAACAATACTGAGTAGAGATGTGACTTTAAACTGTCAAAACAACTGTCAGACAATAGAGTAATCCATATTGAAAAAAAAACCTCATAAAAAAACACCCTTTACAAGTCGCACGCGTACTCGTTGTTGCGAAAAATGCAACATCTATTTGTGCCTTACAAGCTACAGGAACTGCTTTTAGGATTTTCATATATCATTAAACAATTAATTCCTTTCAAATCGCAAACTTTCCTTAGATTACAAAAATTGTTCTCTTGAAACATGAAAAAGCCATAAAATTATATGAATTTGCCAAATTTGTTTAGTTTTTGATAAGACGCTGAAATAAATCCTAAATCTTCTTTTATGTTAAGTCTCATTTCATTTATAATGTAAGATTTTCAAATACTTTTAAATAAAATTAATTTTAAGTACATTCCATATTTCTATATAATTTAAAGCCAACCCACACAAATGTGTATGTCCTCTTTCCCAGGATGGCACAGTAAAAATACCTTGACATTATTTTTTGCACATTTGGGTAGGGGCTTCAAGATATTATTTGGAGCTACTGGACCGAATTCAACGCCGTGCGATATATTTGATTGGGGATGATAACGTTTCATCATCTCTCAATTCTCTTGGTCATCGACGCAATGTTGGGTCAATAAGCCTGTTATACAGGTACTACCATGGAAAGTGTTCAAGGGAGGTACACGACCTGACTCTACCAGCTCGAGTATTTCCCAGGTCCACTCGGGCAGCTCACCTAGCCCATTCCTACAGCATTGCCTTGTTGTAATTGAAACGAAGAACATTCAGGGGAATCTTGGGTGCAGAATTCCTTGAAACTGGGCGATAGATTAAATTATATTCCTACAAACAGACTTCTCCGAAATCGCTTTTAGATTTTCGGAGCTTCATATACATCAATTTTGGCGTCATCACCGTAAAAAATTCGATTTGATCAAAAAATAAACATGTGATGTTTGTTGTTTCAGTCGTTTTTTTTTTTTTTTTTGTATATTCTGCACATACCATGGGTCTTGAATTTTTGTATGAATTGTACTTTGTGCAGATGAAAATGCAAATCTTAATATAGAATACGCTAAAACGAGCCGTAAGACAACTCCAATTATGTTCCATTTGAAGAATTCAGGTCTTCAGCCTCACTTCTCTAACAGCAGCGTTATTTTCTGTGGACCTTACCTAACGATGATGTGCATCATCACTCCAATATCTTTAACAATATCTATAATAAATTAATTTTCTTGAAATTTCTGCACCTTATGGAAAATTGTTTGCTCAGTAGGACTATGTCGGAATATGACGACCATATAAAGTGGTCGGTGGTAAAGCTTCTTTTTTTATTGTAAAATGAGAAATCTTTAACTACTTTCAACCAATTTGGATGACATGCAAATTTGACAGTTGCCAAATGCCAGGGCTGCACTTTCCGAAGCCTGAAATCAATAATACTGTATATATTTAAGATCTTGTCACTCCAGAAAGCTCTTTTCTTTCTTTTTTTACTGCAACATTTTCGCCACAAAGATAGACACAGCTGTCCCTTAAGTAGTCTAAGCCGTTAAGCAAGATAACGTCTATTATTTAAAAAAAAAATCACCATATTGAAAAACCACTTAAATGAAGTTGCTTTCACGCTGTTTTAATTTATTATTTATTTTCGTGCTCATCCGTTGCACCACGTTTCCCAACATCAGACTGCTGCGTGCCTTGACAAAGAAAGTTGCAGCATTGCTTTCTACACTGCTCTATACAACAGTTAGGGTTGACAACATTGCGTTGCTGTTATTGTTGCCAACATTATAAAAAAAACCTTTTCGTTTTTCTCTTCTAAAAACGCCGAAGATTGTTGTCTGCTGCTGTTGATTGTCTCCTAAAGATTGTTCTGTCTTTGCTTCGCTGTGATATTAGCCGGCGGGCACTTTCTTTGCTTTTATTAATATTCCTTTATTTAGTGTTGTTGTATTTTATGTATATTGCCTGCTTTATCAATATCACATTATTATTTAATTGCTTAAAAAAATATTAATTTACTTTTTGTTTCATTCTTTTTATATTTACAGGCTACACTTTTTCGCATATTTCAACACGTGTTCCAAGCGCCACGCGATGCCCACCAAGAAGAGCTACGCCGTTTGGGCATTTTTGTTGTGCGTAAATTTGTCGAAACGGCCCCTAGCAATCCGAAAATCTTTGCCGAATTATTATTCTACAAATCAATCAAGGATGCAAATGAACTGGAGTCAGGCTACTGTCGTGATGCCTATGAGGCGTAAGTATTTCTTTATTCAACCCAACACTTAATACGGTTTTTGTTTTTTTGCCCTTTCAATACGTTGCTGCAGACGCAGTTCCCTGCGGAGCTTTTAATTTAAATGATCCATTATTGAATAAAATGAATCCATCTGTCTGACTGTCCGGTCCTTTCGAATGCAAAAGATAAATGATTGTCCTGTAAATCGACACCCTTTCATCGTGCTTCATTCATTCTTCTACTTGAGTATAAAGCTTGCTTTTTCTCTTTGCAGTGGCACTAAAGGAACTTGGACGGAGGAACAGGAGACTGAGTTGCGCTTTCTCTTCGAAGAGAATCAACGTAATCCTGAAACAGATAACGGTAAGTTTGAGGCGGTTATGGAATGTGTATCTAGCTATAGATGTTGATGTGGATTCTGCTGAGTTGTGCACTTGTTAAGCGGCACACAGACGATATAGGCAGGTTACAAAGGCGTTGACTTTGTTGTTGTTGCTGATGCTGTTGGTGATGGTGGCTGTGATGATGACTGATTGAACAAGTCACTTTTCAAGCGTTGACAGATTTAATGATGCAAATTGTTTTTCCATCGTCATCATCTGTTCGCAATTGTGAGTTTTTTGCTTGACTTGCAGCATTGATGTTTTTATTCCCTTCTTGATTCCATCTGTCTATTCTTTTTGACAAGTTATCGATAAATTTTTAAAATTTAAATTCTTTAACATAAGTGCTCAGAAATTTGAGTTGTTGTTTAGGTTAGATTTTGGTAAACATAATTATTCAAAAAACAACAGAGAATTTTTAATATATTAATGAAGATAAGCCACAAAATGCGCCATAGCGTAAAATTTTAAGCGGAATTTTTTTGAATGATAATATTTTCTCAAGAATTTGTTAGAATTCTTTCAAAGAAGTTCTGCTTTGTGGTCTGTTGCAACATCTTCAAATACTCAAACCATGCAACAGGAATCAAAATAAATAAACTTTAATACTTGTGGTTGTCAAAATTGGCTTTTTAATGATATCTTAACGTTGAAAACCACATTTAAAACTGAAAAAAATTTTCAAGAAAATGAATTCCTGTTCACTATTTTAGTAGAGTAAGTGGAAAGTTTTGAAGTACGCTTTGTTTGGGGGCCAGAGCTGCCACGAAAATATTATTTTTTCACATTTTTTTGCATCTTATCTCTAGAGCAGCTTAAAATGCACTTTCTGGTTGAAAGATTTGTATAAAAATCCATAATCGATAATTTCTACCTGTTGGTCCAAAAAAACTGGTTTTAGGAGTTTTCAAAAATCGTGGGAAATGTAAAAGCACGACTTAAAATTGCATATTTTGATAAAAATTCTATATTGGGATCGGAGAAAATGACAAATTATTATGATTATAATGTATTAGAGTTATGAAAATAGAAAAAAATGTGTTAAATGGCAAGTTGCTCATTCATTCCGATTCGCGATGGATGCAAGTATAACCGCCGTCCAATACACGAGCTCACTTCAAATGGACTCCTCAGTTGCATCCATTGTAATGAATTGCGTTGGTTTCATACAGTTTTTATATAGTTAGTTTTTCTAATAGATTTCATAATTATCTGATATTTTTAATATTTGTCAACTTCTCGAGTTGGTACTATGTTTTTCTTAAAGAAAAACACAGAAAAATAACTAAATTCAATGACAAAAATCTTTGGAATTGTACTTTACATTCGAATTTTTTCCAAAATGTAATGCGATATACGCACATGTTAAATACGATTTCAGGTTGACATGTGTCAAATTTGCCATTCTTCACATCTCTCCACTTGATGTACTTAATTTTTTCCCATTCGATACATTTTAAAATTGACACCGCGTCAATAACACATCGAATGTTTTTGCATAATTCCTTTTGAATGTCGAAAGCCCTATCACCGCTGATTATTTTGTGTGTACTCACCTTTTCGATTCGCTTGAAAATGTTTATGGAACAAATGAAATGCTGGAGAGATACAAAAAACTTATGCTGCAGGGACGAATGCTTGTACAAAACTGAGATATTGAGTTACATAGTGTTGGCAGTAGGTCAGAGCTATCAAAACCACTATGTAAGTGACATCTATGGTCGTGCTTCGCAACTCCCCATGCTTCAAAACTCTCCACTTTTCCCCTATAAATTCACAAAACATTCAACGAAATTCTATTCAAAGGGGTCATGCATAAGCTATTTAACCGATTTTAATTTTTTTCAGGGACCGTACCGGTTATGGTTTTTATCAAAAAAGTCAAATATTAACTGTTATTTTTTAACTTTTATGTTTTCCGGCAAAAATAAAAGTTATTTTGTGACTTATATTTTTTCGGGCAAACAAAACAGTTACTTTTGACTTTTATTTTATCGGTCAAAAATAACAGTTATTTTCTGCCTTTTATTTTTTCGGTCAAAAATATCAGGCAATTTGTATTTTTTTGAAGGCCATTTTACTGACTAAAAGACTATCGATACCATTATTTTGGTTTCATCGTTGATCACGTTTTACATATGGTATCAAAAGTTTTTTAATCGGCCTTTAAAAAAATTCAGATTGCCTGATATTTTTGACCGAAAAAATAAAAGTCACAAAATAACTGTTATTTTTTACCGATAAAATAAAAGTCAAAGGTAACCGTTATTTTTGTCTGAAAAAATAAAAGGCAAAAAATAACAGTTAATTTTTAACTTTTATAGAATCAGTCGAAAATTTAAAAGGCTCTAAATATTCGTGAAGCTGAGGCCATTTGTATCATAATGGTATATTTGAAAATGTCCTTCGACAATTTTTTCATTGTGTCTTTTTCATTCGAAAATTGTAAAATAACAGTTATTTTCGGTCCCTGATTTTTTTTTGTATTTCCCTCCCCCTACGTGACTTTTCGTAGTGCATTTCAAAAACTCTAAAAAAGTCAAATATTTCTACCATCGAGAAAGCTTTTTCCATCTTTGATCCAAGAGTCGATTCTCTCAATCACAGGGATTCAAGACGCTGAAAGCTTTGTTGAGCATTCCTCGAAATCGAATTTTTTGTCGATCTTATTTCTTATGCAAACAAATCTATCTGATTATTTCGTGTTGCACCATGTTTTTGAAGCGAAATACAAGCCGCAGGTAGAACACGACCTTAAACCGAGTTCCAATGACCCAAATTTTGTCTACGAATGCTGAGATGGGGAAAGGATACCAAATTGAAATAGAAGACACAACTAAAGAAAACTTAAAGAAAAGAGTAGTTTCGATGAAGATTTGTTTGCACCAAGGACTGAAAATAACTGTTATTTTACAATTTTCGAATGAAAAAGACACAATGAAAACATTGTCGAAGGACATTTTCAAATATACCATTATGATACAAATGACCTCAGCTTCACGAATATTTAGAACCTTTTAAATTTTCGACTGATTCTATAAAAGTTAAAAATTAACTGTTATTTTTTTTTGTCAGACAAAAATAACTGTTACCTTTGACTTTTATTTTATCGGTCAAAAATAGCAGTTATTTTGTGACTTTTAGTTTTTCGGTTAAATATATCAGGCAATCTGAGTTTTTTTAAAGACCGCTTGTCCGATTAAAAAACTTTTGATACCATATGTAAAACGTGATCACCGATGAGACCAAAATAATGGTATCGAAAGTTTTTTAGTCAATTAAATGGCCTTTGAAAAAACACATATTGCCTGATATTTTTGACTGAAAAACTAAAAGGCAGAAAATAACTGTTATTTTTTACCGATAAAATAAAAGTCAAAAGTAACTGTTATGTTTGTCCGAAAAAATATAAGGCACAAAATAACTTTTATTTTTGTCGGAAAACATAAAAGTTAAAAAATAACAGTTAATATTTTACTTTTTTGATAAAAACCATAACCGGTACGGTGCCTGGTTTGCACAGCTCGAAACTGCCAGGCAAGACAATCACAGGGAACAAATAATTCCACAATTTTAATGAGCGACTGAAGAACGAATTGTCTCGGTTATATGTTGATCTATGGGGCATGGTATAAGAATAGGCTTGGAGAGCATACCTAGTAGACCTAGCAAGTAACCGAGTTGGTGCCATCAGGTTATGAATTTCCCTTAAACCCTTATCATGATAGTACCTGTACAGAAGACTCAGGCAACCAACATTGTGTTGATGCCCAAGAGAGTTGAGAGAAGAAGCAATCGTTTCATCCACTATCAAATACATCGCATGACTTTGAATTCGGTCCAGGAGTTCCGAATATGACCTTACATCTCCTGCCAAAATGTGCGAATTATACTCCATTTTTTACCTAATATATCGCACACTAAATACAAAACAGTCACAACTCAAAAACCATAACTTTTCAGGAAAAGCGAAAAATGAAAATCTTTACTTGTAACTGCAGAAGAAAAGATATTTTTATTTAAACACACAAACTTCATTCTTCCAGTTATTAAAGAAAATAATGAAAAAGATAGTGAGATATGTGTTTTGTGAATCGATTTATAACAAAATTCGATATAAAAAAATTTTGAGTTGTGACTGTTTTGTATTTAGTGTGCGATATGAGATGTATATCATGCGAAGGTTAGTTGGAGTGATGTATTTCTAGGTTTTAACAAACCTAGACACTCGGAAGCTTTTTTCAACACATCGAATGTATGATCATACCAACGAAAATCAGATTTGATCGATATGCCACTCGATATAGTAGGAGCTAAGGGGTAATCTATTCGCTTGTGACTTAAAAGCTAACAATGGGTCTTGCTTGATTAAACTCTACCTTATTGGCAAGACCCGAATCGGAGTTTTTTTTAGGTCATTAAGGAGTGTGTCATTCATAGTTTGTTTCTTCCTTCCTCTCAAATTCCAAAAATCTCTGGCGTTTTTCAACAAATAAGAATGAAAAATGCTGCTGTGGTCTGCAAACGAATGAAATGGGTTATGAGTCAACGATAGAAGTTCGTTGATATAATCCAAGGAAGGTGATAGGACTGAACCATCGATGAACTCTTCTCTAAAAAAAATTACGTTTATAACGACACTTATAGATTTGTCCTTTATATAACACGTAATCCACCGAGCAAAGCTATCCCGACACCATATGCGATTAATTTTGACGCAAGCGCTTTATGCCACGCTCAGTCAAAGGCCTTTAAAAAATGTTTAGAGCGACAACAAAATCTGTGAACGCATTGTTTACATTTTTCAGTGAGGTACGCCATCATGTCATCAGTAAAGCGTACTCTGCGGAAACCATACTGGCTGTCTAACCATACTAAGCAATATGTTGTGCTTCAGATAATTCATGAGATTGAAATTACTTTGGAAAGAGAAGAGCATATCGGGAAGAGCATATCGCTTTGGGTCGGTAGTTTGCAGGGTTCGTGGCATCGCCCTGTTTTGGTACTGGCTGGATATTTGATATCTTCCAATAAGATGTAAATATTCCTAACCTGTAGGAGATGTTGAAAAGGTTTCGCAAAGATCGAGCCAAGGTAGAAGCACACGCTTTAAGCACAATTGTTGGTATGCCATCGGGACCGGAGGCTTTGTTTATGTTGAAAGCACAATGTCGCATGTCCTACAGGCAGCACCGATGGGTGCACAACTGAAGATCTCTCTATGAATCCTAAAAATATAGTTATCGTGGATTTTACTTTAGGCATTACATTGATGTAACTTGCACTTCCGTATATAGAGCGAAAGTAGATTTTTTCAATTCACTTAGATATCTTGGAGTTGTCCCAGGTAGTGAACTTTTCTGGAAATATCACATGCACCGTGTTATTGGTATATCAACAGCTTTTTGTGGATTATTGATTAATTTATGGAAGGAACTGAGCCATAATGCCTTATATGATGTTCATAATATTTATAATCGTTAGATAGACCTTACTTTAGACAGTTCCTTACTTTTCTGATGTGGTGGTCGATAATCTCAAGAGTCAGAACCATAAAGCGGTAAGAACGTGTGTATATTACTGTAGGAATTTGGTTGATCGGCTGCATCAAGTCCACTACAATAGCAGATCAGATCATAATTTTATCATGGAGCTTATGTTATATGGAGCTATCTCAAGCAAATTCACATGGAGGCCATTCTTATCCTATAATTTTGCCCCACCCATGGACGGGAATTTTAATTTCCTTTATATGACATCCTTCCCAAATACTGCTTTAACAAAAGTTTCGCCACTATTATCTTCTTCTCGTGATTTTACTGTGAATACAAGACGCTTTCCTATTCCGAGAAAGGAACAAAACCAATATAAATCAAAAGGGCAAATCATCTTTATTATCAATTATCTTATACTAGTACAGCGAACTGCCATTTATATTTTTCAATGTGGAAAAAATAAAGCGAGCATTCACAGGTTTTCTTATTATAACTCTCTCTCTCTGTAAGTCAAATTGAGAATAGATTTTTAAAATATAGATTTATAAAAACCCTAACAATTTAGAGAGAGTTTTGGAGGACTTAAAAATGTAAATTTTTACGATTTTTGTGGTTAAACGAAAACGTTTTTGACGTGATTCGATAGTCCATTAGAAACATAAATTGCTCAGGTATAGTAATTTATTTGAAATTATGTTCAATTTTGCTAATAACATATTTTGTTGCTTAGTAAAATCTTAAAAATCGTCTACAAATCGATGTATGCCCTCCAATGCATCGAAAGATATCGATGTACATTTCGATGCATCGAATCAGAGAAAAACATCGATGTATTTTTCCCACTGACATCCCTAGACTTAATTGCTTGAAGTCTCAGCGCCAACTGAATAAGACAACTTCTTGCGTCTGCTCCTGTACGTTAAACATCCCTTATTTAAAGTACTTTAAGTAAAAGAAACAATAACAACAAACACAATCGGAGAGGAAAAGAGCGAGAAAGCTATACGCTGCAGCGCGCTGGTTGTGTATCTAACGATTCAATGCAGCAATGTTTTTTGGATTTGATTTTTTTGGCTACTTTTTAAACTCAAGTTTTAATAACTTTTAAGAGCAGTTTTAAAGAAAAACAGTACGCCACTCACTAAGTTAAACATGTTGCTTTATGTTAGTGAAAGAATTACAAAAATCGATTGAGTAGTTCTTGAGTTACACGTCTACGTAGATACGTGAGAAGCCTTTTATATAATAGTATAGATATAGATATATAAAAATTAATCGTGGTTTGTTCGGCTGCTAAAAACTTGAAAACGGCTGGGCCAAATTTAATACTTTCTTTTGCGGGTTTGTTGGTAATTGTCATGCGAAGGTTTAGAAAAAAATAAATTCGAAAACTTCTCAACAGGTAGCGCTGCAGACGCACATTTCATTTTTCTGTTCAATTCGGACGTTATTTTTACCGCACATCTACTTTAAAACGAATGGACAAAATTGGTTACGGGCTTGTTTCTAATTTAATACGGTACTATTCGATGCTGGATGTATGTAGCACACTTTCTGCTTTGGATGGTGGAAGGTTACACCAAACCAAATTGATGACATAGTTTCCGCCGAAATTCCTGATCCTGAGATTGATCCAGAGTTTCATGAAGTCGAGAAGACCAATATGCACCATGGACCATGCTGACAACATATTTCTACTTCGGCTAGTATGTTTGATAATAAGTGCACAAAACGCTATCCACCTGCCTTTACTCGCGAAACTCAAACTGAAAACGATGAATATTCACTCTATCGGAGCCGCTCACCAGATGACAATATCAGAACATGCATCACTCAATTGAATGGAGTGGATGTCGTGGTTGAAAATACATGGATCATGCCATATTTGGCTATATTGTGAAAGGCATTCAAAACACATCGACTAAATATGTATGTAAATACGTTACCAAAGGAAGCGACATGGCGGTTATTGGCGTTGAACAAGATGAAATCAGCATGTTGCAAATGGGCCGATACGTGAACTGTAACGAGGCACTCTGGAGAATACTTTCATTTGCAATTCATGATCGTCATCCGAATGTTGTGCATCTGGGAGTTCATTTGGTGAATGGTCAAAGGGTGTATTTCTACTCAGAGACCGCAGCACAGCGAGTGGAAAGACCACACCAACAACATTAATGAGTTTTTCAACTTGCGCCAGTGATTCGTTTGCGAAAACATAGCTTTAAATGGAGATGCCTCGATATTGCACATGGAATGCATCGTCGAAGAAATAGTAAGGCAGAAAGCAAGGCCAACCAGTAGATGAATATCCTGGTGTGTTTTCAACTGATGTACTGGGATGAATTTACACAATTCATCCAAAGAACGACGATTGCTTCTACCTCCGGTTGCTTTTCGCAAATCTGAGCGGATCGACTTCATTTAAGTCATTGCGGACTGTGGATGATATGGTGAGTGCAACTTTTTGAGAAGCATGTCAAAAGTTACAGTTGCTTGAGCATGACAATCACTGATCATCATTTGATCATTGAATCTTATGATCATTTCAACATATCAGCCTTCAAACCTACGTCAATTATGAGGGATACGTAGAAGAATTATGAAGGAGACGTCAATTATGGGGGATACGTAGAAGAATGACATCGTTGAAGATGTTTTGTTTTGCTTTCCAGTCGCGACGGGGAATTTTGAATTGCAAATAAACTAAAACTAGATTCTAGCCGAATGAAGATTTGTGTTTGATTATGAGTGGCAAACTATTGAATGAAACGCATCTGCCAGCATCAAATCGTCAAGCTAGAGATGTATTAATTCGTGAATTGGAACGTGAGACACGTTTCACTGTTGAATGAACAGTAAAAAAGAGCGTGTAATCAACTAATGAAGGCTAACGATGATGGAAACGGTGGACTATTTTTCCTTGGTGCTCCCGGTGAAACTGTGAAAAAGTTCCTGATATCATTTGAATTAGCAGCAATCGGTGCTCAAAGTGGCATTTCGTTACCTCTCGCATCTACTAGAATACTACTGTGAGTAGTTTAGTTTCGATTCCACCTGCCATTTGCCAATTGACTTCAACGAAAATTAACTCATCAATAATGTATATTCGAATATTGGTCAAAATTAATGTTACTACAATTGGTTGAGTGCACGTGCAATCTAAGCCGGAAAAATATTGATGTCAATGACTTAAATTGCACTATTAAAAATCAAATTCAGGGGGAATTGCAGTGATACAAATCGATCGATCGCATAAAAAACGAAGACGAAGTCGTCAATTAACCAGTAATATTATTAAACTCTTTGGATTTGCCTGACATGGGACCTCATCATTTACGTCGTAAAGTTGGATCTGTCATCACTATGCTACGAAATCTTCATGCCCCGAAACTGTGCAATGGACGAATGAACAATCTGGTAGTGGCAAGAATTTTGAAAGGGCCGTTCAAGGGAGAAGAATGCCAAATTTGTTTGATTCCAACCGATATGCCGTTCCACTTCAAACGCATTCAGTTCCCACTGAAACTTGCATTTGCAATGACCATAAATAAGTCACAAGGGCAGTCGTTGAAAGTGTGTGGCATAAATCTGAAAATGTCATGCTTTTCACACGACCAGCTATATGTGGCGTGTTCCCGAGTAGGAGTAGAAAACAAAAAATGTTGTGTATTTTTCCATTCTTTTTTGCTACAATTCAATATAACGAAATAGAATTCAATGAAATATTACCTACTTGATTTATTCTATTTTCGCCAAATATTTGTCGGTACGAAATCCATTGGTCCAGCCGTCCGTATAAGATATGAATTGAATAAGATATGAATTTAATTGAATTCGAAAAGTGTTTTATTCAATATTTAATTGAAATTATACTATTGTGTCATCTGTTTCGTTACTAATTTTCAACACAAAAAATTTCGGTTGGAATCCTGAATGCTCAACATTAATCCATAGAAAAAATTTATTTTGGGCAAAACGAAGTTTGCAGGGTCAGCTTGTGACTTATAAGTTTGTGATATTTCTTATGATATTCACTATTGTTTAATAATTCTTGAAAAACATATTTTCTGTGCGGGGCACCAGGGTACAGGTAAAAATTTCACAATACAAACGTAGCACTTGTTATTTTGTTAAATAGATCTCTGCTCTTACTTCTCTATTTTGGACTGAATGCATAACTGTTGTCCAAGATTTGTTTAAATAACTCACCATTATCGCCAGTTAGTAGTGATAAGCTTGAAAGTTTAAAAATTTTAGGATTTTTACAGCATTCAAACTAGAGCTGCAGCTTGAACGCGTGTTTCCGAGTTCGAACTCCGAGTAGTTCGAGTTGTCAAACACGAACCTCAACTAAACGTGTATTTTATTCACGAACTACACGTGATTTTCGTATTTATGTGAAAAAACCCATGCCCGTTTTAACAAGCATTATTTTATTTTGTTTCTTTCCTTATTTAGCCTTTAGAGGTCCTTGTTGCATTGCTTTAGTATATCTTTAAATACATATTAAGCACAAGACAGTATTTAGAGATAAAGGAACAACCAGACATGTGTCTGGTACTTTCTTCTTTTAAACCAAACGCTCATTTTAAACTACATGCTTATCTATGTTATCTTGCGCTGAATTTTTTTTCAACCAACTCAAGGCGATGAACTAGTTGAACAATCAAATTTTCCCAAGAGTGCATCTTAAAGTCATTCCTATGGTTAACAACAGCGATGTCGCCTAGTCACTCACTTGTGTCACATGCGAACAAATATAGCACACTTTAACTCACTCCCCCAACAACAACAATAACTTGCCATTTCGAAAATTAAATGTAAATCCCTCGAATGTCTGGCATCATCACTGCTGCGGCTGCTGCAGCAATCATCACCCAGACAACGAAATCCTTTTATCACAGCTGAAGCTTCGTTCTTTAATAGTTTAAAGTGAAATTCTCAATCACTCAACCCGTTATTCGCTTTGTTTTTTGTTTTATTTATTTTCAGATGTGATTGATTGGATTTTGGAGAATCTTATTGACAAGACACGTACACGGCGCGGAGTGCTGAAGAAACTTAAGGAATTGGATCTGATGTTCAAGGCGCCGACGAAGAAATCAAGCGCTAGCACTGCTGCGGCTAAAAATCTTTGGCGTACCGAAGAAGATGAAGAACTACGTAGTCTCTACGATCAGTATCGCACTGAAACAGGTAAGTTGTAGAGTGAAAGGATTTCTAGCATGACTTGTGCTTAAATGATATCTCTTTTAGATTGTCTGCAACGCATACTGGACGAGTTTGCTGAACGGCGCAATAAGCAGCAGATAATCAAGCGCATGTTACAGCTACACATCATAGCGGACAAATCGGAAATAGTGCCGAAAAAGCAACGCAAACGAAAGCCCAAACAAAACACCGCCGATAGTGCAGAGTCTGAAGATATGTCAGAATCAGAATATGGAGGCGTAAGCAGGAGCCAGACCAATGCAAAGAAACCAAAGAAGACCGCCAAGCCGAAACAGCGTAAGGTAGTGCGAACTCCGCTCGATGTGGGCACAGTGCGAGCTCTTATTGCACAGGTGGATGCAGAGAAATATCAGGAAGCCTTTGACTGGTTGCGTGAATGTCTGACGGATGCAGCCGAAGACACTGAAGAGCCGTCGGAAGAAGATGATGGTGTACCGCTCTTGCCGCTACTCGAGATTCAGAAAGAAGCCATGGAGGATGCTGGTTTTATGAAAGTGCTGGTGGCGTTTGGCATGCAGCCGCCTATCACCGAGATGGAGAACTACTGGCGTATACCTATATATTTGAATGCCGCAGATTTGCATTTGAGGGCAAAAATTCTGGCCGGAGAAGAAGTGGATATTGACTTGGTTGGCATAGAAGATGATGACAAGGACGACGCTGATAGTGAGAATGATGAAGATAGTCAAAAGACAATGGTTGCTGATAAAAAGCAGGGCGGTGAAAGCAGTGAAGAGGATTACTTTGAAGATTATTTGAAACGGAAACAGTTGGGAGAACAAGAAGACTACATGGATGAACGACGTAAGCAAATGAATAGCCTGATGTTCAGCAAGAGTGACAATGAGGACGAACAACGTCAGCCACTCAAAAAAAAACAAGCAAAACGAAAGCCACGTCAAAATAAAAAGCAACAACAACAACAACTAGAGAACAGCGACGATGACTTGAATGTCGACGATATTAAAAAGAAACTTGATAAGAAGCGAAACAAGCGCAAGCAGGGCAAAGACAGCACGGATGAAGATACCGACGACCAGCCAGATAAATCCAAGAAAACTGCAAACAAATCAAAGCATGTTCAGAAAACCGCTGTTAAACCCGAAAAGAATACTGAAAAGCTCTTCGATCAGTTGCAGACAAAACGCAACAGTAAAATGAAACTAGCCGACATGGTGGCCGAGGTCACCAACACCAATATTGAAGAGAGCGATGAACTTAATTTCAATTCGGAAGACTTTCGTCAGCGTTTGTTAGAACTGGGCGACTCTGATGCAGATAATGATGATGATGATGATGATGATGATGACGACAAAAATGAAAATAACGCTGAACAAACCATCACCAACACCAACACCAACAGAAACCGCAGCAGACGAGCCAATGTAATCGACTCCGATAGCGATGCAGAAGAAAATTTAAATGGAAACAAGCAAAAGGATGGGGTTGCAACTCTTAACAGTAACAACAACAACAGCAACAACAACATTGGCGACGCTATTGACAAAATAAGCAATCAAGCAATTGATGAGCCAACAACTTCAACTGAAGCGAACAACAAAAAACGGCGTCGTTCCGTTGAGCACTCTGCTGAGGACGATGGTGTCAACAATCATGTCAACTCTGATGATGAGGATACACTCTTCATTAAGCGCAAAAAGCCATCGAAAGAGGAGCAACTACGTGCTATCACTGGTGAGGAGCCGTCCAAGCGTCGACGTATCGCTATCATCGATGACGATGACGACAACGACTACTAATAATCGCAAATATTCATTGACTCTTGCCTCAATTTCTGCACTTAAATCTCTCCTGCTGCTGCTGCTACTTCTTCTTTGCTTCCTTCCTTCCGATTGATATTTTATGACATCGTTGCTCAAGTGTTGTCATATTTTAATTGAGCGCAGGATTTTGTTTGTCATCAAATTGTGTCATGTTGTGTCCTGCCATGTCTGCAGAAGAGTCAACAATCGAAGTTTGTGCTGCTGTTAAATGGGAGTCAATATATGTTTTTACCGTTTAATTTTATACTACATCAAAGTTCAAAATAACATTTTTTATTTGCTGTCTTTAAATTTTAATTACTTTGTATTAATGTTCAATAAATGTGAATGGATTTAATTAATGAGCTTTTTTGAATGACAGCTACAGTCAAGATATTAAAATGCTTCAAGCAGGGTATTTTGCTCATAGCGAAGTGTATTAAAAACTGAAATTCTCTGAACTTTTCAGTTCAACCTACTTAAAAACAAAAATATGTTTAATTGTCACCAACTTGCTATTTATACCATGCAGTAGAATTTTCCATAGTGACATTGTTTATTTATTTTATTAATTTTATTTTAATAAAAATTTAAGTTAAGTATTTTTCATCTTAAAAAATATGATTTTTAAGGATTATTACCTAAAACTAAAAAATTTAAATGCCTTAATTTTAGAACTCACATTTGAATATTAAATATTAGTTGTCGATTTGATAATGATCTGAGAATAACATTTGAAATCAAATTTGAGAAAAAAAATCATTCTTAAACCTGTGACTTGTGTTTGCTGGGAAGGACTAATATCCAATTCGGATCAGATAAGCATACTTAGTTATTTTGTCAATTCTTAAAAACAAATGTCAATTGTTTTTTTTTTTTTTGTTTTAACAAATGGACAGCAAGCCATATTTAATTATATCCTAACAACATTTTTCTTTTGGCGTCCTACAGCGCGGTTTGTATGGGGTCGTTTTAACAAATTTTTTCAAGGCCATGAAAAGTTGTTGACCAATACTTTAGGGTATACCTACAGTAGGTCCTACAGCCTTTCGTACTCATCGAACAAACATATTACACAGTGCGATACACAAATGTACACATGAAAATCTAATAATAGGTCTGAAAGGGAAGCCTAGAAGTACGTCATATTCACTTTTTTCCCTGATTCTAGATTGTTTTTTTAAAAATCTTTGCAATTTGTACTATTTTAACTAAAATAAAATTATCCGAAAATCAAATATTTGTATAATTTTTTATTCATAATCATATCAAACTTCATTAACCTTCATTTGCTCCTAAAAAAAAATAACATTCATGCCCCTTGTGTGTCAATTTCGACACATATGAGAATTCAATGCTTTATTGTGAAAATTTTCCAAATTTTTGTGAGTGAAAGTAATTTTTATTGTTAAATAATTTAAGAACCCAAATTAATGAGGGAAAAATGTATTTAAAGTAAATTTTTTCGAATATATGTATGCAAAAAAAATTGGAAAAAATACAAATTACTGAAATATTATCGAATTCACAGCAGCTTTTCTTCAACACACTTTACACAGACATTTTGATTGTGGTCCTTCTTGCAAGCAGATTTTGCACAGAAGCAACAGATAATTTCCACATAAATTGTTTTTGGAGTCAGATGTACTCCCGTAGCAAAGATGACATCTTTCTATACTTTTATTGCTGGTGGGACACTTTTGTTGTTTTTTGTGGATATGGAGATGTAGATGTCAAAGGCACATCAGTTGAAATAATTGAACAAAAATTTTCTGATGATACTCATTTTTGATTGACAATAAACCAGCCCACTTTTCGAATAAGTCGCGAATGGGAGCAAATTTATCTGATGACCGCTGTTGTCTTCTTCCAATTGCATCGTCAAATCGAATAACTTGATTCACATATGCAAACGTTTTCTTTGACATGGTTGCTCTGAATACTGGACGACCATATTCGCCATCGAACAATTCAGTTATGGTTTCATTTTTTGATCTGGAACCCGAAACATAATAAGTTTATTTGAAAAACAATAGCACTAAAAATCTACATGTAAACGTCCGCCAATACCAAAACACCAACATATGTCTGCAACAGATTTGAATCGATTTTTAAATAGTTTTTGCCATACTTAGCTCTAGCAAAGGTATTAGAATAATTTTTTCGATATGTTGCGGAAAAAAGAGTAGAAATGCACCTTTGATATCATCAACACGAACTTTCGCATATCTTGTATTACCAGGAGGAAGAACAATAACATTTTCATTATGAACTCTGCCACTTTCATTTTGAAATCGTTCTGATTTCCATACCATCTTTTCAAATAAACTGGGGATCAATATTTTCACTGACACAATCGTAATCGTTTATTTGGCTGGGTGTATCATTTTCTTCAATATCCGAATCAGTATCGGGAGAAAACAAGTCATCGTCAAGATCAGTTGTGGAATTCCCAAAAAGTTAAAGACAATAATCGTTGTCGATATCGGTCATTGTAAGTACCACTTTAATAGAAAATGACTATTTTTTCAAGCTAACGACATCGAAAATTGTTGTTTAGCCGTTTGGGAATTCAACTACAGGAAGCTTTTCATCATGTTCATACTCTTCATCGCTGCCTCCAGAAAATTAGCATTGCTATCGCTTGCGTTTAGTAATTCCTTAATTTCTTCATTCGAAATATATCCTGGCTTAGACATTTTTATTTTTTTACTGAAAACAAGCACTTTTCACAATCAAGTTTTTCATTATTTTGTCTGTTTAGCACTAAAAGCGAAGTAAATGTTAATTTTCTCTTCAAAAACATGTGGAGTTGCCATATGTATAACTAACTATTACTTATTACATAACTATTTGAATAAAATCCCTAAAAATACAATATTTTAAATTATGAAAAAGTTTTTGCATGTAAAATAACGAAAGAAATAAAGTCAAAAAATTTTGTAGGATGTTCATTGATGGTTTTCGAAAAAAGTTACAAGAAAGTTCTTCTTGTGTCGTTTTTGACACAAGGAGCAGATGAAGGTTAATTTAACATAATATTTATCACAGAGTTTGATTTAGAATCTTCGTTTTTTAACGTGTTACTTAACCCATTTGTGACTTAACCAATTTTTTACCACTTTTCGATTTTTCGAACACTCAAGTATATTTCTATATTTTTTAAGTTGACAAGACTTAGTTACTGTTTTTATAATAAGTTGTTTCGGTACTTTGGATTTTTTAAAAAATATGTTTTGCCACGCCCACTTGTGTCCTACTAATTTTAGAGCTGGGTTTAACAAGTTACTATTTTTGGGCATTTTTTAGTTTCTGTTTTACGTCTTCATAGAAATGAAAAATCTTTAAAATAATGATGAGGAATTGTTAACAACAGACTATATTTTTGATAACACTAATACATTTTTAGAAGGCGGATAGAGTACTGCCAATTTGCAGTGTTCGATTTTTGTATTCTGCATATATTTGCAGTATGTGTCCACACTGTTTTTAAACTAGAGATCACCACTGAATTGTTCAAACAACAATAAAGTTAGGTCAAAATGTGTAGAAGGGTTCGTTCATAAACTACGTGAACGATTTTCAACCTTTTTGGAGCTCTCCTACCCTTTGTTACTCTTTATAGATCATCTCAGAACGTAACAATATCTGAGACCCCCTCTCCACCCTATCGTTTCTTATCGCACTTCATTTTGAAACCCCTTCCCCCCTTTAAATTGGTAACGTTGGAGTCACTAAGAGACTGGAGTTGGAGTCAAGCTTCTTCTAACCAGCTATACACATTCTACAGACACTGATTGCTATGAATTTGTTTCAAACAATTTACCAAAAGTGACAGGAGACCGTTTAATAGTTTCACGTTCTCAGAAAAAACCATGCCTTGTCAGCTAAAGAGGTACGGAAGACTAACTTATTTTATGTGCCAAATATGTAATGCAAATACTTTTTCACACTAAATACTTTGTTCGTTTTTATTCCAAACCTTAACCTTTATAAAATAAAACAAAATAAAAAAATTAGGCATTCGAGAAATTACGTTAATCTTTTTGTTCTTGAGATATCGTGTAAATAAGATATTGCAATAGATGAACGAAGAAATGAATTGACAGAAATAGTTAAATTGCATTAGTTATTGTTTCTAATCAAGAATATATATACATTGTCATATCGGCCACGCCTACTTTTAGGTATTACAAACATCTGCCCAAACACAATATACTTCGTCACAGTGTAAAAAAATATGCTGGATGGCTACCACTGTTCGAAAAATCTAAATTGCAAAGTTTTTTCCGGTGCCTGACTTGAATTTCTAAGATCTAAATAAGCTAAAAAAAATTAGTTTTAGTTTTGATAGAAAAAAATTTTTTGGCCGTGGTAAAAAATTGGTTAAGAAATTAACTAATTTAAATAAGTTGGGAAAGCATTGGCAAATCTACTAACAGTGCACAGCAAGCATGTGACGGCCGTTTTTTTCATACCACTCTCTCTGCTCGTCACTTAAATCACTAAATTATTCGGGAAATATCCATGTGGTTGCTCAAAAAGTGAAGTTTTAGTGGCATGTTGACTTCCATTTCATCCATTTCCATTCCATTTCCATTTCAGCCATAATTTCTTAATATTTTTCTGCTCTTTTGCTATCCAAAAAATGTTCTGCTACAACTTTTAAACTCTTCAACGCACTTTTATGAACTGTGGTTATGAACTTTTCTTGAAAAAAAATTTAGATCAATTTGATGTAAAAAAATAAATGGTCAGTCACTGCTATTTAATACTAGTATATAAGCCCGTCCTATGACTGGAAAGAACTATTTAGAGTACAAAATGCGACAAAAAATTTATAGGATTTGAAAACATATTTTTTAAATTATCTTATATATTAATACGTGAACATTAAAGTTTGTCGTACGCTTTTTTGGTATTAATTAAAACTTAAAATAAATGAAACTTATATCATTCGAAAGGTTTTGTTGCCCAGATGTGCAGAATGTATATATAAATGATATATCTGATATAGGGAGTTCCCATCCTTCTAAGAGAGAAATTAAATTTTTGAGAAAAAAACTGCTCTTTGATTAATATAAAATTTTGTTGGGGAAGAGTTCTTGAGTTGGTCAAATTTGAATTTTTTTTAAAAGTTACAATTTCTTAAAAAAATGTAGTTTTATCCATTCGTCAATTGTAAAATTTGTAAAAAAATGTGTTTTGAATTCAAAAATTTGACTTTCCAAGTAAATGTCTTGGTTAAATTTTAATGGTTTTTCAATTTTTCTAATTTTTTCTGAAAGTTTGTTTAATTTTCTTTCAAATGTGATATAATTTACAGCAAAGTTCTAACCAAAAGTATTTTTAATGAATGTTCTTAATGTTGTCGTTAGTTATTTAGCGTGTGTTTCAACCAAATGCCAAGAGAGAGAAAAAACTGTCTCAAATTGAATGTTCTAAATTGGGAAGCCAATATCTCCGCCATCTGTGAATAGATTTTATTTATTTCTTTTTTGTATTTAAGTCTTATCAGTTAACTTAAAAAAACTTTTGAAAATAATACCGTTTTTTGTTTGTTTATATTTAAATTATTTATTAAAAAAAAGACCATAAAATTTGATTTATTCTTAAAATATGGAATAAAAAAGATTTTTGTTGTAAAAAAAACAAAAACTCAAAATTGCATTTTTGATTTTCTTTCAAAATCTGTACCGAATTTGAGGTGAATTTATTTTGTCTTGACACTTAATTAATAAACGTCCGTGCCATCAAAAAATCAAGGCTACCCTCTATGATTTTTTTGACAGAATAAAATTTTTTTAAAATGTTGTTTTTCTGTTTTTGAAAGAAATAATTAAATAAATAAATAATTTTTCTGAAGAAAATAGCTTAATATTTCCAATCAATGAAAAGTTTTAGCCTGGAACTTATTTTGATCATCTCGCATATATTTATAAATAGGCAATTGGTCGAATTTCGACCCCAGGCGATACTAGTTTTGATAAAACTTCCTTATAAACAACATTTCTAGTAAAAAATTTTTTAGAATTTTTAAACAATTAACCTTGTCCCTTGCCATCTATAAAGCTTAGCTTTTACATTATCAGCCCGCTGAACTCTAGACATGGCTACATAAACCTGACCATGACTAAATACCGTTTCTTTTAGAAAAACTACTACTTTTCACAATATTTGGCCTTGCGATTTATTTATGGTCATTGAAAATGCCAGTTTAACGGGAAATTGTTGCCGCCGGAGAGTGAAGGGCAAATCTGTGTTTGTCGGGGACAAATCAATTCTAGGTATGGAAACTGTTTCATGTTCGCCAGTGCCTGTCAATACCTATGCAATAATTAATTTAGTTTTCAGGTTTTGCACAAATAACCGCGTACCATTACAGAACCTCTTTTGGTATTTAAATTTCGAGGAAGTATTATAATACTTTCAATTTTAAGGTTTAATTTATTCAGTGGCATTCCTAAAGGACAACATTCATTCAAAAACTTGGCAGGGTAATTTTGCTTATCGTTATCATCAGTGTCTTCTATTAAATCCGTGCTCAGATCTGTCACTGTCACTTGCTCCTTGACTTCGTTCACATCGCAATTTTTTGGGCACAGGATAGCAATTTTGGAATAACCATTGATGTTATTCGGAGTCAAAGTATAGCCAAAAATCTCTTTAACGCTTTCAATGGATTTGTCCATTATATTGGATACTTCGGAAAATATTTTTTTTTATTTTCCAACGTGTTTTCTAAAATCAAATAGGTTGGTACTATGAAATGAAGTTGTGCAAACATAACAAAAATAATTTTAGGTAATTATATAACGTTTTATTTAATTTTTCAAAATTTAGTTTTTCACAACTAACCGCGTTCCATTACAGAGACCTCTTTTGGTATTTAAATTTCGAAGAAGTATTATAATACTTTCAATTTTAAGGTTTAATTTATTCAGTGGCATTCCTAAAGGACAACATTCATTCAAAAACTTGGCAGGGTAATTTTGCTTATCGTTATCATCAGTGTCTTCTATTAAATCCGTGCTCAGATCTGTCACTGTCACTTGCTCGTTGACTTCGTTCACATCGCAATTTTTTGGGCACAGGATAGCAATTTTGGAATAACGATTGATGTTATCCGGAGTCAAAGTATAGCCAAATATCTCTTTAACGATTTCAATAGATTTGTCCATTATATTGGACACTCCGGAAAGAAATTTTTTTTTTATTTTCCAACGTCTTTTCTAAAATCAAATAGGTTGGTACTATGAAATGAAGTTGTGCCAACATCACAAAAATAATTTTAGGTAATTATATAACGTTTAACTTAGTTAGATTTTCGATTTTATGCCCAACAGAAACCTAACATTTTTTTATATCGCGTGATAATAAATTTTTCAAAAAAAAAATTGTTATTTTGATTGGTGTGCAAAGTATAATTTTTTTTTTCTTTAATAACATTATAAATAACGCACTTGCATTGGTCTCCGGTTATTTTAGTTGAGCTTTAATATTATAATACAACGTTATCGTGGTATTGTCCATTATATTAGACAGCCTGCCAAAAGCAAAGCAGCTCATGTCAAAATCAGAGGGATGTTTTATTAATCTTTTTATAGCCTAAGTGATGGGAATATTAGCTCAAAAAAATTGTACACGATTATTCTAGCCAAGCCATTGAATGGGTAAATAAGCAAACTTACAAACAAAATGATCATTCGTAAGATCTCCTTATCCAATCCTTATCCAATTGAGTAGCCAATCGCTAAAACTTGGATCAGAAGACTGAACATTGTGATTTAATTCTAGCAATTCCAATTGACACCACACGTCACTGAATGTAATTATTGCTGTTCAGCTTATGCAGACCAAATAAGTTCTGGTTCTGGTAATTAAGAAGCACTGTAATAGCAAGACATGATGTTTGATGTATAGTAGTTGAGGAAAATGGCGATAGTCTTCAAGTAAAAAGATTTACAATACATAATTTAAGAACAGGTTCTGGTCCAGACTGATCAGGTTCTAAAAAGTATAGTAAGTACAAAGATTTCAAATGGATAATTTTAGAACAGGCTCTGGTCTGGGCTGAACAGGTTTTAAAAAGTATAGTACGTACAAAGATTTCAATTGGATAATTTAAGAACAGTTTCTGGTTCAGACTGAAAAGGTTTTTAAAAGTATAGTACGTACAAAGATTTCAATTGGATAATTTTAGAACAGGCTCTGGTTCAGGCCGAACATGTTAAAAAGCATAGCACTAACAACTATAACAGTTTGAGCGATAAAGAGCACGGAGCAGGACGCTTGTCTTTTGTATATTAAGAAGATATGGCATTTTTAGTTGAGCCCTGGTTTAAAATTTGTGTGGAAAGAGAGCCATTTAAATAACATTTTAAAACATGTAGGATTTTATTCATGACATCGAGTAGCAGTTGGTATTCTGTTGGTTTATAATATTTAAAACTTACTAATTGTTATTTTAACTGCATATTTTGTGATTATATAAGGTCTTCAAATAAATAATAAATAAATAGATAATATTTTTGTTTTAATTATTTTTTTTATTTTTATTACGACTTATGTCAAACAATATTGTTATATAGCAATATAACAAATTTTCACATCAGGTACACCCAATATTCGGGTGGCACCGGTAATTATTCTCTTTCGATCAGAGAAAACATATCAAAATAGGCAAGTGTATTTTTCAAAATATTAATTTCAAATACATTTTGGATATTATTGCTTTTATATTTGTTTTCTGATAAGAGTTTTATTAGTTACAATATCTCTTCTTTCAAGTTTAACAGCAATACAACTCAATTTGAAGACGAAACAAGCTATCTTTATAGATTATGCGTAACGTTCCACTCAATACAATTAACGTTACTTCTTTCAACATTTTGTTTTTACCATCATCGGCCATCATTCGCAGCGCCATTTGCATGGAATAGGATTAAAAGTGAACCGGTTTTCTTTTTTTTTTTTTTCCATAAAATATGTATATTTTTATGACGCATTATAAAAAAAATAAATTAAAATTTTGAAATACGTAAGAAATTCATTCAAGAACACAAAAATACAATGTTTACAACTACTTAAACATACTACTTACAATACATTCATACAATAACAATTTCTTTTGTAAAGATACTGATTAAGTTTTTTTTTTTATATGATTTTTATGAATTTTATGTGAACGCTTGTTCTATTGCCAATTGTGTGCGTGTATGCGTGTGGGTGTATATGTGTACGATACAAACATTTGATACAAATATTCGCTATTACAATAAATTTCGGATGGATTATTCAAATTATTGAATATTTTTAAAAGTTCTGATGTAATATTTTTTTTTTTATATATATTTGAAACGTTGATTTTACGAATGTTTAAGTAACTATCTGAAAGTGAAGACGTTAGTAGAATTAAAGTGAATTGGCAGAACCTGAGCATGCAGTTGATAATGATGTAGTTCGAGTTCTCGAACAATTCGCTGAAGTTATGATTGATTTCTCAACGCAATGAGAAAGTCTGATGAACGTGGGTGGGTGAGTGTGTGAGCGTGTGGCTAGTATTTGTTTATCTTCTAAAATAAAGGTGTTTTATGCTATGCCTAGAAATGAGCGCGCTTTACTTAAATGCTAAAAACCTGAATAGTTTTTGTTACTTTTTTTGTCGAGTTTTAGTTCAACTAATACGAATATCAACGAATGAATGGCAATGCTGAGTGGTTGAAATAATTAAAAGATTATCACTAAATTTTGTGGCTCGTAACGGCCTCAGGCCGCATATGGTCACCCTAGCTAACGGTAGGTACTACATAGTAGTAATTCTGGCGCCTAAATTAAAATAAACCTATTTGTGGCTTCACGATTGTATTAATTCAACCGTTTTAAAGTTGTTGTAGCCACTAGCCACGCCACGTTAACAGACTCCATCCACGCGTTGCTGGTTTTGGCGTGTTCACTTGATGTTGTTGTTGTTGTTTTTGTTCTTGTTTCTGATTTTGTTCTTTTTGTTGTGCTTTCTGTGGTTTTTGCGGTTGACTCAAATAGGTCCGTAGAATAGTGTGCTTACGTACGGAGTTCTGGAATTCCACTGCTGATGGCTTGTATGCTTCGAGCTTACTTTTGTATTGAGTGTGTTGACTGGTCTCAGTTGTGTGCGATGTGCTACTGCCACGGGTCGTGGTACCAAATGAGTTACCGACTCTAGACGAAACACTTGCTGATGCTGTTGCTGATGTTGATGCTGATGCTGTTGCTGTTGCTGATGCTGTTGCTGCTGCAGATAGGGTATGCGCAAGGGAGGACGTCGCCTGTTTAGGGTACGAGGAGGAGGAGGAGGCTTGTTGAACGAATTGCGTTGCAAAAGTGGATTGTTTGATGTTAAAAGATTTAGTTTGCTGAAAGTCATACGTTTCTATTGTATTGCTGCTGATGCTGTTGACCGATGTCGCTGTTGCTGTTGTCGACTGGGGTGCTGCACAAAGTCCTTGATAGTGTGATGATGGTCGCATGCCGTAGGTGCCGCAAGATGGTTTGCCAACTTCATAGGGATTGTAGCCGACGACATTTCCACTGCAAAGAAATAAAATAAAGAATCAATATAAGAAAACTATTAAAATAATCTACGTCTACAAATTTATTGAATAAACATTTCTACTAATTTCTATTATATTTGGATTTAGAAGACAATTTAACAATGCAATAATGACATTTTTGACACTGGCGAAATTAATTTGTTGACAAAAAACAGGCTCATATGAGTCATGGTACACTGAGAAAATGTTGCTCATTTAATGATTATTTTCATTTTTAAAATGGACATTTAAAATTCGCTTCTTAAACGTTCGTTTGATTTTTTATAATAAAAATTTTAAAATGAGCTTTTAATTCGTTCGTTTTATATTTCAAAATTAACTTTTTAAAGAACTAGAAACTATTTTAAAATGTTAATTTAACAATATTGAACGAACATTTTAAAAGCTCATTCTAAAATGTTTGTTCTAGAAAATCAAACGAACGTTTTAGAAGCTCATTTTGAAATGCTCGTTTTTTAAGTGAAAATAAACGTTGGAGACGCAAAATCTGGATTTAACATTTTCGAAAGTAGCGCGTTTCTGCTAGTTTTGAAAATTTAGTTTTCTCAGTGTAGAATGAGTAAAGTTCTAACTAATAAAAATAACATTATTCTGTGAAATATGTGCAAAAAAAGGGTAGCAAAGCTTAAGGAGCCAGTTTTATATATTTAAATGTTCATTTTCCCTCCTGATTCCACAATAATTTTTTCTTACACCTAAAAAATACTTCTAAAAATTCTTATCGGAAAGCTCTGTAGTACTTTTAATGGAAGCTATCAGAGATAGAAATATTTTTCGTCTCAAAATTTTTGCCTGGGAGGCTGCATTTCTAATTTATTCTTTAAGACCGTATTTTCCGACTTAATTCTCAGATTGTTTGTCATGGCCATAAGATTGTAAAATACTGATTTTTGAATTTTTTTTGTTATTTTTTTTTATATATAGCATTTTCCGATGAAATTAAACCCGTTTTGAATCAAACGAAACTTTTTTCAAATTAAATGAAACTATTTTCGAGTCAAGCGAAAGTTTTTTCATAATGAATGAAACCTTTTTCAATCTAAACGAAACTTTTATAAAATTAAATGAAACCTTTTTAAGTTAAACACAACTTTTTTCAATTTAAATGAAACTTTATTTAAATGAAATTAAATCTTTTTAATATTTATTGAAACCTTTTTAGGTTAAATTAAACTATAAATTCTGATTATTTAACATATATATTTTTATTAACTAATGAAGTGGTTGGCATTCTGAGGCATGTGGAATACCTTAAGTTTCTCTTGCCTATGAATCGGATCCATGATTAAAAACGAATGTTCTTGTCGTGGATCATTACTGATTTTTTCAATAAGCTCACGTATAAATTATTCAAAACGCTCCGCACTCACTATTGAACCAGCAAATACTTTTGAGTGTATAACCTCCTCCTCCTTTGGTGCAACCTAACCATAGATCTACGGTAGCACCGCTTCTTTGGCCTTGCTGCGGTGCTACCGTAGATCTATGGTTAGTTTGCACCAAAGGAGGCCATTGGCTCGAATTCTCCCGGATAGATTGCCACAAATTCGAGATCCCGGTACTAAAGTCTTCACTACTCATTTTATATCATTTAAATCTTTAAATTATTTTTATAAATTATAATTATTTTAATTTTACGCGAATAAAATTGCTTCGACCCTATCTAATTACTGATATGTTATGATATAATTATATCAACGAATAACGGTTTCTATTGTTGAAGTTAGACTGAAAAAAAGTTGATTTATAAAACTTCACAGTGGAGAACATAACAAACATGTAAGTGTACTTATTTAATTTTAAGTGTATTAATAAATTTTAAAACTTAATTAATTTTTTCAAATCAATTTGAAAAAAGTTTAATTTAGCTTAAAAATAGTTTAATTTAGTTTGAAAATTGTTTCATTCAATTGGAAAAGTGTTTTGCTTTATTTGAAAATAGTTTCATTTTATTTGAAAATAGTTTCGTTAAATTCGAAAAAGGTTTCAATTCATTTGAAAAAAGCTTCACTTAATTTGAAAACAGTTTTATTTAATAAGAAAGAGGTTTAATTTAATCGGAAAATGCTATATCAACTTTTGATTTCTAAATTAAATGTCTGCCTCTTTTAATTAACAAGAATCACTTTCAAAAGGTGACTTTTTGCGAAGAATGGTTACTTTTGTATGGAAAATATTAAAAATTTAAAAAAGTTCGAAAAAGAATAACAAAATTTCAAAAATAGTGCAGGTTTTTTTACTTATAAAACTTTTTCCGAGAGATGCCGCATCGAAAAAATCTCACGCATAAATCTGTACACGCGTTGATCTCGAAACGATATTTTTCAAATTTGTTGGACAAAGAACTCAAAAACGGCTTGACAAATTTGCTTAAATTCTACCGTTTTGGAAATCTTTGCCACACAATTTGTTTTTGCATATTTATTAAGTAATGAAGAACTTCCCTGCAGTCTTTGACAAAACTCAGGTGTGTTAGAAAAATGGGCGTAATCCACCGACGAACACGCCCACCTCTCATACAACCCCAAAATTTAAAACTATATAAATAGGCTTCTGTCGAAGCTACAAAAGTAAAATTAGATATTTATTCCTTTTATAATAAAATTAAGACGTGACAGAAAAATTGGCGTCATCCATTGATGAACACGCCCACCTTCCATACAACCCATAATATTGAAAACTCTTTAAATAGGCTAATATTTAAGCTACAGACCTGAAATTGGGTACTTGTGTATATTATATCAAAATTGAGGCGTGTTAGAAAAATTGACATCAACCACTCCAGAACACGGCCACATCCCATACAGCCCCTAATTAAAAATTTTATAAAAAGGCTTGTCTTTACTTTGCAGGAAAACAATTTGATATGAATTAGACTTAGATTAGATTTAGATGAATTAGACGTCATCAAAATAGTAAATTTTTTTAAATCTCATGTGAAGAGAGCTGCACTTTAAGATTTTGTACCATTGTGAATCGCCCGTGGGGGTATTTTAACTTCGGCTAAGTCAAAGATATACCTTAGGGGGCGTCCATAAATTACGTGAGGTGTTTTTAAAATTTTCTGTACCTCCCTCCCCCCCTGGTGAGATGCCGTGATATTTTATTCAACCCCCTCCCCCATACCCCAATCTCACGTGAGATTTTTCAAAATGTGGGTTTCTTACGTAAACGCGTTGGATTGCTATTGTTAAAAAAAAAAAAATTTGCTTCGTACTTTTATTTACGACTAGTTAAGACTAGTAATCGATATTAGACATGGGTAACGCAGTAAAAATTGCAGCGCTGACACACTAACTCAAGCGCAGTAAACTGTATCAGCGAAATGCGTTAACGCAATTGCGTCATGCCGCTGTTGAAAATATTATGGTATCTGTATCAACAAGACGCGTATCAGCACAGAAAGTCTCACAGTAGAACATTGCATAGTGCGTTGAGTCATGTGGTAAAGAACTCATACATATAAAGTAAAAAAACATCAATATCCTTTACAATGTTTAATGTTATGGCTATATTCATTAATAAGAATATAATAAAAAGTAGCAAGTATAAAATTTAACTAAATAAAGTGCAGATTTCAGCATCCACCAACAATTAAAAAACCCAAAATTCCAGCAAGTAAGCAGATGGTTGTGTTTTTTATCATTTAATCGAGCTTTCAAACAGATACATACACATTTCTAGTGGGCAAAACAAGTTTGAAGTTCGATTTAAGTTTGCTTATACTTTTGAAATCGAACATGTTCAATTTGAAATAAACTCACACATGTGTGCTCAATCATCTCAATCAGACATGCTCCAAGAGTTCATGCTTAACAGCATCTTCCCCACAACCTCTTTTCTATATAATACGAGCATAATTTATTTTGTTTGATTCAACTTTCTGTCTTTTCCAACTGTGTTCGATGAACCGTACAACTTGTACATTTGCTTTCAATGTTTTTCTTGCTGTTGGCTTTACTTTGAGTGTTGCATTTGTATTAATGCGCTATTGCGTTACTTTTTTTTAAAGAAGTGTATCAACGCAATAACGCATTTAAATGCTTCAACTCAATAACGCAACGCAACGCTGCGTTACCCATGTCTAATCGATATTGCTGAGAGTTATAAGTGTAATAAAAATTTAACAATAGAATACTTAAATCGTAAATTCAAATTAAATTGAGCTATTTGGTACAAAACAAATATGGTGGTTTGACAGCCAGTAAATGTATAACGTTGAAGTATGAATGAAATTATTTTCTTTCGAACGAATTAGTGAATGATCTTAATCGCATTACGATTACGCTTAAGATTAAATCTTAAGCATGTACAATCTGAATTAAATGGACCAAAATAGTATAATTTTTTTTTGTTTCAACCAGAAAAAAAATTGCGTGATATTTGCCGAGACCCCCCTCTCTCCAACGTAAGATTAGATGAGATTTTCTCGACCCCCTCCCCCCCTTAAACATATCACGTAATTTATGGACGCCCCCTTACTAGTTTTTCTCAAATTTTATTTCAAATAATTTTCAAATCGAGAATTAATGTTTAATACATAGGGGAGGTTTACGTTTTAAAATTTTATTCGAATTTCTAAATGAAAAACCTTTAAAAATGTTGTGTGAAATTTTGACGCGGATCGAAGTAAAACTAACAAAGATACAGCAAGTTAAGGAAACCGTGCCTTAAACATAACTCAAACAAGTTTAAAACTTTAAAGCGTTTTTCCCACAACACACGTTTTCAAAAAACTTCTGCAGCGATTCTTTTGATATTTTGAGCATTGTACATAATTTACGAGATAACGCTGGAGAATTTTTTGTTTTACGATTTGTCAATATTTGTAATTTTTTAATACCAAATTATCCGATTTTATTTTTTTTTTTAAGTGTAACTTCTGTCGGCGAGCGAAATTTCAAGGTCTCTTATTCATGACGCTAGGCTAACGTTTTCAATTGAAATAAAAATTTTAAAAAAATTATCGCCGCTAGCTGGAATTGAACCAGCACCGATCGAATACCAGTTGGAAGCGCTACCATTACGCCACATAGAAATTAATTCAATGCGTTTTGGTTCGTGTCTAGTATATTACAAACACAAACATTTAATTTTCATCCTAAAAGTATGCATAGAAAATTTTATTTCTTTAAGCTTCGAACGAAAGTATTTAGGCATATAATTCTATACCCAAAAAAAAAAGTTTGTACATTTTAAAAAAAAATGTTTTTAGCTAAAAAGGAATCTTTTTAATAAACATCCATCAATAATCTTGTCGATATAAAGATGTGAATGTTTTCAATCTACAATGCCGAGCTGGTCTGACAATCTACTAAGAAATTAACGTACCCTCTTATTGAAGAGAATTCTTGTTACCAAAAGAGTATATTGTTGTTGATTTAATAATAGCTCTTATTTGAGTAACAAGAGTAAGTAATTTAAAAAATAAAAATTTATATACATATCCTGTATCTTAGTCGCCATGACGACTCCGATGATGAAATTAACAATGTTATTTTATTGAGAATTTCTATATAAGAGGAACGATATGATTCGTCATAATTCAACAAGATGTTTGTTTTTGTATTAAAAACATTGTTGTAGTTTGTATTTTGAAGCAAATTTTGTTTGCTTTGTGGAGATACGCCTAGTGGAAAAGCTTAATTAAAGCTTACTTTGAAAGAACATAGCATAACGTTGGTTATTATCAAATACTTGACAGATGGTTGACAACATTAATAAAACTAGTAAGGTATATCTTCGACTTGACCGAAGTTAAAATACCCCCACGGCAAATTCGTAAAGCCTTTCTATAAAGTTGTCAATTTTGGGGTTGCATGGGAGGTTGGCGTGTATGATCACGAAGCAGGAGGCAATAAACACAAGACTTGCCCATGCTTTCGGAGGCTTCGTCAAGGAGTACTATGAAAATGCAATCTAGCATTCCAAAAGTGGCAAAGTTGTGAAGACATTTGAAAGCAACTAAAACACCAGCTGAACGTTCTCAAGCTTATAGAAAACGGGAAAAAAGTTTTATAATGCAACCAATCAACAATTTATGATCGATGAAACACATCTACACGTCGATGCCATTGTTGTGCTTGAAGAAGTATCTCAAGAAGCAATAAACGTAGAAACATCAACTGGACGTAGTCAAAAATCCGGAGTGTGATATGTACTGTAGTATATATTGACAACTGTGTGATTAATCGATAAATATCTCTCCGTAGATCCACTCATCAAGATTTTGTATTGCACTTCTTTTCAGATACATTCTCTCTGTATTTAACACTTAAATCTATTTTATTCTTTTTAAAAAGTTTCACTTCTGCCACATTTACTTTGCTACACGCGAGTTGTTTTTGCGGAATTTGCGTTTTTCACTTCAAAGTGTTGCCAAAACTTGAAAAATGTAAATTTCGAAAAACACTTCCAGCTTTACCGGGGGAAAGCGATTATCTTACGATAAACATTTTTTTTTATTTCAGATGATCTTACGCCGAGTTATGAGTGGCACCGCAATTCTACTTTTTTCTAAGACGCTTCCAAATAATTCTGTATTGAGAAGGAATAACCGCTAAAGTCGAGTTAGTACAAAGTGAGATTAATACATTCATTGCGTTTTTTCACAACGAAATACACTAGTACGCATATTTTTATGGTTGTATCCTGAAAATTAAATTTTCGAAGCCATCAAAGCTAAACAGCAAAAGTAAGGGTACCCTGACTGCTCTACTGAAATTTTGAAAATGAGTTTAGCTGTTATTCCTTGTCGACACAGAATTACTGCCATTGTCATATTTTTCAAAAATTCTACATTCTAGAATTTCTTCTAAAATTTTGCAAAATATTCTTAAAATGCTGTTATTTGATGTACTTTTGGTTTTATTAAATAGATTTAAGCTGTGTTTTCCAAACATATGCACAAAAATGTGACTTTTTTTGGTAACTAATTAACGTTGCCGTCCCTTTGATATTTGAGTTCGATTTAAGGTTGATTTGAGAATAAATTAATGTTTGAGCATCTTATATGAAACAGGTTTGAAGACAACGTTTATATCAATTTGAGAATAAAGTCCTATTTTTGTTGAGAATGCTATCATTCTCGAATCAATCTGAAATCTATATCAAACGTTTGAAATTTGAGGTATGCATTTGATATCAAACTATTCTCAAATCATTTTGAAACCTTAATGTTTGCTGGGTTGTACTCAAAAATTTTATCATAGATGTATTTATCAATCATAAAAATATGCCTCATTTTTACTGATTGCATACTTTACAAGCTAAAGAGGAAATACTGACTCAATAGAACTGACCGATTTCAACCATTTTTTAAAATTTTTCGATGAGTTTTCGTATGATCACACTTTAGTCAAATATCCCAACAACGAGAAAACGCAATGCTCTACAAAATGACGTGTGAACACAGTGTTGGTCTCAAGTGTTAATTTCTTTCGATAAACGAGGAAAAATAATATCAAAACTTTTCTAGATAATCATCACAAAAATTACAGAAATTCAGTTCTTTTTATATTCTTAATGTAAAAGAGCAACTGTGACGTTTGCATAAATTTTTTCAGAGAATTGTTTGAGAAAATTCTAAAAGAAGAACCAATTTCTTAACTCAATATTATTTTATTTTGTTTGCGAAATTGAAGTTCTCAAAAAATTATATCAATATTGAATAATAATTATGCTTTTATAACTCTTTTTGTAAACATTCGTAATATTTTGTAACTTGTCTAAGTTCTGACCGTGGCATGCAGGTTAAGTGTGTGGCTTAGCATGCTCGGAGCCCGGGTTCGATCCCCAGCCGCGGCGAAAAGTTTTTTTCAATAAAAAGTTTTTCTGATCGGTCACCACCTCTCTGCAGACAATGGCAAACCTCAGAGAGTAAATAATGCCATGTAAAGCTTCTTGAGAACATGAGCCGTTCGGAGTCGGCATAAAACATGTAGGTCCAGTTCTTGGTCAATTGTGTGCAAACATTTAATAACACACACAACACAATTGATCATAAGAAGCTCGGTCAAAGTCCTTTCAAGGGCTGAAATGGCCAATTTGTTTTTTTTTTGTTTTTTTTTTTTGTCTAAGTTCTAAAGATTTTAATTATTTTTAACTTCAAAAAACTTATATCAACTTTATATAAAAAGATTGCTCGTAACTCACCCTGGTCCATAGTTGCATACGTAGAGTTTGTTGTATTTGGATGTGTCTTTGTATTCAGAATATCCACAACCAACTAAACTAGTTTCGCCCCAGACCAGCTGAAATATTAAATAAAACAAATGTTAGCTTTTGAAATACAATCCACCTCAAAGTTTCAACCCACCTGTGAGTAGTGACCAGTTTTTGGTGACCAAGCATCGCCAAATGAGTATTTTTGCACCTCATTGAACCAGCTTTGGATACGTGATGGAAAGTCGCCGTCGTCGGCTTCCAACGGAACGGTACTCCAGATGATTGCCAAGTTCTGACCCATTGTGAAACGATCTAAAACGAAAACAAGCCAATACAAAGTGCGGAAAAAGAGAGAGGAAGAGAAAAAATATTAATAACGATTCAATAAAATAAGTAACAAAAAATATTGCGAGTGCAAGTTAATGAAATAGAATAAAACGATTATGTATCAACGATGAATCTTGATAACGATTGGCCAGACACTATGAGAGCAAGGTTGAACTTCTTCATCAGCATGACACGTGACGATGTTTAAATGTATGAAATTATAAAGCCATAACCAGACATACCGTTATTTATTTAGTATTATATCATTAATTATTTATTGTGTGTTAATTTTATTTATATTTTTTTCTTTTCGTCCTGTTAACTCCAAACTCAAAACCAGCAACATATGCAAGAAATTGTTTCTTCTATGGTTAGAATTTTTGTGTAATCGCTTGCATAGAAACTGTATATAAAAATACAACAACTAAAAACAAGTTGTTAGCTACTGACTGAAGACTGTAATTAGAGACAAATGAGGTTTTGGCCCACAAAAGTACAACAAAGTGGGTTAAAATGTATTGGCTGTAAAAATAATAGCATAGTGAAATGTTTTTTCTTACTTATTGTTCGCTGTGGATCATGCCGGAATTGACAGTTATCAGCCCATTTTTGTGCGCGTGCTGCCAACTCATCGTCCCAGACAATTTCACGCATGTTCTCAGCACCTGGCTGTCCTGGATAACGACCTGTGGCTACCACTTGTCTTAGTCTATTGTGCTCCTTAAGAATGATTTGTTTCTCGGCTTCCTGAATGCCAGACACTGAAATAAAAGCAAAAAGAAAAGAAAAGAATATAATAAAAGTTGAATTAATTACACCAAAAATACTGACAACATAAATTAAGATATCTTATTTTTTGGCAAATTAGCTTAATTTATCTCGGACGTCAGAGGAGGCATAATAATAAAAAAAAAAGAAGAAATTAACATTTGCTAAGACGAACGTGTTCCACCAACTTCCAAGCAAGTTTTTTGAACTTTGTTGCTTGTTGGTAAAACATTAAATTCTAATATGAAGTCATCGCTATATCTGAAGGAATTCACATTTACATAAAACCGAAAACATTTGGTTCGAACTGCTGTTCATTAATGAAACTATAAAAAAAAAAACAAAAAAAACAGTGGCTGCGTCAAAAGTTCTTAGGCTGCAAGAACCTAAGTATGTGGTTCTACAAAAATATTTTTATATCTTTTTCTTTAAACAGAAACATGTTTATCTAACTTATAAATATTTAATATTTAAAGCATTTAAAAACGTTTCATCTTCAGGCAAATTTATTGTTTTTTTTTTTTTTTATTAAAGGTGTTATAATCATGTTTATTTTTAACTTGAATTTAGTGTAAAAACAAGCAAAAAAGAAAAACACAAATAGTTATTCAAACAAAAAGTCATTAAAATCTCATGCATCATTATGATAAATAAAAAAAAAGGAAAAAACAAAAACAAGAAAATCAAATTGCTTGCGACAAAACATGCTAACCTTGTCGTATATATTCTATATTATTCTGTGCGTTGCTGCTGTCTATTGACAGTGTGACATCTAGACCCATATTCAATCTTTATATGTATGTCAACAACTTAATAAGGTGCTGCTGATGCTGCTGCTGCTGCTGATGCTCCGAGTAGACAAAACAAACACAATTATAACAAGCTGTGATAAGCTTGAGTTATTGATTATCATGGACAGTTTTTTTTTTTTTTTTTTGCTATGCCGGCTGGGTCTGTGTGAAGAACTCATACACTCATTGGTTTGAGGAAAACTACATTTTTATATTAATTTTTTTAACAATATTAGCTTGGCTTCCTTCATTTATTAGAACATGCAATGTAACTAACTTTTTAAAGTAATAAAGTAGCAATATTTTTTGAGAATAATCCCACTTTTGAATTTCTTTTAACAATTCCTTAAATTAGTAAATTGATATAAGAGTTACACAGACGACCACATGAAAATCACAGACATCGGTATAATAACTTAATTCAAAAGATTATATCTCTTTTAGAATGAGCACAACAAAAACGTTACTTTTATGCACTCAGAAAAAAGTGTCTCGGAATATGATAAAAAATGCATCATGTTTAGAGAAAAATGGTATAGAATTTGGTCCAGAGAATGATATTCTCTAATTGCGATACTAAAAATTCTCTAAAAATTATAAAAAGCTTCCATGAAATAGAAAAATATAGCGTTTTTAGAGAAAAATACTTTTTTTTTTGAGAAAATATTTGTTTTTATTGAAGAAAATACTTCTCATAGTGAATTTTTTATCAAAATATAAGAAAAATTTTTCATTTTTAATAAAATTTCTCTATAAATGAGAAATTTTTTGTGCGAGAAAAATACTTATCATTATTAGAGACATTGAAATGTTTCCATTTCCTAGAAGTAAAGAAATATTTCTACGAAAATGTGAAAATTTATTCTAATTGAAGAAAATTTTATTTGAAAAAGAAAAAATTGCTATTATCAAAAATAGAGAAATTTTTTACCGGAGCAAGGTATGTGTTTTTTTCTCAGTGTAGGAGGCGAAGATACTGTCCAACAAAAGATTGGCTAATACAGTACTAAACGCAAAACAAATCGATGGCTAAATGTTGTTTTTGCAAAAATGATAGGTTTATCAGCTTTCATGTTTTCTGAAATCGATGATTCGTCCGCACCAAATGATCAAAATCGTATGAGACCAGAATTTTTACGACTATTAGCACTTTCTTTGGCTAAAGAACACATGATGAAACGAACCAACATACCCGCACAAAAAAAATGAGGTAAGAGCATCTTGCACATATCCCGTACCTATTACAAGTGATACAAGAGACCCAACTGCTAGAAAACGTGGAATTTGTGGCTGCTGCAAATCCAAAAGCTATAGTAAATGTGTTATCTGCAGCAAATTTATTTGCAAACTAAACCGAGCAATAGTTTGTACATCCTTTATAATAAGTGAATAAAAAATGTACAATGGACCAAAATGGTCCTTAACATAAAATTTGTAACTGTTTATTTGTCTCCCTTCCAATTTATGTTAGGAACTTAATTATTTGTATAAAAACATTGATTTAGAAAAAAACCACATGAGCTGACGTTTCAAGTCGATATGTTTTACCGTTGAAAAGTTAAAAAAAAAAAGTAAAAAAAAATGGACCAAAATGGTCCCAACCTAACAGCAGGGTTAAAAAGACTTTATAAGAAAAATATCAAAAACATCTTAATATATAAAAGACAAGCGTCCTGCTCCGTGCTCTAATCGCTCAAACTGTTATAGTTGTTATTGCTAAGTATAGGCTGAACATGTTAGCCTGGACCAGAACCTGTTTTGCTATTACAGTGCATTTTATATTAAAATTTATTTGATATATATTACCACCCCTCGCCACAATGTTTATTGGGTACCTTCAGGAAATATACACTTAGAAAAAAGTTTCTCGGACTATGAAGAAAAAGGCATCATATTTAGAGAAAAATGGTATAGGCCTTACTCCAGAGAACGGCTTCCTCTAAATGCGATCCTAAAAATTCTCTAAAAATTATACAGAAGCTTTTTATGAAAACGAGAAATATATAAAAATAAATCGTTTTTAGAGAAAAAGACTTTTTATTTTTGAGAAAACATTTGTTTTTATTGAAGAAAATACTTCTCATAGGGAATTTTTTTTATCAAAATATACGGAAAATTTTTCATTTTCAATAAGTTTTTCTCTTTCTCTATATATGAGAATTTTTTTGTGCGAGAAAAATATTTATCATTATTAGAGATATTCAAATATTTCCATTTTCCACAAGTGAAAAAATATTTCTTCGAAAATGCGAAAATTTATTCTAATTGAAGAAAATTTTATTTGAAAAATAGATAATTGCTATTATCGAAAATAGAGAAATTTTTTTATTAGAGAATTTTAAAAAGCTGCTATGAAAAAGAGAAATATATAAAAATAAATCGTTTTTAGAGAAAAAGACTTTATATTTTTGAGAAAACATTTGTTTTTATTGAAGAAAATACTTCTCATAGGGAATTTTTTTTATCAAAATATACGGAAAATTTTTCATTTTCAATAAATTTTTCTCTACATATGAGAATTTTTTTGTGCGAGAAAAATATTTATCATTGAAGTGAGAAATATTTCTTCGAAAATGTGAAAATTTATTCTTATTGAAGAAAATTTTATTTGAAAAAGAGAAAATTGCTATTATCGCAAATAGAGACATTTTTTTATTAGAGAAGGATATGTGTTTTTTCTGAGTGTCTTTAAAAATTCGACGATTTTTCTTCGATTATCGTCTCCTTGAAGAAAGTAAACTTCAAAATATATTTTCTTTCGGCAATATGCCATTTTAACAAACCTTGGCGTGCCTCAACAATATAATTTAAATATATTTCTGTATAAGCCTTAACAATGATACACACTTTATATGCCCGCACCACATTTTCCTACTTCCGCCCCATAACATGTTAAACCATCACAAACAATTAGCATAAAAGTTAATGGTTACTTCTTATCTTCTGGAAAACAAACATTAAAATAGTTAATAATTTTGTTTACACACCCCTTGAAATTTCATAAAATTAAGCTGAAATCTGATCAACTGCTGTTGAATTGTTGAATTCGATCAAGTCATGAAAATAAAAAAACCTTCTCAGAAAGTATTAAAAGAAAAAGAAATAAACCGGCAAATGGGTTATAACCATGGTCAGGGACAAAAGTGAACCTTGAACAGAGAACTATACAGAGAACATGGCAGGCTGCAAAAGGCAACAAGTTCTTGTTGGGTCTCCTTTTTTTTTGTTTTTTCTTTTTTTGTCTCTGCTTTAACATGCACTTTAAACTTATGAGCTGTTCTCGTAAAAGCGGCACATACAGTACTTTAAATGTTCTCACGTTGAAATCACGTAACTCACAATAACTGCTGCAATTTGTTGTTAATAATGTTGTTGCTTGTACAAATGTTGCGGTGTTCGTTATGCGTTTTCCAATGCATTGATTTTGGGATTTACGCATGTGCAGCAGCATGTTGCTTGAAAACTTGCTCTTAACTGATATTTTTATGTTGCTTTTGCTACACTTGTTGCCGTTACGTTGTTGTTGTTGTTGTTGTTGTTGTGTTTATTGTTGATCAAGACGACCTGCCATAATGTTCTGCCATTTAAGCTGTTTCATTAAACTTTGCCAATTTTAATGAAGCTCAAGAAACTACCTGCCCTGTAGCCAATAAAAAGTCTCAAGGGCTTTGTTGCGATTGCAACATATTTTCGAACAGAAACACAGCACATGAAGAGAAACGTATTGTTATTAAAAATTATTAAGCAGACATAATTATTTAAATTAAATGAGTTGGCAATAACAACGAAACGCCTTTGCAGCAAGAAGCATGCATGTTAAAGTGCAAAAAATAAACAAATAAAAATTACAACAAAAAAGGAAGTAAATCAGTCGGCATAGCTAATTGAAATTTGATCGCTTAAAAAAGTCATAAAATCCACAAAGTTAACGTATTTATTTACGAAATAAAAAATATTGTTTTTTTTCTGTTTTTGTTTGTAGTTGTATCAGTCAGCATCATATAAAAACGATTAAAGCGGAAAACCTCCTGCCAGACCGTTGATTTATAGCCCGTTGAATTGAAATAAGCCAACCCAGTCATGTAGTTAACCCTTTGAGTCCCGAGACTAATCTAGCGGTGGAATAATTTTTTTGAGGAAAGATTCTAAGAAAATAGACTAAATATACAAAAGAAAATGGTTTCTTTTATTTTTACCGTTTCTCATCTGGATTTTAGGGGTCGTACAATATATTGTACAATAGGACTGAACGATTATATCACTTGTATAGCTAAATTGAAACCATTTTTTTTTAAGTTTTATATTGCTCAATCAAAATTGAAAAAAAAAAATGTAGAGTTTGAAATTAAAAACAAGAATTCGTAGAAATATGGAATTTATTAAATAAGTAATATAAATAAACGTTATAAAAAGATTAAAATTATTTAAAAAATGTTCATAGTTTCATATAAGACAAATTTTATTCAGCTGTGTGAAATTTGTAGAAGCAGTTGGCTCCTCGTTTGATGCAAAGAAACGCGTTACATTTAACGCAAAAGGCAAAAGTGCGCTGATTGCATTTCTCATACCGACATCTGTTTGGCGTTTTGTCATCGGAAAAATAAGCAAGGTGACCCATCTGATCGTAACGAACATCCGTTGAAATTGAAATCAGCTTTCGCTTATCTGCCGGTTTTTTTTCAGAAATTCCATCCTCTGTTCTTGGCCGCCCAACAGTTCTTTTGGCTGTAGTGTCAAGCAATATCAAAGTTTTTGACAAGTGGTTTTTGAAAATAAGAAGATCCATTTGATCTTTTGATGATATATCATTTGCTTGACAATCTTCCTTATAATCTTGCCAGGCTGAAATTATTGACATATCAAAAAAGTGCATAATGACTCGTAATGTCCACTTTTTAGATTTCAAATATATACGATAATATTGTAGCATTTGGTCAAGAAGATCGACCCCACCCATGCAATTATTATAAATGGCAACTACTTCTGGACGATTTACATCTATATACTTCTTCTCTTCTTTAGAGTATCGTTTGACTGAGTCTTCATTTCCAATGCCAACATAGTTTGAAGCCAGGTGTACTGCTTTATTGTCATACCATTTTGTTAGTATTACTTTTTCATTACGACTTATAAGTTCTGCGGATGTTCCCCGTCCTTTTGCTTTCATGACATTGTCCTCAGGCAGAGGAGGATGGTTGAATCGATTGACACGAATTGTGCCAGCACTGTAGATGCGACGATCAAATAAAATTTCAAACAATTGGAATGTTGAAAAAAAATTGTCAAAAAACAGTTTATAACCACCCTCCTTTGGAAGTCTTTTGCATAAATGTAGTACAATGGTAGCACCAAAACCAAGCTTTTTCAAGCACTGCTCAGATATTTCTGTAGTCTTGCCTTGATAGGCTATGAAATCGTACGGCCTTCCACTTTTCCCGCATAGAACAAACAGTTTTATGCCCCATGGAGTGGGCTTTCCTTTTATGTACTGTTTTATAGACAACGCTCCTTTGAACGGAATCATTTGTTCGTCGATACAAAGATTTTCTTCTAAATCATGTTTCCATAATGATTCACGCACAGCTTCCATGATAGGTCTGATTTTGTACAATTTGTCCACATTGTCGGTAGGCTTAGCAGTGTTATCAACCAAGTGAAGCATCATTCTCAATTGAAAGAAGCGATCTCTTGACATGTGTTTTTTAATTAATGGAACTGCTGTAGCATCCTCCCAAAACATACGAACTCTTGGGTACTTCAAAATGCTAATTTGGGCATGAATTCCAAATAAAATTTGAATCTCTTGACCATCAGTTGGTTTAAAGTTGGCTTTATGATTTTGAGCTGCGTACAAGTTTGTGAATTGCGCTACCATTTCAAAGAAATCAAACGAAAGGTACATTGAGAAGTATTCGTATGGTGTTTTAATCACATGCTTAGTAAAGTCAGGAATCACAAATGGCACTGAATGGTTAGTTAAAATATTATTTCTAACATGACGCCATTGGATTTCCTTCGATTTTGTATACTCAAAACATTCTTCTGGTTGCGGCTCTTCAAGATCTATAGTAGTTTCTTGTGCCTGACGCCTTGATCGAAGTGTTCTTAGGAAGGAAGCCGATGAGTTTTTATCAACACTTGCTGATGCTGATGCGGCAAATGAACTTGGCGAGGACTGATGCTCAACGGTAGATGAAGCAAGATTTTCATATGAAATGGAACTTCTCAATGTAGACTTATTTGAAGCCGTAGTGCCAGAAGGAATAACTCTATTTCTTAAAACCTTTTCCAAGTAGCGACGGCCGGTATTGCTTGCGTTTTTGCTATAATAGTCGACAAACGACTTATCAGTTTCCTCGTCTGTTGCAAATGCATCTTCCTCCTCTGAGACTTCATCTTCTTCAGAGTTATGTCGTCTACCTTCGGCTCCAACTTCAAATTCGTTTTCTGGAGTATTGGATTCATATTCACCTTCAACGTCTGACATGTTTTCTAACAAATCATACCACTGATTCTCGTTTAAAAATTTTCGTTCATAAAAAGCCATATTTAGTGCTAAAAACCAAAGAATGACGTAAAAGAAAATTTAGAAAATAAATAAATATTCCTGTTTATATCAACCATTAAGTCCTCACGTACAATATAATGTACACTACTTTAAACTTATGTAAGATACCTACCTGATTTTTTTTTTTAATTTGAGCTAAATACACTTATTATTCTATCTGCGGTTTGTATAAAAAAATTATGATTTCTAGACTACGAATTTATTTTAAACTTTTTTTTTAATATTGTTAACCTATATGTCAGAACGAAATTAATTTTATCAACCTCACTCCACGAAAATAAAAATTCAACTGATTTTCAGTTCCTTAAATGCTGCAAAAAAAAAATAGTCAATAAAGACATAAATTTCCAACGAATTAGGGAAATCACAATATTTAAATACAAACGGAAATTTAATGCATATATTTTTGAATATGTGTACAATATATTGTACACCCGGAACGAAAGGGTTAAGGCGGTGGCAGTAGTTGTCGTTGTTGCTTTGAACTGTTGCAAACTGTGACAGACTAACAGAAATATAAATTCATTCAAAGTCACAGTTCATTCAAGCAGCAGTAACAGCAGCAGTAACAGCAGCAGTAACAGCAGCAGCAGCAGCAGCAGCAGCAGCTGATTTAAAACAACACTAAAACGTTTTGTTATATTGGACATAGCTTGGTAACATCAAGTTAGGTTTAAGTTATATAGTTTTTAGTGTTTACGGTGCTTAACGTGCCGTCATTTAAGCTGTGAAGTGTGTCACACTCTATGCGGCTGGATACATGTTTCGATTTAGTCAAGATGCTAATTTTATTAGCTTAAGCTGCTACGCTTTAACTTTTTGTTGCTATGGAAGCTGGTTTGGAATGATCTGCAAAGCACTTTAACGAATTGGCAATTAATGTGTGGGGCTGTTAATGGGAGGAATTAAAATTATATCATTATATTAAGGCAAAAATTTTAATTATTATTACTTGTCACGCAAAGTGAATTTTATGATTTCGCATAATTTTAAAATTAAATTTTTAAATTTGAAAATGTTTTGCTTTAAAAATATCAGAACTAAAGAAAAAAAAAGCGGTTTAATAGAACTAGAACTAATGATCAGTTGAAATTGTGTTTTGATTAAGAGGTTTTTAATTTTAGATATAAATATATTTTTTGGTTTTTTTGTTTTATTCTTGTGTACTGTACAAAATATGCCATTTCATTTCAAGCAATGATCTAATTTTTCAGCTATTTTAGCTTCTCTACTTAGACGTGTTTTTCGGAATTTTTGTTCAAATATCGTTGTTTAGTGAATTAAAATATTCAAAACAATTCAACAGATATATTATAAAGATAACTGAAAGAATTCTTTAGCATTTTATGGCAAAGCACAAATAAATTTTATGAAAATTCCAATTATATATTATAAATTTGGAATAAATTATTATTTTACTTTAAAATTAATTATTCATCACCAGAGGTCTTTATATCCAAATTATTCATGACAAATTGTTGGTCAAGTACTATGAAAAATACCAAATTTTTTTAATTTTTCTTCTTGTTTGACGAACAATTTTTAAGTTTCTTTGAAATTCTCAAGCTTATTAAAAAAAACATCGAAATATTGACATTTCTTTCAATGTGTTCTCAAATGTTGTAACTTTTTGTCTGTTCACCGGATATGACGACGTTTTTCTTCTGACAAGAAAGACAACTCCCATAAGTGTTCCAATATTTTTACCACAATATCTATCTATGTCTTTAAACAGAAATCGATCAAGTTGACTTAACCCATCAGTTACCAAAACCAGATGGTATGAACCGATTTTGACGTTTTGAATGAAACGATGGATTTAACATATAAATGCAACATATTATATGAAAACAATTATAGCATGTAATAAGGCGGATTTTGTACAAAATACTAGAGCCTTATTCTGGCAATTCTGACAATTCACTGACAAGTGCAAAAATTCTGCATTCCACTAGAAGAACCACTATGAAATTCAGAGACGATTTTGAAGCTTATGAATGTACTAGTATAGAAGCACGTCATACGACGAATCGTTTGGAAAATAATTAAGTGGTAGACTATATGATATTTTTCATTCACCTCAAATGTTGTTTTGCTTCAGTCGTTGTCAATGTGTTCTTACTGATAAATATCAAAAACATTTTGTATGCATACTTTTAGGCTAACAATTTTTTCATATTAAAAGCACTGTAATAGCGAAACGGGTTGTGGTTCATGCTGAACATGTTTTAAGAAACTTATCAATAGCAACTATAATAGTTTGAGCGATATAGAGCACGCAGCAGGACGCTTGTTTTTTATATATTAAGATGATTTCTGAACTATTTTTTAGTTTTCAAAGATCTGTTTTTATTGTTGTTTTTAAAATAAGTATTTCTTTCAAGAGAATGCAATAAGTTCTCCATAACACTCAAAATCTTGAGCTCATTCCACATTTCAAGCCAAAATTATGATACAATAACCAAAAGAGCTTTTATACGCGAAGAACTTAACTTATGGCGTTTGAAATTTTGAATCTAGATTTTTCAAAACTTCGTTGAAATCAAACCTGAGCTCTCATTGTTAACATGGTGTAAAATATTTTTGTTGTATTTCAATTGTTTTTAGTATTTTAACCTTTGAGAAAAATTTAGTCAGATTCATCATCAGAAATGTACTTCAGATTCATATTTTGTATTGCAAACTTTACCCAATTTATACCAAGGTACCTTTTCTACCAAAAAGTTATTTCTTGATATGTCTTTAAATTTTTTTCTTTTCGTTTGAAAAACTTAGACATAAAATCACTTTTTAAGAAGCCTTGATCTGAAATTTGGGAACTGAAAAGGCTTGCAGACATTGTTGAAGGCATCTCACCTTTATCTATTCAAATAAAAATTCTTTAAAATTTTTGAAGAACTTGATTTTGAGCCCAGTTTGTGGGAGAGTTAGGTTTGTAAATTATAATGGAATTCCAAATTTTAAACCACAAATTGAAATTTTGGTAGCGATAAAAATATGTTCATTATATTGTTCCCTTTATATTGTTCATTGTATTGTATCCTGCAACTATTTGTTTCTCTGAATTAAAACGGGTGAAAACTCAACAGAAAATATAATAGGAGTATTCTCGCAGTATAGCAAAGATGCAAAATTTGTGAAAATGCAACCTTGCAATACTGAAATATGCAACACTGCGGTAGCGCACAAAATCACAAATATTGCGAATATTAGAAGAAATGCCGCGAACAGGCGAAAACAAAAAATTTAAATACTTACTCTTACGCACACGAACTAAAATTAACAAATTTGTCTTAATCAGAGTGCACGGTTGCACGTCCACTGAAAACATGGGTATCACTGTTGCACAAATTGCACGAATTGCAAAACTTTTATCGCTTGTATTTTGTTGTGTCGTTGCACGGGTTGCAAGATTCTGCAACTTTTGCATTTCTTACACCTGGCAAGGGTTTTGCAAGACAGCGAGAATACCCCTAATGACTTAACAGGGTGGAATGTAGTATCGGCAGGCATAAGCTATCTCAGACAGTTCCTTAAGGATGGTAAGGTTTTTTAACTCTTTTTTTCAAACATTTTTTATATTTTATATCTCAAGAATATTGTGTCCAAATTTGAAGTCGATGCGTTAGTAAAACTAACGAATAAATGTGTTTTTAAATAAGTGCACTTCAAACGTAACAACCTACGTGTACAAAACTCTAAATCGATTTTCCCAAACATGTCATTTTTTAAGTCGGTGACCAGCAGAGTCGGTGACAGAAAAAATTACCGAACTGATCGTTTTGAAATCTTGTACACATATTCTACATGTTAATAGCTCTCTAGTAACGTCGAAATTTTTTAATTGCTAACAATTTCACAATAAAAAATAGGGCAATTTTTTTCGTCAAAAATCGGCATTTTGGCTTCAAAAATTTTAGTTAATTTTAAATTTCAAAAAACCGGACAAAATGCGAGAGACAAAGTAATAAACTAGAGAAAGCATTTTGTTTTTTTGGTTTCAGATGATCCAGTGATGCTGTTTGAAAAAACCTTTTTGTTCGAGGCGCCTGTGGAGATATACAATAAATCCGTTATTATACCCTAAACCTGAAAGGTCAGGGTATATTAAATTTGTGCAAACGTATGTAACGCATAGAACGAAGCGAGTCCGGTATAGAAAAGTATATATATTCTTGATCAACGTCACCACGTGAGTCGAGCTATCCATGTCCGTCCGTCCGTCTGTCCGTCTGTGTGTTGTCCGTATATACAGGATAAGAAGAAGGAGTTGAGATAATTGGATGAAACTTGGTACACATGATCATATTGACCCAAGGACCTGCACTATTGAATATTTTTGGAATCCGCCCACGGACACGCCTACCTCCCATACAATGCAAGAATTGAAAACTGCATAACTCAGCTCATAGTTAACCTACACCTATAAACTTTGGTGTGTATGTGTTTTGTATCAACACAAAGATGTCTTCGAAAAATGGGTGTCACCCGCTTACGGATACGTTCACCTCCCATACAACCCAAAAATTTAAAACACAATAAATAAGCCTCTGTTTAACCTACAGAGATATAATTTGGCACATATGTTTTTTTATGACAAAAAAAAAGACGGTTTTGAAAAATGGACACCATACGCCCACGGACACGCCTACCTCCCATGCACCGCAAAATTGAAAACGGCATAACTCAGCTCATAGTTAACCTACACCTATAAAATTTGGTGTCTATGTGTTTTGATTCAACAAAAAGATGTCTTCGAAAAATGGGTGTCACCCGCTCACGAACACGCCCACTTCCCATACAACCCAAAAATTAAAAACACAATCAATAAGCCTCTGTTTAACCTACAGAGATAAAATTTGGCACATATGTTTTTTATGACAAAAAAAGATGGTTTTGAAAAATGGACGTCATCCGCCAACGGACACGCCTACCTCCCATACAACCCAAAAGGTTAAAGCTGAATAAATAAGATTATGTTTGCCATAGAGAGATCAAATTTGGTATGTATGTATTTTATACCAAAACTAAGGTGTGTTCAAAAATTGTGAGTAATCCGTCATTGAAGACGCCGAACTCCCATATCGAAAGCATAATAAAGGCATTAACTGTGAGCTACATGAATAAAACTTGGTATGTATAAATTTTTCATCAAAATTGAAATGCATATTAAATATGGGCTTCATCCACCCATTTTCAACACTATTATCGTATATTGAAAAAGTAGGTTTAGGGTATTTCATAGTCGGCTTAGACCGACTTTACACTTTACTTGTTTCTATATATATTTGAACAACAATTTTATTACATATTTTTCATATGTTATACTTTTATATAAAAATATATAAAATAAAACTACAATAATCATTTTTTGAGCCTCCCTTTTTTTTAAACCTTACCTTAAACCCTCCCCTTAAAAGAACTGCAGTTTTCATTAAAATATCCGACTCTTTAGGTTAGAAATTTGGTTTTATTTTCTTAGCTGTTGTCGTATGATTTCTGGTCCGAAAATTACGGTTCCGTTCTACATTCATGATTCAATTCCTAAATCTGAACTCAAAGATTTAATATTTTGTTTAATTTCTGTTTAAAATTAAATTTTTATAGAATTCAAGTATTTATCAGCGCAAAAATTACATCTTAAAAATAGAATCCAGATTAGTTTAAGCTTTTCAGACTTGAACTTGACTTCTAGTATGATTAATAGAGGTTCGAGTGAGTTCTCTGCTGGAAAGTTGAAGCACACATGTTTTTAAGACAAGAAATGTCTAAGAAGCAATTGTGAAAGTATTATAAATATTATTTTGATACATAAATCAGTAACAAATTTCGTAAATTTCATGTAAAAATACATGGCGAGAATGCATCATTCATAATGTTTGTGAATAAAATGCAGGCATGAATACGAGAAGAAACAATCATGAGATATGTGATAAAAATGCATGAATATCATGTACATATACAAGGTTAACGTGAAGTATTTTATGAGTTTAATGACCAAAATTCATTAATCCATGTACAAATATAATGCCATGAATATACTCAAGTCATGTTCAGTTACTTGGAGCTTATGTACAAGTACACGTAAGCAGTGAAGTTAAAATGCATGGAGGTTTTTCATGAATGTATACATAATTTATATTTTCAGTGCATAGATTCAAATGAAAGCGATCAAGATTTTTTGTTAAGTACCTATTAAAATAAATTTTAAAAAATACAATTTATATGTAAATTACATATACTTAAGGTTTTATCTTGACGCGGTTGATATTAAGCGATGTGTTTTTAAGAAGCTTTGGAATTTATTTTAATGGGTACTTAGCAAAGTATTCTTAATTGTTGAAAATTTCATCATATTGACAGGCTTACTAAGACTAATTTTATATTTTTCAATCGTTAAATAAAATGTTGTGTGGTTATTATTTTTTGAAAGTGGAACGGTTAATAAATTTTGTACCAAATCTTTTTAAGTTTTTTTGATCTAAAATATGTTTTTTTTCACCAAAAACAAACTCCAAGATAATATATATTATATTCCATATATTTCTCAAAATTACTGTTGATTTTGTTGACATGGTTTGATATATTAAACTTGCTTAACAGCGGCTGTTTTTCAGGTTCAAAGAATTCTTCGCGCTTATCATACATCAATGTCACTTGCTACATTATTTTTTCATTTTTTTTTTTTTTTTTTTTTCTTGACAATCTACATTCAAAGGACCACCCATGTCTTCTGCACTGTATGCATCGAACACCGTTCACAAGAATAAGGCATGTCTTTAAATGCAGTCCATGTTATGGCCATGTTATGGCATGTCCATGTTATGGCCATGTTATGGCAAAAAGAGAAAAAAACCGCATTTTTTTTTTTTAAAGGCAAAACATTTAGTTGCACAAAACCACTATTTATTGATTTAAGTATGCAAATCGACAGTTCATTTTTATAAAAACCGCTAAGATAAGGATATGATTTTTAGCACATTAAAAAAAAAGAAGAAAAACAAAACGAAACCATATAATTACAGCACATTTGTTGACAAATTGATCGTTAAGCTGTCGATTAATTATTCGGCAAAAAGTTGTTTCAGCAACAACAAGATAAAACGTCAGCAAGTCAAGAGCTTGAGTGTTGCCACAGTTATTAAAATATTGATAAATTGCAACAAGTTGATTAAGATTGTTTTTTTTATTTTTTGTTTTGATTATTTTTATTTTATTTTTATTGGCTACGCAAAAAATTACGTGCAACAAGATCGCACAAAGTGCCGACACGCAGGCGGATACAACATGTTTCGTTGCCGCCAATTCACGCGAAGGAGATTCAGTTTGATCATCACACGGTAGACAACGACGACGACGACGTTGTGCTTAATAATTGCCAACGCGTTAAAGTTAAAACCTTGAAAATTTTATGACGTTTTTTTTATATTAACGGTTTTTACAGTTTTACTCATGTTTTATTTATTTTGTTTTTTTTTTTGTATATTTTTAAGCTTGTTTTATATAATTGTTTGTTTTTTTTTTTTTGCTGCAGATTTAATTGCATTATTAGCACGAGCTGGCAACGCCGCAGACAGTAAGGCGACGCGAAGCGATACTTTGGGAAATCGTTCGTGTTGACGTTTGTAAATATTGTTAAATGGCAGCTGTATAGCGATTGTTGTCAGCATTATTATTGTTGCTGGTATTGTTGTTTTTGTTGTTGTTAAAGTGTCTGTTGTTTATTATTGTTTAAATATGTCTGTCGAACACTTAGCTGTTATTTTACAATTTTCATTTGCATCATTAATATTGACATATCTGACAGTTTCAAGTTCATGATTGTTCACGGTTGCTGTTTATTTGTTTTGATTGATAGTTAAGTCGTATGGTTTTGCTTGTTTCGGTTGCTTTATTGAAATAAATCGTAATTAGCTTTTTAAAAAGTTTCACTTTTTACTCAATAGAAATAAAAAGTGGTGCCAAATATTTGACTCATTGGGTTCAATCGACCTAATTGACTTGATTGGCCAGCCTGTTGATTTGTTGGAATTGCCGCACTTTTATAATTTGTGATGTGTTTTAGAGAAATTTTTCAGCGTTTGCAATTTTTATTAAAGACACGATGTTTTGCTTTTTAAATAAAAGATTTGGGTCTTTTATTTTTTTTTTTATGTGAAACTTCTTTGGCGGCGGGTGAAATTTCAAGGCCTCTTATTCGTGAAGCTAGGCTAATGTTTTCAATTCATATGAAAATTTTTAAAAAATGATAGCCGCTAGCGAGAAGTGAACCCTGACCATCGTTGCTCAAGAGTCGGAATCTTTACCTTTACTTTACGTCAGCACATGTCAAACAGGCAAACAAAATATAATTAAAACTGAACGCGTAACATTCTGTTCATAACATTAATTTTCATCCGAAAAGTATGCACGGAAAACTTATTTCTTTAAGCTTCAAACGAAAATATTTAGGCATAGAGATACATCCAGCGGAAAAAAATTCTACTGTCTGTTCGCCACATAATGAGCTTAAAGCTTAATTTGGTTCGTTGTTTGTAATCAAAAATTTGACAGCCTTGGCATGATTGACAACATGCAAAAAATAATTAATTCAATATAATAATAAAAGCAAAAAGTGTTAAAAATTCAATATTTAAGACTGCCGAGAATAGTTTTTGCCAGCCAAAAAACGTCTCAAAGCTAAGAAAAATAGCTAAAACAGGAGCAGAACGCGTTCGTGGATGTAAAGAGCGAATTAGAGCTCTTAAGAATGCAGCCTCAGCTGGGTCTGCAACTAATAATGAAGGTAAGGTGATTGCAACATCGGCTGAGTTCCAAAATGCATTTCTACGAAGCATCAGTGTATTTTGGTGAATCTACAAAGAACCAATCCCCAGAAAAACACACTGATGCTTTGTAACAATGTATTTTGGAACTCAGCCATCATCTTAACAAAATTTTATAGCCAACCAAGTTGATACACTCAACAATCAACGTTCGCTGCTTAAAGAGGCCCTCACTCAACATAGCAACTATTATGATCACGAAGCAGGAGGCAATAATCAACAAGAATTGCCTCTGCTTTCGGAGGCTCCTTCAAAGAGTACAATGCAAATGCAATCTAGCATTAAAAATGTGACAATGTTAAAAAGACATTCGAAAGCAACTTAAACACCAACTGAACTAAAACAAGGACCGAAAATAACTGTTATTTTAAAATTTTCAAATGAAAAAAAATGTTGAAAGACTTTTTCAAATTTACCATTATGTTACAAATATCCTCAGCCTCAAGAATATTAAGTGCCTTTTAAATTTTAGACTGATTCTTTAAAAGTTAAAATTTAAGTGTTATTTTTGCCTTGTAATTTTTCGAGGAAAAATAAAGTTTACTTTTGACTTTTATTCTATCGTTCAAAAATAGCAGTTATTTTGTGACTTTAATTTTTTCGGTCAAAAATATCAAGCAATTTGTGTTTTCTTAAAGGCCGCTTGACAGATTGAATTGTTGACATCATGTGTAAAATGTCTCACCAATGAGATGAAAATAATGATATCAAAATTTTTTTGTCGGTAAAATGACTTGAACAATTATAAATTACCTGATATTTTTGACCGAAAAAATAAACGGCAGAAAATAACTGTTATTTTTGACCGATAAAATAAAAGTCAAAAGTAACTGTTATTTCGCAAAAAAAAAAACTATAAGGCACAAAATAATTTTTATTTTTGTCGGAAAAAATAAAAATGAAGAGATAAAAGTTAATATGTGACACTTTCGACAAAAACCATAGCCGGTACGGTCCCTGGATGCAAATATTGAATCAACAGATTATTATTCCATTTCGTATTGATTGAAGTTCTTTTTAGTTACTTTCTCTCTCTATTTCAAACTAAAAGCTCTCTTATTTCTTACTGTTAAATAAGTTTCACTTCTGCCACGTGTACGTTGCTACACGCGAGTTTTTTTTTATTTTAGAAAGATTAATCGCATTCATTTACTTAAAATATTCTTAGAGATGAACATATATAACGACAGCAGCCGCGGCTAGCCGTGGCCATATGCCTTAATCTTCTTGCATTATTCTATGCTAACGAACGAGTTCAACTCCCATTTGATATAAATCATTTGTTCGATAGACATTTTTAGGTAGACTTTCAGAGTTTTTTTGAAACTCGTATTAATGTAATATTTTGAGTACGCGTAAAAAATTTTATATTAAGCTTCTTAAGAACATGAAAACTAACCTATTTTTTTCATTTTCTATAACCAAGTATTCAATAGCACTCACAAAACAATAGGTAATAATAAGCTACGTAAAGATTCTTACATAACCCAGTGGTGCCCAGTAAGTGGCTCACTAAGCTGTATTAATTCAGTTGGTTGATTGGCTCGGTTGGCCTTTGCCTAATATTTAAAGAGACCTGTTTTGCGAAAACAACAAAGTGTTTTTAATTATTTGCATAGACTTGATAAATCCAACTTACAGTTGTGAAATATTTTTTATATACATATTGCTAACTTAGTTCTAAAAAATATAATAGGGATAAAGAAGTATATCTTATTTTTTTTTTTTTAAATGAGTATAAATCAGAATGTCTTCAGTACATACTGTACTTTTTAAATTTGAGTCAAGATAACTTATTCAGTTTATCATGACGTCATTTAAAAAGCATTTAAATGCAGCTTTCTACATTAAGGTACTATTACAGTGTGTAAAAAATGAAAAAAATTTTTTTGTTTTTTTCTAGAATCCGGTTCCTTAAGGTCTTAAGAATGCGTGTACAAAATTTTAGAAAAAAATATCAAATGAAAAAAAAGATATAACATATATTATATTCGTATGTCGCGTATTATTCATATATTATCGTTCATAGAAGAAAATCTAATCGCGTTTTTCTCGAAACAAGTATTTTCGAATTGGTTTCTAAGATATCTCGAGTTCTGCTGGATCGATTTCGATGAAACTTGATTTATTGTGATCTTCATAGACTCTGTTAAGCACTCTACCTATAAAAAGCAGAGAAACTTTTATATTTTGTTTTTTACGGCTAAGAATATCTGCCAAAAAGAGGGGTTTTTTGTAAATTTGTTTTTCAACGCATGCCATTTTTTTTGTTTGCCTTATTTTTTTATTTGCGTAGGTAGAGTGCTCAACTACAACCTTTTACTGAAGAATGCACTTTGATTTTTTACTTTCCGACGCCTTGGAAATGCTGGAGACGAGAAACCAACTTACAACCTTTTTTTAAACATGCCAACTTCAACGACCTCTAGAAAATAAACAACAAATACAAAAACAAAAAAAAACACTTTTTTTATAACTTCAACTTTAACTGTACATAATGTAAATAAATTTGAATTGAATAATTTTATAATACTATGTAAAAAAATTAATAAAAAAGGTGTTGTTTTTAATAGCTTCACACTGTAATAGTACCTTAATTAACCCGCTATTTGTGAGAAGGAATCACATTTTTAAAATGCAATTTTCAATTTTTCCAAAATGTACCCAACCACCATAGATTTAACTATTAATAAAAGCAAAGGTGAAAGATAAATAAGCTGTATTGGCGCAGTTGTTCTTCAGTTGTTGATAAATTTTTTAAACTTGAATTTAAATCTTCAATAAATCAGTCTTATTTGTATATGAGTTTAATAATTTTGCTTTCATTGCTTGTTATTCTAATCTTTAGTCACATGTTTTGACTCATGGACTTTTTTTGCGGGCACAACTGTTATTGATAATTTGGTGAGAGTGAGAGGAAGTAAAAGAGGTAGTAAGAGCGATTAATAGATGAACATTTTTCAAATAATTAAGGCTAATAATTTTCACAATGTTTTTCTAAAATTTTTTAGTTCAGATATCAAGCTTTTGAGCAAATAAGTAGTTTCGAGTAGTTTTCGAAGACTAGTTTCGAGTCTTCGTTCAATAAACTATTGATTGAAACGTAATTTTGGAGTGTCTAAAAATATATATTTCCATAACAAGCACATATATATAATTGACCCATAATTGGCAAAAATATGTGACTAAAAATTTATTTAATGAACAATAAAAACTTGAATTCAAACAAAAAACTGAAAATTTTAACTGCCAAACAGTGGCAACATGTTATGGCATTTTGGGCCATAACTCAAGTTAACAGTTATGGCCAATAGATAAACTAAAGCTCAAAAAATTGCTTTATGTGGAAATAAAACTTATTGTTTTCTACCATCTCGGCGACTACGTTTTGATGCCTCGATCAACTTATCAATCACTCTGAGTCGAATTGTTCACATATATTAGAAGTTGTTGTTAACTTGTAATTTTCTTCAAAGTTAGCATATTTTGCAAAAAAATTTACAATATTTTCTCTTTTCACATACAATGCGATTCACTTTCTTTTCGCTATTAATTAGCGGTTGTTATGTTTTGTGCGAATTGTTGTTATATTCATACATTTTACTCAGAATTATTCAATGACCCACAAATTGAATTTTTTTTTTTTTTTTTTTTTTTCTCACAATCGTTTTTATTATTGTATTTTTTATTGATTTGTTATTTTTTTTTTTTTTTAAAATATCGTGTAGCGCCATTTAATGATAGCCGCACGAGCGCTTAACATTAGCAAGCGTTGCCAATTAATTAAGTTACAAGCTTCAGTTGTTAAGCTTATCTGACAGTAAGATGTGTTTAATAAACATAACCATGCAAAAATCAATCAATTTTATTATGAGAAGAGCATGAAATGAGAAAAGCGGAAATTGTAGATGTTTGATTAGATATCGATTGTGTGATTGATGGCTGTGTGAACGAACGTGTTTGAAGGTTATTGAACGATATGTGTTGTGGCATATGGCTTGATAGTGTATTATGGGCATTTAAAAATAAACAGTTATTTGTTTTGTTGTATTCTCTATACAGTTCAAGTTCAAATTCCACGTCTTTATATTGGATTTATTTGGATAAGTAAAAAAAAATAAGCTAATCTAAAGAAATTTGCATAGTTCTTAACTGTTAGCTACTTGTTTATTATTAATTGTTACTAAATATAAAATATATTTTTGAAGTATAAAATGTTTTTTTTTTATTATTAAATGTTTATAAAAAAATATGGCCTTTTAACGTATTAGTTTTTTAATTAGTTAAATCAATATCAATGCGTTTAGCAATTAACAGCTACAAACAGCTAACAAGCTAAACGCATGTTTAGCTGTCTCTGACGTTAAGGCAACCAGTTTTAAATTTGCCTTTAATAAACGCTAACGAAGCTAGTCAATCAATATTTAATCAACTATAACACAACAACATAAAATAAATTGCAAACAAACATCAGCAGGGTCAGTTTTTCTAACTGCTTCCATATTAAATAGTTAGTTTGAAGTTAAAAGCAAAATCAATACGTTCGGTTTTACAACATCTTAAAAAATGCAAAACCGCTTATGTTGATTTTATGATAAAAATTTAAGCAAAATGCGTCAGTGTTTTATGAAAAAAATACAAGAACAACAACATAAAAGCACTCAAAAGTATCTCTATATATCATTAATTATAATATGCAACCATCAATTTTGCCTTTTAAAAGCACTTATATAGATTCTGCACTAAAAAAAAGTGATGTTGAAAGTAAAATTACAAAGATTAGCTTCTATCTGATTTTAATTTAAATTGTATTAAGCTCTAGAGAGAATTTAACTAATATTCTTAATAGCAATGAATAAAAATTTTTAAGAATTAATTAATTGCATTCCTTTAGAGAATATTTAAAGTCATAGATTAAGTTAAAAGAATTTAATGTATAGCAAACATCAAGGAAGAACTTGTTCTTAAGATTGCGATAATTTACAAAACCATCTGGAAGACAATATATGATGAGACCGTTGATGTCATGTTATGAAAAAAAAAATGCATTGCCTGCAATTATCTGCAAACTTCTGGGCAAAATGTTTATCAAAAAAAAAGATTAAGAACTAGAGAATAACATTTTCCGAAAAACTATTCCATGTAAAATATTTTTATAAGTTTTCGAAGACAAGAATGATGATGAAATGATTTTTCATATTATTTAATGGAATTTTGGAAACAAACACATGATTTTCTTGCTGCTCTTCTGAGCACTACTTGAAAGCCTGCTTTTATTTGCACAAAAGGTAGCACAACAAACTTTTTTCCCTACAAATACTAACTTTTTATATTCTTCAGGGCAATTTTTTCGCTTAAAGTTAGAATATATATCAGTTTAAAAATATGATATAATAATGGCCTTCTTTATTGCTATATCAAAGATTATAGATTGAAATTAATCGGACTTAAAAAAAACACATAAGAAAGAAAATAAAATCATAGAATATCTGTGATTCCATATCATTTCGACAAATTTTAAGCAATATCTGACCTTAGTGCTTCCGATTTGTTTGAAACTTTATAGGTTAGTTTATTCACAAAAAAAAAAAATTCGGTGCTACAGTAAAAACTTCATAATTTTCGAAAATATAGTTTTTAAACGTATGTAAAATATGTATTTTTCATGTTACTTAGTTTTCATAAAACCACACCATACGATACACCAATGGAAAGAAGAGCTCAATACTTTTCCAATAAGATTAAATGCAGGTGAATACCGTGAAAAATAAATATTTTATAGGTGTTTAAAAGAAAAACCTTTTCGAAAATGACAAAATATTGACTTTTTGGGGTCTCAAAGGAGTTTGTAAAGACCAAAAATAACAACATTTTTTTGCCAATACTTGTATACTATCAAAATCTTTGATTTTTTGCTTATATGTCTGAAGCAAAAAAAATTTAATGCAAAAAACTTGTTTTTTTGGACCAAAAAGGGGTTTAGAAGAACCAAAACTGCTCCATGGGCTTTCTCCGCTTCAAAAAACAAAAAAAAACTAAAAAACTTTTTGACACAGAATTATACATTTTTTTTTTTAAGGCGAAGAACCTGAAGTTTGATTCGTTCAGTCGCATTGCATATGTCCATATGTACAAAAAATATTTTTTTTTATGATGATCAAGTACAACATTCTTTGGTTGCAAATGTACCATTTGTATCAAAATGAAATTTTATGTATACAAAATTAAGAAAACTTAGGGCCGTTTTATTCACTTTTTCTAACTTGAGCTAACTTGGGAAGTTTCAATAACTTTTGTCAACTTGACTTTTTGTATAACTTGCGAAGTTTTGAATTTTAATTTCTCAAGTTAAAATTTGATTTTATTCAGTTTTGTAAATATCAAGCTGACGCTTTCTGAGTAGAAGTTTAGTCAAGTTATAAATATTCAAGTTATGAAAAAATCCCAGGGAAATTAATAATATTTGACAGTCATAACTTGAGAAATTAATTTAAAATATTCTAGTTTCAAATTGAATACAAGGAGCGCACAAATCCGCAAGTTCAAGAAATTTAACAAAAAAATAGCAATATATGGAACACAGAGCAGTAATAACTTACACAAGGTCAATTTGGTTATATTCTAAATATAAAGAAATTGATGTTTCTTCACAAATCGATTGGTGGATTTCTTCATTGGAATAACTTCAAGCAGCTTTATCATCATCTTGTCGTGGTTAAAAAGGAACTTAACAGAATTTTGGCTCTGCCGATGGATAAGAACCCAACGTGTCCAAAGTGTAATAGTTTTGTTGGAATAAGCTACTTGTTCATGCAAAAAGAGAAAGTGTGGCATTACACTATTTTTCAGGGGAACTGCAATGTAATGTCAGTTAATTTGTAATGTTATACTTGAATATAGATAGCATCTAATTGCTTAAAGCTTCAACTACTGGTTGTTATTTCAATGTTTTGGAATGATATCAAATCGTGTATGTTCGGGTAAGCATACACTATGGGGATCTTTACAACTCGTAAGCATGGTTTTTAAATGTTGATCCAGTGTGAATATTATTGTCGGTTAACTATGTTAACACTGCATTTATTAAAGCACTGTATATGATATATAATTCCTCAATATATTGTTTCTTATTAAATTCGGTTTTTATGGATTTCTTCCAATGCATTTGTTGGAGAGCCGGTGGGTGTGTTCGGTCTTCTGGAACTTATTTTATTTTTAATCTAACAAATTTTGAATTTATTAACTATTTTTTAGAACAAATTACATGTGAACTACTTCTTTAAACTGCATTTCAAGTTTTTAATAACGTTGCGATGCGTTTTTAATGTGAATTTGTAGAAGGTCAACTTTAAAATATACTAAAAAGTTATGTACATAAAGACAAATATGATTAGTTATTACTTCTAATGTTATCATATTGTGGTAGAAGACATGCAGTTTCACGAAGCAATCGAAGCGACGATTCTTTCTCCTTTTTCTGAAGAAAGAATGAAATGCCGAACCATCTACAACATCTTGGCAACGTATGCTTTCAGAAAAATTAGTGGATGACGAGTTATATTTCACATTAGATGGTAATAAGTGACAAGGACGGTACTTTTCTTCCTCTCTTTTTGCCGCAAAAGTGCTTCTAAATTGCCGTAAGACCACACGCATTGGTGACATTTTTTTCTGCATTAACTATAAGTTAATAAGTTTCACTAAAAATAAAATTTACCAAATTTTATACTAGTTTTTTGCGAATACAAATTTTAATTTTGTGCAAATTTTATTCCGCATACGTTATAATACAATTATGATGAATGTGATATTCGCATTTTTCATTCATTCGTCAATTTATTGCATTGTTTTTATTTAAATTTTGTCTGCATATTTAAGCATATTTTGCATACTTTTGTAAATATTCGGCATAGTTCTTGCGTCTCAGGTCATAAGAGCTACGATTTCTTAACTCGTACATTCATACATTCGAATTTATTTGTGATTGAAACAAAAAACACAAGTTATACCAAATATCCCAAGTTAGAACTCATAACTGCTCATGTTTTTGGAAGTTAAAAAATCACAAGTTGACTCCAGTTATCGAACAAAAGTTATTTATAAACTTGAATTTCTAAAGTTATGTTTGACAACTTGAAATGAATAAAATGAATAAAGTTGGAAAAGTCGAAAAATCCCAAAGTTATTCTTAAATCTTAAGTTATAAAAGTGAATAAAACGGCCCTTAAGTAGGCATTCTTAAAAAAATCAATAAAAATAGCAATCGTTGGAGATCCAACTTAAAATTTTGCGCAAACCTTTAGAACGAATGCTTTAAGGGGGGACATGACAATGGCCGTTTTTCGAAATTGACTTTTTTTTATAATTTTGTATTTTAGTAAATATTCTTAAGTTTCTAGGAAAAAAAAATTTCATGGAAAAATTCTTACGGATTCAAAAGTTACAGGTTTGGTGAGAGCACATTTTTATTTTTCCTTGCATTTTTCTTTGTTCACAAACTTTGAACGCGTTTATCTCGAAACCATGTTTTTCGTACTGTTGTGGCACTAGCGAGTTTATTTTTTACGAAATTTTTTTTTGCTTTTTTTCGATTTTTATGAATTTTTAAAGTCAATATTTTTTTTCGAAAAAACACACTTTCAAATTTGGAACAACACCAAATATTGAAAAAAAAATTTTTTAAAAAAGCTCCTGTCAGACGATAACCAATTTTGTTACGATTCCAAAAAGTCATTTTTTTCCAGATCGAACAATTTTTGCGACTCCCAGCGAGGCCCCGTTGTTTTCTCTGCCGCCAGTTTGGAGACTATAAAACCATGTTGGAGTAAAGAATATAATTTTTTGAATTTTTTTTTTTTGTAATTTGTTCAATTCTCTACAATAATAAAAAAAATTTGGAAAAATGTTTGTTTTTGACTGAGTTATGAATTTTTAAAAAAAGGTCTGCGAATGTTATGTCCCTCTTTAATGCGATATTATATTCAAAAGGTGAACAAGTTGTTGCGCCGACTGTATAAAATATAATGGTTGATTTCGGTAAAAGAAAACAAACTTTCTTCCATAAAAGAACTAACAAAAAAAAAAAAACACCACCAGAAAGATCTATTCAAGGCACTTAATTTATACCTGAGTTTCTTGTCTGTGTGACTTAAAATTTAGAAGATAGCGCTGTTTAAAAACATGTATCTAACTTTTTAGTTTTTTTATCAATTTTGATGTTTTTGAGAGTGTATAACTTTTAACTTGCAAAAAAAATTAACTAGTAAAAAAAAAAGTATGCAGTTATTATATTTTTCAGATGAACTATCCACCGTTTCAAAAGTTTTAGAAATAGTGATGTCAGAAAAGTGTGCCTTTTGACAAGGAATGACCAATATATTAAAAACAGAAAAAGGATTAAAATAAACAAATATTTGTTCAATACCTCTTGTTTACCCCTTCTTTAATACATTCTTAAGAAGTGCTTCTAGCAGGCCGCTTTTGTGCAAGGAGAGTCCTACAAAACTTTCCCATTTCACATAAGCACTTCCAAATCCATATGAAGGACTGCTTATAGCGCTTCAGATAACTGCTATTGAATAATTTTCGGAATTTTTTTTTAAACAAAATTAAATATTTTCAGTAAAGTATTTTTCAAATACAACAAATAAATTCTACGTTTTCAAAAAGAGTTGTTTTTTGACTACCCTCAGAAAAAAGTTTCTTGGAATATGATAAAAAAGGCATCATGTTTAGAGAAAAATTATAAAGACTTTGCTCCAGAGAATGCTTTTCTCTAAATTTGATCCTAAAAATTCTCTAAAAATGACAAAAAGCTTCTAGGAAAAAGAGAAATATATAAAAATATATCGTTTTTAGAGAAAAAGTTTTTTTTATTTTTGATTAAAGATATGTTTTTATTGAAGAAAATAAATTCATAATTCATTTTTATAATGAATTTTTTTTATCAAATTATAGGAAAAATTATTCATTTTCAATAAATTTTTCTCTGTAAATGAGAATTTTTTTGTGCGAGAAAAATAAAACAAATTGAGGCTATTTCAGCCCTTGAAAGCACTTTGACCGGGCTAATGTTTTATGCCGACTCTGAATAGCTAAAGGTCATGCTCTCAAGAAGTTTTACATGGCTTAATTTACTCTCTGAGGTTTGCCATTGTCTGCAGAGAGGTGGTTACCGATCAGAAAAATTTTTTTATTGAAAAAACTTTTCACCGCGACTGGGCCACACACTTAACCTGCATGCCACGGTCACCACACAAGAAAAATACTTATCATTATTTAAGACCATTGAAATATTTCCATTTTCCAGAAGTGAAGAAATATTTCTTCGAATATGTGAAAATTTATTCTAATTGAAGAAAATTTTATTTGAAAAAGAAAAAATTGCTATTATCGAAAATAGAGAAATATTTTATCGTAGAAAGATATGTGTTTTTTTTTTTTTCTGAGTGTAGTAAATAATATCCTCATTGCAAATGTCTTATGAACTTGAACTTATGAAATCAGTTTTCTGATAAAAAAACAATAATTTACTATTTCAGCCCTTGAAATGGTTTTGAAAAAATACCGATTTATTTGGTTTTAATTGTATTATGAACGTTAATAATTCTTCGAGTATTAGAGTTATTTGTTGTAAACCGACACAGAACAGATAAATAAAGTTTGTATTCTCAAAATTTAACACGACATTATTTACTCTCTAAAGTTTGCCAGTGTGAAGAAATGATAAAATCATCAGATCATAAAAATTTATTTTCATTTCATATGTGGAACATTCCTTGATAATCTTTACCCAGGCACAAACCTGATATTTAAGGATAAAGCATTAAACTCTATTATTTCTGTCAAAAATATTGACCCTGACTTCAACATTTTTATTCACATATGGATAGATAATTATAAAAATCAGTTATGATGACTTCAAAAAAGTTAATTATTTTATGTTTGCTTACGTACAGATATTTAAATGCTTGCAAATGTAACACCCGTCACAATGGAATTTCGTATATCTCTTTCGGAATGACATATTCTTCATATTTAAGCTTTGTTTTACATGTTTTAAAAATATTTTGTGTTTGGAAAATATTGAGTTCAAGTTAATTAATCAAACAATTTGTCACTATCTTACTAGCTGCAGTAAATTAAATACTTTCACCTAAAATCGCTATCAGAATCGATATCAGTAAATTTTTCCTTTTATCTAAATGTTAAAATTTAAAAACCGCTCCTTTAAAAATAAAACAAATCGAAACTTTTGTGTTTGCCTTTGTTGTTTTTTTTTTTTTTTTTTGTTCGCTTTTGACACAAATATCTACCTAATGAGCTCTATTGACATAACAATCAATTTAAGCTGAATAGTGGAAGCTTTTTGGTCATTTTTGTTTTTTGAAATGGCTATCGCGTTTTGGCAATCACAGTATTATTGTTAGCACACATTCAAATATTTGCATAATATTTGCATATTTAAGACCATTTTTTGACAATAAAATAAAATAAACTAAATGCATTTTTTTATAAATCGTCGAAACATGAACCACGTACCACGTCCAACTTCACAAGCATATCAAAAGAAGCTTAACAATTAGAAGAGATAAAACTAGAATCTTAACAGTTTGCGTCGCCATGAAGAAACAGTAATCACAGTATAAAAAAAATAAATAAAATATTCAATAAACTTGTTCACACATTATAAGCTATATAGTTTTCAGATAAATATTGAGTTTTGCTTGTGCCAAAATCTTGGCTTGGGCAAAGGGTAGGAGAGGTAAGCGTAAAAAAATGCTTGGCACTCAAAAACTGAGCGGTAATTTATGCATTCGCTAGTGGCACCTGATTTTCATACGAATCACTTTATTTGGCAAATGATGGAATAAAAGAGTAGATTTAAATTTTAGTCATGTGTGACGATCATAAGATGGTTGCCAAGTTCAACAAAAATAAAAAAAAAAAATAAAACATTAAGCCAAAAACAACAAAATGTGGCAAAACCCGGTTAATTTTTTTGAATAAGAATAAATCTTATTAAAAAAAGTATAAGTTAAAAGCTAAGATTTTTTTTTAAAGACGCAGATACATTTTTAGCCATGTGATAGAAAGTTATTATTAAAAAAAAAAAATTGGCATGAAATTTACTTAAATATTCAAAAAAGCAAAATAAGTTCATTTTTTTTTTAGTTTTTTAGATTATATAGAATTTTTGATATTTTTCAAAATTTAAGAACTATGCTTTTATAAACTGTTATTAAATTTTCATATATTTTTGAATTTAATATTGGATTTTGATTTTCTTTAAAATAATATTGGTTTCAAGTCATTAAAGTTGCAAAATTAGAAACATTTGGGATGGTAAACGTGACTGTGCATTAGAGTGGGTCGAAAAAAAAATTTTGAAAAAACCACCCCCTATTTTGCTCGTAAAGCCCTTTTCAACGACATATCATTTTTTAAGATCTGACATGTAATGCTTAAGTTATGCAAAAAAGACCATTTTGGCTGTTTTTCCGGTGGTCCAAAAAAAACATTTTTTTGTTTTCGAAATCCTCTCGAGGTCAACTTTAAAATAGGGGGTGATTTTTTTAAATTTTTTTTTTGTATGGAGGCCGACCCACTCTACTGTGCATGCGTAGTATGCGGCGTGCGAGCCAATGAATCTTGATAGAACCGGGTTCGAAACACCAACTAACACCAACAATATTTTTCAATAGAAATAAATTTTTCAAATCAACCGTCACTTCTTTGCAGATAATGGCAAACGTCGGAGAATATAAAAATGCCATGTAAGGCTTGTTGAGAACATGCTTTTCAGTCGTTCGGAGACGGCATAAAACACGTACGAGCAGTCCTTGATCAATTGTGCACAAATATTTAAAAAACACACACAACATAATTGATCATAACAAGCTCGGTCAAAGCTCTTTTAAGGACATAAAAGGCCAATTTGTTGTTTTTTTTTTATTTGTAACTGCCTGTAGATCCTTTTAAACTACTCTCAAGTAACATTGCACTTTTATGTTGTGTGCAAATTTTGAATTATGATCATTTTAGAATAGATTTTTTTTCCATTTTCTTCTTTGTTAACTTCAAAAGCTTAAAATATTGCTTTTTTAAAAATATATAAAATTGAGTTTAGCTAACATTGTTAAAAATCAATTATAGTGCTTGTCAGAAAATTTAAAAAACTGTCTTTAGATGACCCTTCAGATAGAGTTCTGTTAATTTTGTTAACCATTTTTTTTTTAAATTTTAAGAGCCAGTTTAAGTTTTTAAAGTTCGTTCAGATCTAAGATGTATCTATCTATTTAACTTACCCAAAAGCTGTCCATGGCAGGCATATGTTATAGCGCTGCAGGATATTAGTATGAACACAGTTGATACAAAATACTTTTGCAATTCCATTGTAGTTGTTATAGTTGATGTGGTTGTTGTTGTTGTTATTATTATTATTTTTGCGTTAATTTTTGCTTCTTACAAATCAATTATTTTATAATAGTTTTTACTAAAAACTATCACAAAACACTATATTTTGTTAACACTTTTGTACACGCACTCTGAATTTGCTTAAAATAAGAGAATTTTCTCTCTTTTTTTACTATATATTTAATTTTTATTTATTTTTTGTTTAATTTTTCTACTTTTTGATTATAACTTTTTTCTTTTCTCAAGACAAAGATATATTTTTGTTTTAAGAATAAAAGAAATTTTGCACTTTTCCAAAATTTTTGCACAATTTTTTTAATTTTCTTGTTTTGTTTAACTTGGTAGCTGTTGAAATTTTTTTTTTGGCCGAAATCGCAAGACGAATTCTTCAACTTCCACTCTCGTATCCAGCCAGCTAGACTTGAAGGCGTCTTATGGAGATACGAACCCGGCGATTCATGCTTTTATATCAACGAAAGAAATGAAACTAAAATAAAAAATTGCCAACTGCTTCGTTAATTTGCCGAGTTGTTGTTATTGTGCTGCTTTGATAAGGCGGGCAGCTTTTCTCCAATTCTAGCTAAAGCTGTTGATCGTCGCTTCGTGTTAGTTTTAAGCCGTTGTTAACTGTTGTTGTTTATTGAGACATCTTCGGCTAAACATGATCGTTGTAACTTATTTACTAACAAAGTAGAAGAGTAGTAAAGAAAGCAACACAGCTCAAAGTATAGATCAGAAGCAGGATATTTATTGTCTTACTCGTTTAAAGGACAAGTGTTCATTTTGAGTTAAAAAGCTTTATAAAATAGAGAAACTATTTTGTCTTAAATTGCTAGTACTCACTATTATTAAAAAGCTTTCACGCACGTCCAGTTCTGATCATCTCTTTTCACAAAGCACGCACATAAGAATACATCTTCTTAACTTCGAGAACAGTTTGAGCTTCAATGTACTGAGAACAGTACGCTGAAAGAAACCAGTTTCGATCAGTCTCTGCTATAAGTTTATCATCAACTTTTATGCAAATGCGTTACTTTCGCATAAGCATTGATTAGCAAAATATTGAATTGAAATTCAGATAAATAGTTTATGTTCAAATAGTGGATGGTAGAGTTCGCAGAGATTAATAAATTCAGTTCATGCCAAATTAAACTTAAGAAATTGTTTAATTTTTTTGGAAACCGGAAATGATGTGTTTCAAAAATAATTATTTATATATTCAGGAAGCACTTTTTTTGAAGAATTACTCTTAAGGTTCTTTAGAAAATAATTATTTCAATGAAAATAAATGGTTAAAAAATCCCATAAAAAATCTTAAAAGATATATTTCGTATAACTATTCATAACAATACATACAAGTTTTTCATTTAAAATGCAACCTTTCCCATTTCAAATTAAAACTTTGCATTAATAAAGTGTTACCAATAAGTATTCCATTTTACAAATTTAACTTTTTTCCAGTTTAATTTGGAAAGAAAAAGTTCAATTTGAACTTTAAAAAGTCAAAACTTGATATGCAAAAAGTTGAATTTGAAATGGCAATAATTTTAATTTGATATGTAATTTTTTCTCATATAATTATTTTTGTAGTATTAATTTACAAATATATGAGCTACGTGTTTGTTTTAATGTGAGTAAAGTTTGTATCTGTGCTAAATGAAAAATTTCTTTCAGAAACAAGATAGTTTAAATAACCTTAACCGAGGTTTTTGATCAATTGTTTTATTACATGATTGCACACTATTGATCGCTGAACTGAACCTATAGATTTTTATCTCACACCGAACAAATAATGCTCACGTCTCAAAAACCTCTACCTGGCATGACTTAGGCTCTGTGGGTTGCCATTGTGGTGCCCGATCAGAACAATTTATTTATATTGAAAAAAGTTTCTGTCAAATGTGATATTTGAACTCGACACTATCAGGTAAAATTTTTAAATTATCTCTTTAAAAAGAAAAGAGAAATAGATTTCTAACACACGCCTCAAGAATTGTAAATTTTTTTTTTCAGGTTCTGCTTAAATTCAAGCCAGAATTTAATTGAAAATTTAAAGGCTTGACTATTTTCAAAATTTAAACCAAAGTTACAGATTGAGTAAAAAATGCCAGAGTTAGTTTTCTGCTGAATATAATAAAGAAATTTTTATTAAAGAAAAAAGAAACTGTAGGTATTAAGGAGGGACATAATATTTGCGGCAGAGAAAACAGAAATTTTTTTAAAAATTCATAGCTCAGTCAAAAACAACCATTTTTCCTAAATTTTTTTTTTATTATTGTAGAGAATTGAACAAATTACAAGAAAAAAATTCAAAAAAATATATTTATCACTCCAACATGGTTTTATAGAGCACTAAACTGGCGGCAGAGAAACAAACGGGGCCTCGTGGTTGCAGCGCCGGGAGTCGCAAAAAATGTCCGATCTGGAAAAAAAATTACTTTTTTAAATCTTTACAAACTTGGTTATCGTATGACAGGAGCTTTTTTTAAAAATTTTTTCAATTTTTGGTGATGTTTCAAATTTGAAAATGTGTTTTTTCGAAAAAAAATATTGACTTAAAAAATTCATAAAAAATCTAAAAAAAATTTAACACAAAGCTTGTGTCAAAAAAAAAATTCGTCTAAAAATGAACCCGCTAGTGCCGCAACCAGTACGAAAAACATGGTTTCGAGATAAACGCGTTCAAAGTTTGTGAACAAAGGAAATGCAAGGAGAAATAAAAATGCGCTCCACTAAGCCGACTGTAACTTTTGAACCCATGAAATTTTTTTCTTAGAATCTTAAGAATATTTACTAAAATACAAAATTATAAAAAAAGTCGATTTCAAAAAAAGCCCAATGTCATTTCCCCCGTTAATATAAATACAGACTAAGCCGGATCGAAATTTAGATTTTGTCGGACACCGACTCAAAAGTTTTAATAAAGTTTTAATAGTTTTAAATTAAGTTAAATTAAGTTTAAGTTTAAGTTTAATTTTTAATTAAGTTTTAGTAATTTTTTTTTGATCGGTGAATCCCCGGAGAGCGGTTTTGGTTCTCCTGAACCTCTTTTTAGGCTAACAAATCAAGTTTATTGCATATAATTTTTTTTTTTTCTTTAGAATGGATACCCAAGATAAGCAAAAAAGTAGAGACTTTGATAATACACAAATATTGGTTGACAAAAATTTTGAAATTTTTGGTCTTTACAAACTCTTTTGAGACCACAAAAAGTCGATATTTGGTTATTTTCGAAAATAGGTTTGCTTTAAACATCATATTAAACGTGAGAAATTCATATTTAAAAGGTTTTTCAGCTTAATTATTATTTAATTGACATAGGTACTGCTCGATTTTGACAAATCCTGGTATTAATTAGTTTTTAGGTATGCAAAATCGACTTCTGACAACCGTTTCTTAGTAAAGTATACGCCAGAGAGCGCTCGAGTACAAACTTAATGATTTTCGAAAATATTAAAGCGTTTTTTAAACGCTTGTAAAATACGTATATTTGATGGTACTCAGTTTTCATTAAAACACAACATACAACACACTAATCGAAGGAAGAACTCGATACTTTTCCAATAAGCTAAAATGCATGTAAATACCACGAAAAATACATATTTTATAAAAAAAAAAAACAAATTGGCCATTTCAGCTCTTGAAAGGACTTTGACCGAGCTTCTAATGATCAATTGTGTTGTGTGTGTTATTAAATGTTTGCACACAATTGACCGAGAACTGGACCTACATGTTTTATGCCGACTCCGAACGGCTCATGTTCTCAAGAAGCTTTACATGGCATTATTTACTCTCTGAGGTTTGCCATTGTCTGCAGAGAGGTGGTGACCGATCAGAAAAATTTTTTTATTGGAAATAACTTTTCGCCGCGGCTGGGGATCGAACTCGGGCTCCGAGCATGCTAAGCCACACACTTAACCTGCATGCTACTGTCACCACATGCATACATATTTAATAGGTGTTTAAAAAAAATCACCTTTTCGAATGTGTCGAAATATCGACTTTTGGGATCACGAAAGAGTTTATAAAGACCAAAAATTTAAAAATTTTTGTTAGTCAATATTTTTGTATTATCAAGATCTTTACTTTTTTGCTTATCTTGGGTATCCATTCTAAAGAAAAAAAAAAGTTATATGCAAAAAACTTGATTTTTGGTCAAAAAAGTCCTCAGGAGAACCAAAAGCGCTCCATGGGGATTTCTCCGATCCAAAAAAAATTTATGCCGAAATAGTTTTTAAGAGTCCCTCGAACTTTTGAGTCGGTGTCCGGCGACATATAAATTTCGATCCGGCTTAATACACACATCTTTCTAGTACTTCGAATCCGGCGCCGATTCTGACTTCAGCGACGGTTCCGACTCCGGCTTCAATATATAAAATTTAAAAACTCCTGTTCCCTTAAGCTTTCCTCGGTTGCATCCCTAGTTAGTAGATAGGTCCCGTGGTGCCTTGGTCGGTACATTTTTCTGCTATAACTAGTTTTGAGCCATTGATATTGACAACATAAAATTTTTTGATAATTTGCTTTGGTGGCTTAACTTGAGTTAACACAGAGAAAAAGTGAAAATGCTGTAGTAGCTGAATTCTATTATTGTAACATGTTTTATATATCCCTTGACCCTATACATCCCTTGACTTTTAACCGTATTTATAATTTTATATTTTGCATATAACAGCACATGTATGGTTTTGGCATACATGACACGATATCTTCCACGCTCGACATTATCAAAGCATGATTAATAAATTTTATGAATTTTTCTTGCAATTCTCATTAAACACGCAAAGTGTTTTGAAAGCAGCAACAATAAAAAGTGACAATTATCAGACATAAAGAGAATGTGTCACACTTCATTGTGGTTTATTTTTTTTTATTTAACCAAAATTTACGAAAAGGAAATTCGAAAGCATTATTCATCATGTTCGGTCGTATGATTCAGAGCCTGAAGTTAAAATTTCTTTCAGTGAAGCAACATAACAATAATGTAAGAGATAAATGTACCAATTATTATGTTCTTATCAGCTGTTGAATGGTATGTTATGTACAAATTTTGATTGGAATTGACTGAAAAGTTGATTACTTAGAACGGCGGGTTTTTTATTCAATGACTAACCATCAAATACAAATCGATAAAAATTATTTTATGACAATAATTGATATAAAACTTATGAGAAAAAAAACTAAAAAAATAAATTTCACGTGAAGCGGAAAAAAAGCAACTTTTATTTTTTTTTTTGTTGCTTTCTAAGTTTATTGCACCTCTTTGGAGGTGAATACTATTCACGTAAAATCGTACCTCACGTGTAGTTCGTGAATAAAATTCACGTGTAGTTGAGGTTCGTGTTTTCACTTGATTTTTTTCAACACGTGCTCACGTGAAACTGGTAGCTCTAATATATACCACATACATTTCTGAAAATATTGGTTAAGTTTTTCAACTTTTAAAGTAACTAAGAATTTAAAGGTTGAAAAATTTAACTGAAATGGTTGGAGTCCTAACTTCCTTAGTTGAAACTTAAAAAAAAATGTTTAGATATAGTTCTCAATAAGTGAATGCAATTATTTTAAAAATTTTTTTTATTTTAGGGGTGTTTTCATAATTTAATATTTTTTCATTGCTTTCAAAAGCGAAGAAAAACTAGAAACTCAAAAACAAAAAAAAAAGGAGGGGGGGGGGGGGTAAACCATTACACGTACATAACACTGTTTTGGAAAAACGCGAGCCATGCACGAAAACTATCGCGATAAGAGGAAGGAATAGAGATGCCTTTTCAGACGAAAGCGAAGAAAAACTAGAAACTCAAAAACAAAAAAAAGAGGGGGGGGGGGGAAAGCCATTACATGTCAATAACACTCTTTTGGAAAATTTTTACATTAATCGTTTATTTCTTCTATAGCATTTGAGATATATCAGCTGCAATGCGAGCCATGCACGAAAACTATTGCGATAAGAGAAAGGAAGAGATATGCCTTTTCAAACGTAAAAAAAGAAAATAGGAAAAGCGTGAGCGAGAAAAAATTGAGGTGTACCAGGGCAAGAAGGATGCTCGAAAATTCTACCAGCAGGTTAAGCGTCTAACTCAAGGTTTCAAGCCCGGAGCATCCACTTGTAGAGATGAGAATGGTGATCTGGTTACAGATACGCAGTGCGCATTGGAATTATGGAGACAGCATTTTTCCAATATGCTTGCAGGCGACTATACCAACAATTTCGCCCTTGGAGAATGCAGTCTGACACCACCAATCGACGATGATGGAGTGGAAATTCCACCATCTAGCTATGACGAGGTTAAAGTTGCTATCCAGTGACTCAAAAACAACAAAGCCGCAGAATTTTTTAAAACCAGCGGCGTTGTATTGATAAAGTGCATGCATCAACTCATCAGCAAAATATGGCTAGCGGAAAGCATGCCCGACGATTGGAATCTCAGTGTGCTTTGTCCTATACTTAAGAAAGGAGACCTGACAATCTGCGGCAACTACCGAGGTATCAGTCTTATTTTCACCGCATACAAGGTTCTTTCGAGCGTATTGTGTGAAAGATTGAAGCCCCATACCAAAACACTGATTGGACCTCGTCCTGGCAAGTCCACCATAGACCAGATTTTTACACTACGCCAAATCCTGCAGAAAACCCACGAAAGCCAAATAGACACCCATCATCTCTTTGTTGATTACAAAGCTGCGTTCGATAGCCCGATTCGGGATTGCCTGTACGCAACAATGTCTGAGTTCGGTATACCTGCAAAGTTGATAAGGCTCTGCAAGACGACGTTAAGCAATACATGCAGCTCCATCAAGTTAGGAAATGTCCTCTCCGAAACCTTTAATACCGAACGAGTTTTCAGACAAGGCGACCCGCTATCATGCGATCTCTTCAATTTCATCATGGAGGGGATCCTACGAAAGGCAGGTGTTCATCGAAATGGTACCATTTTCTACAAAGGTGTCCAGCTCCTTGCGTATGCTGATGATATCGATATTATCGTCAGAACCAAGAGAGATGTAACTGCTGCTTTCACCGCTATCGAAAAGGAATCAGCTAAAGTGGGGTTGACGGTGAACGAGGGCAAAACAAAGTATATGCTGTCTGCATATAGGTAAGTGCGGCGTGTAGGCTCCCATGTTACAGCAGGCAAATATAACTTTGAAGTTGTCAAGGAGTTTACATACCTTGGCACCGCCGTAAACAGCAACAACAATGTCAGCCTGGAGATAAAGCGAAGAATAACAATTGATAATAGGTGCTACTACGGGCTAAGTAAGCAATTATTTTCAAGAGCCCTCTCTCGATCGATAAAACTAATACTCTACAAGACGCTCATCATACCTGTGCTTCTCTATGGCGCTGAGGCATGGGTGGTATCGCAAACAGATGCAGCCGCTCTTGTGGTGTTCGAGAGGAAAGTTCTTCGCAAAATCTTTGGTCCTGTTCGAGTTGGCGACGACTATCGCATTCGAATGAACCACGAACTGTACACTGAGAAAAAAAACATACTTTAAAATTAAACAAAAATTTTTAAAATATAAATTTAACGCCTTTGCGTTTCTACAAAACAAAATTAATACAATTGTGTTAAAATTTCAACTATACACTCCTTTTAATTTTTTTTCATTCATTATTTCTTTGAAACTTTCTTTGACATTTTTTGAATTTTGAATTTTCATTGGTTTGAAAAATATCGAACATAAAATAAAATAAAAACTAATTCAGTTTTTCAATATTGAAATATTTAAAATGCAAACTTCATTGAAAGGAGTTGAGATTCGGTATTCGGAGGGTCCCAAGGGTCGCTGATTACGAATCTGTCATCAAAAACTCGGAAAAAATTAAAAAATGGCATCGAAAAAATTATGCTTTAAAACATTTGTTTTAAATTTAAAAATTTTTGTTTTAAATTTGGTTTCTTATTTAAAAACATTGTTTTAAAAACAAAAACCCTTGTTTTAAATTTAACTTTAAGAACAGTTGTGTTTAATTTAAATGAATTTGTTTCAAACTCTATTTCAAAAACAAACTCGTTTAAAATGAACACAATTTTATTTAATTTTAACACATATTTCCCTCAGTGTACGAACTCTACGACGACATTGACTTAGTCCAGTGTATAACAATTCAGCAATTACGTTGGCTGGGTCATGTCTTAGGTATGGATGAAGAAGCTCCAGCGAAAAAGGTGTTTGAGGCGAAAGCCGAGGGTCGACGACGAAGCGGAAGACCATGCTTTCGATGGATTGACCGGGCCGAGGAAGCCCTTACTGCGGTCAATGACTGCCGAGTGGCTTTAGCCATGTACATATATTCAATAAACCGGAATATTTGACGTTTTGTTCGTATATGTTAAACTATGTAAAAAATTTAGATATCTTGTTGAATTACTTTGAATTTTGAAGTTCTTAATAAATAAATGTTGATATTCAAAAAATCAGTGATCTTCGCCTTGAACTACAGATGTGTACGAATTTTTGGGAACAAAACATTTTTCAAACAATAAAAAACACCAATTCGGCCTAGCATCCAATATGATATCTTATCTTTATATCTATCAAATCAAAACTGACATAAGAATTAACTCTAATTCAGTTAAATCTCCTCTCTTTTATAATCAAAATCTGGTTCATTCTTAGTTATTAACTGTTAATTTAATTATTCAATGTTTTATTTCAACTTTTTAACTCTTTTGTACTCATTCATACATATGTATGTACCGATGGATAAAAAAAAAAACCTGTTTGCAACAATATGGCCACACATGTGGCCATATTAAAACTCATTGTTTTATTGATTGAAAAATATATTCTTTTTTTTTTATTCGTTTTTTTATTGAAACTTGCTATTTTAGTGCCACAAAAAAAATTCTATTCATTATTCTTTTGTTTATATTTAACTAGTTTCCTGGGCTTGTTGGCAAAAAATTGCCCATTCTTTAAGTTTTTTTTTTTTTTCTAAACAAAAAGTGCCGTCGGTCAAATGGAATATTGAATATTTTCATATATTTTTCTTTTACACTTTACTGCATATCAATAAATCCAGTCAAAAACGTTGTTCGAGAAAAATTATGGGTACAAAAATAGTCATAATTTTTTCTTTTTAGTGGTTGTGTGTAGAATATTATTGCGAAAAGTCACACTAGAAATCATTAAAGTGCCAACGCTAAAATAAATTTTCGATAAGTTTATCAAGATTGTTGAAAATAACTCATTTTCAATAAAAGTTAGACTGTAACTATCGGAAAATATAGTTGTCAAATTTTGTACAAAGGATTTTATCTGTAACTTCTCTTCCCTCGACTTTGTGAATGAAAACAAATTTGCAACCGAATTAATTTTAGCTACTGACTTCTAAATTTCAATATAAGAATTTCATTGAAATTCCCATTTAATCTTTTGGCTTGTCTATTAATAGCTCTTGTCTAATGGTGCTTGCATAATGTACTCACTATATAAATAAAAAATAAGTAGCGTAGATCTCGAGAATAATATAAGTTAACATTAGGAAACTGCTGATCATGCATTTTCCCACTAAATGCATATAAGCACCAAGTTCTGAACTAAGCTGGATGCAACCTCATGCCTGCATGCGAGGGACTCGTCTACAAAACGTGTGACACTGGCAGCGACCCATGCAGTTACAACAACAACAATAATCCTAAACAGTTTAAGGTTTCTTGAATAAGTAAAGAACATTATTAAGTTAGTTTTAGTTTAGTTTTGATTAAGTTAAGTCAAAGAAATGAAATAAAGATAAAATCAAAGGAGATTTTATTAATTTATATTGTGGGAGTTGTTGATCTATTTCAAAACCATATTTATCAGAGTATTAAAAAGAGTGGAAACTTCTACATTGCTTTGAGCAATTTTTAGTTTAAAATGTTCAATTCTTTTCATGGTATTAAAATCTGCAACTAGGCCGTTTTCAAAATCGGCCTGTGAATCGTGATACAGTTCAATAAATTGAGGAGACCACAAAATACTGCCTTTTTTTTTTATTTGTGATATATTGTAACAGGTCTGAATACATAGTATGGTACCACTTTTGTTTATAAAAAAAAAACCGCTTAAAGCAACTTATATAGCTTTTAAAATCTACCAAACCAGTAGCAGAAAATTGATTTTACAACTTGGAACTAGAATTATGAGACAGAGTGTAAGTGTATTGTTCTTTATTCATTCATTCATTAATGCTTCATTCATGTATTTATTATGTTTTATATGCGTTGATTTTGCAAAGTTTTGTATTTTAGCTATTTTTTCAATTTACAAAAGCATTATAAATTCAGTTAAGCTGATTTTATTGCGTGCCTGTTCGATTTGTATAATTTTTTGTCTAACATGTTTTGTTGTCAATTTAAAAAACATTAAAAACTGTTTCAATTTAAGACAATTCAAAATATTGTATTCAGAGCTCGATTTAAGCACACGCAACATGGTTTCAAAGTGCGTTGTTCGCTTAAAATTCGTTGGGCTCTGAGTCCATTCAATATAAGTGTGTTAAATTTAGGGTCAAAATTATCAAAAATTGTTTAAATTCCAAGTTTTATTATCATCATATTCTACGCATTGAATTGTTATATTAAAATATTATTATATATGAAATATATAACAATTCTTGCAATTTGCTGTACTATTTATTTGGATATGATATCATTGGCTTTAGTATTCTCTAAGATATGTTGGTTTTTATTAATGTTATACTTTTGGCACAATTAGCTTTATAACAATTTGCTAAGACGAACATTTTGTATACAATTGTTGGTAGTGAATAGTTTTTATCGTCACCTTAATATAAAAAAGACGTTACTCAAAATTGTACAGGAAAGTAAAAAAATCTTTAAGCTTCTTAAAATGTTATAAATTAAAAATTATTTTATGCAGATTGTAATAAAAAAGCGTCAACATATTTAGTATTTAAAACCATATCTCAGTTTTTTTGGTTTCATTGAAGTTATTCTAATAGATAATGCAATAGATAATGCAAAAAAACATGATTTCATGATATCGATGACGATATGCCGATCTATACAAAGTTCACATTTTTGCTTTAATAAATAGGCGTTCCTGAAAATTTTTAATTTTTACCTAAGATTAATACTCTGCTTAAGTTCATGTGAAATTCCACAAGAATTTTTATACAAAAAACGATATCTGTGCAATCAGCGTGGAAATTTTCACAACGTGCTCATCAAAGTAATACTCTGTTCCGCTGCGAAATATACTGACAACATTTCTCTGTCAACATTTTTCACGAAAATTTAATTAAACTGGCTTTTTATTTTGAAGTGAAAAATAGCAGTGGTCTAAATATATTTGGTTTTTTTGTTTTTATTTATTTTGAGAAGTAAAACTCAAGTTTTACACTTTCTCAAATAATGATATTTAAAAGCAAAAAAATATTTGCCAAAATTTTACATTTAAGTTTAGTAGATGCTTAAGATCAACAGAAAATTGTCTGCACCTTGCATGACTTAAATAGAGAAAATATTTTTTATGTGCATACTTTGAGGCTGAACTGGTTTATATCCCCACGCGTACTGTGAATCGTCGTGAATCGTGAAAGCAGGCACAGCATAAGCAGCTGATTATTGATTTTCTTATATAAACACTTGCATTCTTCTTATTCTTCTCTTATATTTTACTATTTTGTGACTTTAATATAATAGTGTCTAAATCTAAAATTAGATATTCATTCAGAGCAGGATATATCTGATATTGAAGTATATATATTATCTTTAAACGCTGACTACACAATAAAAAATTGAGGGTAAATTTTATCTTTTTCATAACATTTCTGTAGGACAAACTCGATTTATTCTAAATTTATTATAAGTTTTATCCCACTCAATATTATAAAACTTGCATTTCCATTCAAAAAGCTATTTTACTCCAAAATAATATCAATTGTATACCATAAATTTATAAACATCATATATATATTCCAGTTATGCACACGAGAACCTCACAGAGCCACTCGGCTTTCACGTAAAAGTCGAGTTTGTGAAGCTACCGAACTTCAGCGGTGCTAACAGACAATCAGGTTGCGTTTGTTCTTCAGTCAGCAATCATGTTATGTGCAAATAGTTTCGTTGAAATTTCTGACTATACTTTATAAACAAATATAACATGAAATCTTTTCATCTTTTTCTCGAAACGAGAGACTTGTACCTCAAAAACTATAATTGATACTTCATGCCCAATTCAATGCATAAGCACTTCAGTGCTGTATTATATAAATGGTAATTTCACAGTAATTTTAACATAAAGAAAATATCAAAATTGTTTGAAATTAATACAAAATATATTATGCAGGTGTCCTCTCTGAAAAAGCTTTGGAGACAACTCACAAAATGATTAGACGTGCTATACTTTCTCACACTAGAAAAGTAACGTGAGCACACAAAAGAAGATCTTATGTGATTTATGCATCATCTGATCCAGTAATCGTATCGGAAAGAAACTTAATATCACATATTAAAAAACAAAATGATAAAAACATATTTAAATTTTTACTTAAAAGTGATAATGAAGGGACAGAAGACATAGGTACTTTTGCAAAAAAGTAATTCAAAGTAATAAATTTCAGATTCTTGACTGTATATTTTACATAAAATACATAATATAACAACTTTTTTCTCTCGAATATTGCCAGAGAACATAATTTTTATCGCATTAATTGGAAGCATAAAAAAAGCATTTTTGGATTAAGCATGGTGTATTTTATTTATTCAAAAACGAAATTTTATTGAATTCCTAACACACTTTCTATTTTTATCCATCTTTTGTATGGGGGCGATTCACTGTGCGACGTGTGTAAAGCCCATAAGGAGGCGTGGTAGGTACAGAAAAGTGTACATATTTTTAATCAGCATCAACACCTGAGTTGATTTAGCCATATCCGTCTGTCTATCCGTCCGTCTGTCTATCTGTCTGTCCATCTAAAAGACTGTTTGTGGACACGTTTACAGCCGTAGTTTTCAAGCTATCGTAATGAAATTCAATATTAACTTCTAAAAAACCAAGATCAAGTTCGAATATGGGCAAAATCAGATGAAAACCACGCCTACCTCCCTTTTAAAAACATTAAAAAGAGGCTAATATCTAAGCTACATCATTGAAATTCGGTATTTGTTAATTCTTAGTAAGAACTGAGGTGTGTTAGAAAAATGAGACTCATCCATCCACTAACACGTCCGCCTCAAATACAACCCCAAAACTGAAAACTAAATATAATATATTTAGTCTTCTGTTGAAACTAGCAAATATAAAATTAGGTATTAATTAATTTTATACCAAAACTAAAGTGTTAAAAGTATGGGCATCGTCCACCCACGAACACGCCCACCTTACTTACAAACCAAAATTGAAAACTCTTTAAAGAAGCTTCTCTTTAAGCAACAGGAAAAAATGTTTTAAAATCTCATGCAATAAGATTATTAGAAAATTTAAGATTTTTTACCATAACGAATCGGCCGTTACAAATCAGCTACGTGAAAAAATCTCCAATGGTTTTTCACAAATCACTTTCAAAGTGAGATAAAAAAATTTTTTTCACTTCGTAAAAATGATGAAAAGATAGATCAAGTATTAAAGATAAGTAAAAACAAAAAGATTCATAAAATTTGGGAATTTCTAAGAAAGAACATAACAAAATTTATCATAAATTTTTTAATATAACTTATTTTTCAGCAAACTTCGACAGCGAATTGCATTGTGCCGGTTATTGTGCCGAATGAATCAGATAGTTTACACTCAAAAGTGAATTAACAATCAATAGTTTTAATTGAAATACAAGTAAAGAAAGTCTAAAGTCGGTCTAGGCCGACTATGAAATACCCTAAACCTACTTCTCAAAAACAAAAAATTTTTATTGTAAATGATCGACTCCGTGGGCGGATGAAGCCTATACTTTATATGCATTTAAATGTTGATGAAAAATTTACTCATACCAAGTTTTATTCCTGTAGCTCACATATAATGCTTTTATTGTGCTTTCGCTATGGGAAGTGGGCGTGTTCATTGACGGATTACTTCCAATTTTGGAACACACCTTAGTTTTGGTATGAAATACATACATACCAAATATAATTTCTTTATGACAAACCTAACCTTATTAATTGAGTTTTAAACTTTTTGGGTTGTATCGGAGGTAGGCGTGTTCGTTGGCGGATGACGTCCATTTTTTAAAACCAACTTTGTCTTGTCATTAAAAACATACGTGCCAAATTTTAGCTCTGAAGGTTAAACAGACGCTTATTTATTGCGTTTTCAATTTTTGGGTTGTATGGGAGGTGGGCGTGTCCGTGAGCGGATGACATCCATTTTTCAAAACCATCTTTGTTTTGTTATAAAACATATATATGCCAAGTTTTAGCTCTGTAGGTTAAACAGAGGCTTATTTATTGCGTTTTCAATTTTTGGGTTGTATGGGAGGTGGGCGTGTCCGTGAGCGGATGATCTCCATTTGTCAAAGACATCTTTGTGACATCCTTGTGTTAAATGAGCTGAGTTATGCAGTTTTAAATATTTGCGTTGTATGGGAGGTAGGCGTGTCCGTGAGCGGATTCCAAAAATATTCAATAGTGCAGATCCTTGGGTACATGTGACCATGTGTACCAAGTTTCATCTAATTATCTTGACTCCTGTTCATCTAATTATTACTTCTTGATACAGGATAAGACTGTGTTTACGGACAACACACAGACGGACGGACGGACATAGACAGCTCGACTCACGTGGTGACGCTGATCAAGAATATATATACTTTTCTATACCGGACTTGCTTCGTTCTATGCGTTACAAATGTTTGCGCAAAGTTAATATACCCTCACCTTTCAGGTTTAGGGTATAATTAACACATATTTTAGCAAAAGAAAAAATTAATATGCTAGAGGTTGAAGCGCTAAATAAGTCAAACGTTTATGCAACGAGAGGTTAACCTTATTCCGATACGCACTTCACAATTAGATTAATCTTTTCATTAAAACACGTAAAATTAACGCATTGATTTAAATTTCAAAACCAAACTAGCATAAAATTAGTCGCTTTTGTTTGTTATTCTATTTATATTCAATGCAATGCAACTGATAAGATTCGACTTTTATTTTGTGCAAATTTATAATAGAAAATAAATGTAAATAAATAATATTTATTTTGAACTCGCACGCACTAATCAGTTTATCAATTGATTTGCGGCTTGTGGTCAAACTCATTGAACTCATTGTCATTGGCGGTTATCAGCAAAAATGTTCATTCAATTCATTCATTCGTTCAATATATATATGATTCATTGTGTCAAATTTTTTAAGCGTTTTATTTGTTGTAATTAGTTTAAACATCAGCGTAAGGGTTGCCAACTAATGGCAACTCTCTCATTGAATTAAGTGCCTGCGAAGCTTGTTATAATTAAGACTAGTTATGAAGCCGTAGGGTATAGGTTATGCGGCCATGACTAAAGCTCAACATTGCGCTATGCATAATATTTGTAGTGTGGTTTTAGGCGCTGCAAATTATTACAAAAGAGCAGCACATATAAATGCATGAATTAATATTTTATTTAATTATATCAACTATTTTTGAATTTTTTTGGGTTTATTTTTTTTCTGCAATCAATTGATGCGGTTTGCTTGATTTAATAAAGCCTAATTTAGGTTTAACTGTATTAATTAATTAAAATTATTGATTGCATAATTTATGGCATATTATATCACAAATTAAATTATTTGGAAGTAATAAAGCATTCTGAGTACTACAAACGTAAATTCTGGAAATTTTCAAGCTAGAATTGATTGCAAAAAATAGTTATTGACTCACCTGTGCTATAAAAGTGTGATTTGTTTTATTTAAAAATTAAATTGGAGTCATAAATTCATTAAGTAAAAAGGAGAATAATAAGTGAGCCCGAGTTTTGTAAAGTTCATTTATTTATTTAGTAAAAAGTAGAATAATGAATTAGCTCCAGTTTGCTTTAGAGAACTAAATATAAAAGTAAATTCTTGAAAATTCAAAGACAAGAGTTGATTGAAAAAATCATAAATTCATAAAACAAAAAGTAAAAACTAAACAAAATAGCATAAAATATATATCTCGACAAGACAGGATTTGAACCTGTTCTTGTGTCTTTTAATATGCATTGATTCGCAGCATTCCAAAAATTCATATATAAACGTATAACTAGACAAACAAAATATTATAACAATTGCATACAAAATCTGGCAAGTTTTTAAAATTTTAAGCCGAAAACTTAATGAAAAACAAACATAATCGAGTTAGAATTTAAATTTTTGCTATACAGGGTAAGATTGTCATAGCAATATAACGTTAGATTAATCCATTCATTCAAAAATACAATCATAAATCCATCTATTAATTAGTAGATAATTAAGTCGACTGACGTTTAAAGCACAAAAGCAATGTGTATAAATCTCTAGAAGACAGGATTTGAACTTGTCTTCATGTCATTTAAATATGTGTTCAATCTAAACGTTTCATTCATTCGCCGTTAACAAAGCATACAAAAACCATTTATTAATAGCTAATTAAGTTCACAGCAGGGACTATATTTTGATAAAAAATTTTAACGAAATACGTTTATCTCATAAGAAGTAGAATTCCCAAATGTGAGCAGGTTTTTTCTTGTTTTTGGGAAATTATGGGTTATTTCAATATTATGTAGATATATTTGTTTGTTTTCTGCAGCAACAGAATTCCAAATGTGTTGGCAGTTGTTAATCAATTTGGTGAGAAAACGTGTCCACGCGCAAAAAGAGCGATTTCGTTCCAATTAAAAACCGCTTTATTTACTTGTGCGCAGAAACATAATATTAACACATTTTAAGATCTGCACGGCTGCGCAGAGCTTAAAAGCTGCTTCCGTTGTAGCAGTTGTTTGGGGCACAATTATCTTAGCATTTGACAAAGGCGGGTGTGTCTTGAAGGGGTCCATTTTATATTGTTTTTATTTATATCGGTTGATGACAAAGACAAGTCAATGCTTTTATTTACTTTGCGCGCAATTAAATTGTTTTGGTAGAAATAAAAAAAAACCCGGCAGCCATAGTCGATGGAATTTTTGACTGCACGCGTTTAAGTTTGGTTTGAGCAGTTTTTGAATTTTTTAAAATTGGGACGTATACATTATGAATTTGTTTAGAAAACCTGTTGTTCGTATTCAAACAATTATTTTTGATCAATTTGTTAAAAACACAGAGATAAAGGGGAGGCATAATAAAAATGTTCCCCGATTGTTATGAAATTTATTGAAATTTATTATTATTTTATTTAAGGTCAGTGAGAAATTTTGTAGATATCACAAAATAATACCAAAATATTTAAATTTTTTTAAAATATCAAAAATATCAAAAAATGTCACGAATTATATAAAATATTATAAATTCTATTAGTTCTTTCCCGTCAAAAAAGACGGGCCCGATTTTAGTAAGAAAAAAAAACATGAAAAAAAACTCGCGTGTAGCAACGTATACGTGGCAGAAGTGATGATCAAAAAGGCATCATATTTAGAGAAAAATGGTATAGACTTTGCTCCAGAGAATGCTATTCTCTAATTGCGATACTTAAAATTCTCTAAAAATGATAAAAAGGTTCCATGAAATACAAAAATATATCGTTTTTAGAGAAAAATACTTTTTTTTTTGAGAAAATATTTGTTTTTATTGAAGAAAATACTTCTCATAGTGAATTTTTTATCAAAATATAAGAAAAGTTTTTCATTTTCAATAAAATTTCTCTATAAATGAGAAATTTTTTGTGCGAGAAAAATACTTATCATTATTAGAGACATTGAAATATTTCCATTTCCTAGAAGTAAAGAAATATTTCTTCGAAAATGTCAAAATTTATTCTAATTGAAGAAAATTTTATTTGAAAAAGAGAAAATTGCTATTATCAAAAATAGAGAAATTTTTTACCGGAGCAAGGTATGTGTTTTTTTCTCAGTGCAGTTGACGGCTAGCCGCGGCTGCTGTCGTTATATATGTTCATCTCTAAGAATATTTTAAGTAAATGAATGCGATTAATCTTTCTAAAATAAAAAAAAACTCGCGTGTAGCAACGTACACGTGGCAGAAGTGAAACTTATTTAACAGTAAGAAATAAGAGAGATTTTAGTGTGAAATAGAGAGAGAAAGTATCTGAAAAGAAATTCAATCAATACGAAATGGAATAATAATTTGTTGATTGAATATTTGCATCCAGGGACCGTACCGAATATGGTTTTTGTCAAAAGTGCCACATATTAACTTTTATCTCTTAATTTTTATTTTTTCCGACAAAAATAACAGTTTTTGTGCCTTATAGTTTTCTTGTGAAAAAATAACAGTTATTTTCTGCCGTTTATTTTTGTCGGTCAAAAATATCAGGTTATTTATATATGTTCAAGTCATTTTACCGATAAAAAAATTTTGATATTATTATTTTCATCTCATCGGTGAGACATTTTACACATGATGTCAACAGTTCAATCCGCCAAGCGGCCTTTAAGAAAACACAAATTGCTTGATATTTTTGACCGAAAAAATTAAAGTCACAAAATAACTGCTATTTTTGACCGATAAAATAAAAGTCAAAAGTAGCCTTTATTTTTCCTCGAAATACACTAGGCAAGAAATTAACTTTTAAAGAATCAGTTTCAAATTTAAAAGCGACTTAATATTCGTGAGGCTGAGGACATTTGTAACATAATGGTATATTTGAAAAAGTCTGCGACAATTTTTTTTTTTTTTTGAAAATTGTAAAATAACAGCTATTTTCGGTACTTGTTTTAGTTCAGTTGGTGTTTTAGTTGCTTTCGAATGTCTTCTCAACATTGTTACTTTTTGAATGCTGGATTGCATTTGCATAGTACTCTTTGGAGGAGCCTCCGAAAGCAGAGGTAAATCTTGTTCATTATTACCTCCTGCTTCCTGATCATAATAATTGCTATGTTGATAGAGGGCCTCATTAAGCAGCGAACGTTGATTGTTGAGTGCATCAACTTGGTTGGTTTTAAAATTTATGTTGAGATGCATCAGTGTGTTTTTTGGGGATTGGTTCTTTGTAGATTCACCAAAATACACTGATGTTTCGTAAAAATGCATTTTGAAACTCAGCCGTTGTTGCAATCACCTTACCTTCATCATTAGTTGCAGACCCAGCTGCGGCTGTATTCTTAAGAGCTCTAATTCGCTCTCTTTATTCACGAACGCGTTCTGCTCCTGTTTTAGCTATTTTTCTATTTTTTTTCCGTGCATACTTGTAGGATGAAAATTGATGTTACGGTTATGTTAATACTGTAATGTTAATGTTAATGTAATGTTAATGTTAATTATGTTATTTTCAGTATGTTACGCGTTCAGTTTTAATTACATTTTGTTTGGGCACTTATTATGCGCCTACGTGGCGTAAAGGAATAGATTCCGGCTCTTAAGCAACGATGTTCGGGGTTCAATTCTCGGCAGCGGCAGTAATTTTTTTTTAATTTTCATATGAATTGAAAACGTTAGCCTAGCGTCACGAAAGAGGACCTTGAAATTTCACTCGCCGCCAAAGAAGTTTCACTTCAAAAAGAAAATCAATATTTCTTTTAGCTGAATTAGAAATTAGCGATGGTCACATATGGCCATTGCTATAGTCGCGAACGCGACATTCATACGCCTTTGAGGAGCAAAATAATAAAGAAAACTCAAAACAAATTTTCTTTTTTTTTCAAGTTTTAGATAGCATTTTATTAGCACTATCTTTTGAGAAAAAATAGGTTCTCTAGATTTTATGTTTCCAAAATATTAGCAATAAACATGGCATCGCAAACGCGACAAAAAATGGAACTCGTGTTTTACTACATCAAGAAAAATGCAGATATCTGCGAAACGTAACATAATATTTTAAAGCGGGTAATTGTTAATTAAATAAGATTAATGTGGTTTTCAAGAAATAGTTGTCAATTTGACATATTTCCATTCGTTGTTTTTTTATTAATGATATTTTTTGTAACCCCACCCGTACTACGTATGTGGTTATTTACTTTATGAAGGCTTTTTCACGCCCATAAGGAGGCGTGGAAGATATTGAAAAGTGCATATATTATACTGCAGTATCACCTTCTTAGTTGCTTTAACCATGGCATCCCTGTTTTTTTATGTCCCCCAACTGCTGACATGATTACAGCCGTTATTATTAAGTTATCGTAATGAAATTCGATATTTAAGTTTATATCGTAAAAAAGATCATGTTCGAAAATAATCCAAAAATGATGAAAACCACGTATACCTCCCATACAAATTGACGTTCTCAAATTGGAAAATTTCTTAAAAATCTGTTAAAACACAATGCAATGACTTGAGAACTAGCTCATGGGCCTTAATTTGAACTATTAACATTAAGGAAAAATTTTCAGCAAAATCGAATGAAACCTTTCCATACTTCCTACACAAAGTGTATTAAAAAAAACGGCGCCTGATCGCGAACGCGACACATTTTGATGATCAATATTAAATGTTTAGTATGGTTTTTACCTGCAGTAACTTTTTTTTATAGTGAGGCGACCAAATTTGATTTAAGTTAGAATTTTCAGATACTTACTTCGAATGATCACGAAGTTCTGATAACAAATGATGATTTAGGTACAAGAACGCGACATTCGAATTGTAATTAAATCAATATAAAAGATTTACCGTTATTCTAGGCTTGTTTGGTATCTTTTTATTTTTCCTTTTTTTATTTGTAGTTTATAGATGGATTTTATAAGAAGAGTGCAAACAGAACACTAATAAATAAACGAAAAATACTAAAGAGAAAAAACCCTTAAAAGCAGCTAAAAGCAAGAAAAACATATTTCTCAGATCTTAGACTAATTTTCTCAGAATAAAAACTAAAATTAGTTGTAAATGCAGTAAATTATAAAAATTCAAGCATTTTTTTTAAATAATAACAAAAAACTGATTTGTTTATTAAACATTTTTTTTTTTCGGTCCCGGTAGACCTTTCTGTGGAAATTAACATATTCAATTTTAAATTCTACAAGAAACAATTTTTAGTTCCAAATATATATAAAATACCTTAAAGTAAAAACGGAAACTATAGTAGGTACGACGGAATAAATTAAAAACTTTATGTAAAACCATGGTAAAATAATTTAAAGGTGTTCTCATCCCATGACATTTTTCCTTATTTTTTTGACATGCTGCCTTATTTTGACAATTATAAAAGTTTCAGATACATTTTTTTAAGGGTACTCTTTTGAGTCTGCTAAGTACTCAAAATAAGTACTTTCTTTATTTTTGGTACCTAAGTATACTAATTGAAAATATATGAAGATGTACAAGTTAAATGTTTTTATTTTAAATCTATATTTTATGTCGTGTGTTCGTATAAAAACATGATCTTAACAAAATTTATAACTTAAAAACCGAAAAACCTAACATCGAATTTTTATAAGGATGAAAACTTGAAGCAAGATTTCTCATGATTTTAGACTTAAATTATTATTGCTTTTGACTACAGATATAATGAATATTTATGTATATTAGTAACGCCTGGGTCAAAATAAGACTCATTCAAAAAGCAATTATCAAAACTGTTGAGAAACACGGGAGAAAATGGTTCTTAACTGTTTTTCTCTATATTATATACAAATATTTATATACTAGTTCTTTCCCGTCAAAAATGACGGGCCCGTTTTCACTTATTCGATTTTAAATTATTCAAATAATAATTTTTAGTTACAAATACTTAAAAAACACCTCAACCATAGTAGGAACTCTGAAATATGTTTAAAAATTTTTTGTAAAACTGAAACTTTCAAAATGAAAAAAAAAAAATATAAAGTTTTTGAAATTTCAATAGATCACAAAACAGAAATTGCCTAAAAATATGCTCTTAAATTTTTCAAAAAAATCAAGCGTTAATTATGTTATAGTAATACTAGTAACGCCTGGGATCGAAATTCGACCAATTTATTGATTGCCTACTTATAACTATATGCAAGATGATTAAAATAAGTTCGAGGCTATAATTCTTAATTTATTGGAGATATAAAGCTATTTTCTTCGAAAGAAATTATTTTTTTTTTTATTATTTTTTCAAAAACAGAAAAACAACATTTTAAAAAATTTAATTCGTGAAAGAAATCATAGGGGTAGCGTTGATTTTTTGATGGCACGGACAGTTTATTAATTTTGTGTCAAGACAAAATAAATTCACCTCAAATTCGGTACAGACTTTGAAAGAAAATCAAAACTGCAATTTTGAGATTTTGTTTTTTTTACAACAAAAATCATTTTTACACCATATATTAAGAAAAAATCAAATTATATGGTCTTTTTTTAAAAGGAATAATTTAAATATAAAGAAAATAAAAACTGTATTATTTTCAAAAGTTTTTTTAAGCTAACTGATAAGACTTAAATACAAAAAAAAAATAAATAAAATATATTGACAGATAGCGGAGATATTGGCTTCCCAATTTAGAACATTCAATTTGAGAGAGTGTTTTCTCTCTCTTGGCATTTGGTTGAAACACACGCTAAATAACTAACAACAATATTAAGAAAATTCATTAAAAATACTTTTGGTTAAAACTGTGCTGTACTTTTTAACACATTTGAAAGACAATTTAACAAACTTTCAGAAAAAATTATAAAAATTGAAAAACCGTTAAAATTCGATTAAGATATTGATATGGAAAGTCAAATTTATGAATTCAAAACACACTTTTTTTTACAAACTTTACAATTGACGAATGGATAAAACTACATTTTTTTAAGAAATTGTTACTTTTAAAAAAAATTCAAACTCGACCTACTCAAAAACTCTACCCCAACCCAATTTCATATAAATTAAAAAGCGGGTTTTTTCTCAAAAATTTAATTTCTCTCTTAGAAGGTTGGAGAACCCCCTCTATCAGATATATCATTTATATATACATTCTGCACATCTGGGTAACATAACCTTTAGAATGATTTATATTTTATTTATTTTGAGTTTTAATTTATACCAAACAAGCGTACGACAAACTTTAATGTTGACGTATTAATATATAAGATATTAGACAAGTAAGGCTTATATGTTTTTTATTTTTATAAAGTCAAAAACTCGGAAATAATTTTAATGAAAACAAATGCTTACTGCTATGAGTACTATGGAGTGACTTTCGCTCTCAAGCTCAAGTAGGGGTCTCTTATGAAAATAACTGTCACGTTTCAAATACAATCCAGAAGTTTGATTTTTACATGAAGATGCGCTAGAGTACGTTGCATTTTATATAATAAGGAAACTCAATTACGAAGATTATCAAGAAGGTGCTCATTCGTGGGCTTGTGTTGACCAAGTGTCGTGCGGTTCTCTTCTAAAACCGAATACACTCTTCATAGAAAAGATCAAATTTCTCGAAAATATTCTTCAAATTTATAATAAAAATATAATTAACAGCCATCAAAATGTATCTCTAAATGTTAATTTTTCATCAATATGATATGAAAATATATATTTAAAGGTTACTGAATTCTGTGTATTTTCAAACAATATTTTTGGGAAGAAATAATGAAAGATAATTAAAAAAGTTAAAATTTACTTATTGCATAAATAAGCAACTTAAATTGTCATGTTACATACCTAATAGTAGCATCTTCAAGTAGCAGCACAAAAAAGTACTAGTATCAGGAAAGTACAAAAATATGATAGCCTACTCCGGTTTCAAAAGAAATTGTCAAAATAAGGCAGCTTACTTTTTTCTGATATTGCGGATGAGAACACCTTATATTTATTTCACCATGTGTTAAACTGAAAATTTAAAAATGAAAAAATATAAAAAGTTTGCGAAGTTTCAACAAACCACAAAACAAAAAAATGCCTAAGATATGAATAAATATAAAATATGCTATGAAATTTTTAAAAAAAAAACGGATTTCACATTTACGGAATTATTTTATAGTAATAATAATAATACCTGTATTTTTTTCAATTTTTTCTCATTCATTTTCTGAGGGAATAAACTTTTCACTCAGAAAAAAATTACTATCTTTCTCCGATAAAAAATTTCTCTATTTTAATTTGGAAATTGTGTTGTATAGTCTGTTTCAAAAGAGAAGAACATTTTCGCGTGTGTTCGATAATTATTATTACTATGACATAATTCCGTAAAATGTGAGTGCGGAACGCTTGATTTTTTTGAAAAATTTCAGAGCATATTTTTAGGCATTTTCTGTTTTGTGATTTAACGTCTAAAATACATTCATATCAAATTGTTTTCATGGAGAGTTTTCAATTAGGGGTTGCATGGGAGGTGGGCGTGTTCTTGAGTGGTTTATACCAATTTTTTCTAACACGCCTCAGTTTTGATATAATATACAAAAATACCCAATTTCAGGTCTGTTGCTTAAATATTAGCCGATTTATAGAGTTTTCACTTTAATAGGTTGTATGGGAGGTGGGTGTGTTCGTATGCGGATGACGCACACTCTTTTCCACAATTTATTTTTGATATAAAATGCAAACGTATCAAATTTTTTTCCTGTAGCTTAAAGTGAAGCAGTTTTGTAGAGTTTTGAATTTTGGGGTTATATGGGTGGTGGGCGTGTTTGTTAGTGGATGACGCCCATTTATCTAACACGCTTCAATTTTTGTACAAAAATAATAAATATCTAATTTTAATTTTGTAGCTTCGACAGAAGCCTATATATATAGTTTTCAATATTAGAGTTGTATGGGAGGTGGGCGTTTTAGTAAGTGGATCACGCCCATTTTTCGAGCACACCTCAGTTTTGACATAGATTATTCAAATACCGAATTTAAGTTTTGTAGCTTAAATATTTGCTTCTTTATGAAGTTTTCATTATTGGGGTTGTATGGGAGGTAGGCGTGGTTTTCATCCGATTTAGCCCATTCTCAAGTTTGATCTTAGATTTTAAGAAAAAAGCTTAAATATTAAATTTCAGCGTGATCGCTTCAAAATTACGGCTGTAATCGTGTCCACAGACAGACAGACAGACGGACATGGCTAAATCAACTCAGGTGGTGATGTTGAGCAAGAATATATATACTTTTTTATACCTACCACGCCTCCTTATGGGCGTTAGACACGTCGTGACAAAATTTATATACCCCTTACGCAGTTCGCGTGGGGGTATAAAAATGTTCTTCTCTTTTGAAACGGGCTATTGGTTTTTTTTCGCACAAAACTTTTATAATTTATAGAGAAAAATTAATTGAAAATGAAAAATTCTTCCTATACTTTGATAACAAATTCACGATTTGAAGTATTTTCTTTAATAAAAAGAAATCTTTTCTCAAAAAGAAAAAAGGATTTTTCTCTAAACACGATATATTTTTATATATTTCTAGTATTTTCTAATATTTTTAGGGAATTTTAGTATCGAATTTAGAGAAAAACTCTATATCATTTTTCCCTAAATATGATGCCTTTTTTATCAGATTCCGAGAATATTTTTTTCTGAGTGTTGTCAAATGGATTCAAAAAGTTATGAAACATTAAAAGTCTTCGAGATTAATCAATAGAACATTTTGTGATCATAACATGACATCTCTTGCTGGATTAATTTTCATTTAAAAAAATACATATCATATGAATGCAGTTAATTTTACTTGTAGACTTTGAAGAAAAAAATAATTCTTATAAAACTCGTTCAAACGATTTTTCTTTTAATCAGTTGCCGTCATGCAAGCATAACAATTATTCATGCTTTTAATGCTTACTGAGCAATAACCATTAAAGTGTTCGTCTGTCAGAGTCATTCAGTCTACATGTGTAGACATATATTAATTGACTTTTTGTTGCTTTTAATAGTTTACAAATCTGGCTGAAATGAAAATTAAATACAGCAAAGAAACTGATATGAGGAAACTTCATGAATTAATTTATAACATTTATTTATTAAAACTTCCACATACGTAGGCGACTCTAAACAAACTTTGAAATAAACGTTAACATTATACTTAAAAATATATTCTTCCTATTTATAAATCTATTTCTTGTGACTTTTATTGATGTTAGTTTTAAACATTTACGGCGATGTAAAAGTATTTATGGAATATGTTAACGAAATTTATTAATACATAAGTGTCAAATTAAAGTCAACAGAGACCTAGAAATAGACATATTAATTTTAAATATATTTTGTAGGTATAAAATTAAAATACATATTGTATAAAATATGATTTAAAAAAATTTAATTGAAGAATTTTTTGAACAGAATTTTCTAAGCAGATATTTTTCTTAGCAGTCCTTTGCAGAACTGATGCAAAGAAAATGATTTCTGCATACTTTTTTTCAAATCGAAGAAAATCCAAAACTGGACGATAAAGCAGTGAACATATAAAATGAATTGTTTGTATGAATAAGATATGTATAATTTTATCAGATTTCTAAAGTCGATTACTAACGTTCTATCAGTTTTCGCACTCAGCTTTGATTACAGCGTTATACAGAATAAAAGAACTTAATACCTTTCCAACAAAAATAATTCCATATAAATCTAATGAAAAATGTGTTTTTTGCAGCGGTTTTAAGAAAATGTGTTTTTGAAAATAGCAAAAATTTTAATTTTTGATGGTAAATAAGAGTTATAATGAAACATGATTTTTAAAAATTTTGTAAGTCAATATATTAGTATGAGCAAGAAATTTAATATTTTAGCCGATGTGGGTATGCATTCTAAGAAAAATAAAAAGTTACAAGCAAAAAACATGTATTTTTTACCAAAAAGAATACCTTTTTACCTTCAGAAGAATCATAATTGCTTCGGTGGATTTTCTCCGTTTTGAAAAACAAGTATGCAGTAATCATTTTAATAAGCTCTTCTAACTTTTGAGATCCCCACCGGGGGAATATACATTTCAATCCGGTCTACCGTTCAGCCCAAAAGTCAATCAACCTGCCTGCAGCCCCATGTCGGGCCCGTGCAGTACCGTTACATTTTATTATATACATTTTTATCATATACATTTTATATCTCTAATAAAAGTAGTCATTATCGTGCTATTACTTTAAGCTTAGTAATATTTGAATGGCTAGCAAGACGCACTGCTCATGCAGAGGTTCCGAGTTCGAACTCCTACCAGGTCAGGCCTTTCCATATTTATAATCAAAAGAATTTTAAATTAATTAGATATAGAAATAATAATTATACTATATTGGTATTTCAAAGAATACTTTTAACTTTAAACATTACTTATTTACAAAAGTCCTACTAGGGAGCTAGGAGGGAAAAACAAAACACAAAGATAGCTGTCATTACGTTTTAATCCATAACTATCATATGTAAACAAAACTAACCAAACGTATTAGCTTCTAAAAAAAAAAAATTTAAATTTCTTTCATGTTATCACCACAAAGTATTTCCATAAGTCACAACAAACAAAGTTACGAGCACCTAAAGTCGAAAAACGTTTTTTTTTTAAAGAAAATTAAGCTTTCAATGCAATTTTCTTGAAAAAATCAAATGTTTTTTTCTAAACAAAGCAACACGTAGTGTTTTTCTTTGCACAATTTCCTTTACTTTCGCCAAAAATTCCATTTTACTCAGAGCATCTAATTTTCGTAGACACTTTTTTTTTTTGTTTCCTCCTAGTTCCGTAGTGGGACGTTTGGGAAGCCTACCCCCCACCTCCTTCCTAACAAATTTTTTATGGATGCAAGAAATCACCGGCTTATATAATGACCTCTCTAACTAACTCACACTGCATAGGCCAGTAAAACGAGATCAAACAAGTAAAGAAAGTCTAAAGTCGGTCTAGCGCTACTATGAAATACCTTAAACCTACTTTTTCAAAATACAATAATATTATTGAAAGGGCCTCGGATCCATCCTCGGATAGATGAAGCCCATTTTTTATATGCATTTGAATTTTGATGAAAAATTTACACATACCAAGTTTTATTCCTGTAGCTCATATGTTAATGCCGTTAAAATGTTTTCGCTATTGCAGGTTGAATTAGAGGTGGGCGTGTCTGTGGACGGATAACGTCCAATTTTTTAACACATCTTAGTTTTGGTATAAAATATATACATACAAAATTTTATCTCTTTATGTTAAACATAAGCTTACTTATGCAGTTTTCAATTTTTGAGTAGTATGGGATGTAGGCGTGTCCGTGGGTGGATCCATTTTTCAAATCATCTTTGCTTGATTATAAAAACATAATTATCAAATTTTATCTCTGTAGGTTAAACATAAGTTTATTTATTGAGTTTTAAATTTTGACGTTATATTGGAGGTGGGCGTGTCCGTGGGCGGATGACATCCATTTTTCGCAGATATCTTTGTTTTCATATAAAATAAATACGAACCAAATTTTGTTATTGTTGGTGAATTATGAGCTTATTTATGAAGTTTTAAATTTTTACGTTGTATGGGAGGTGGGTGTGTCCGTGGTCGTGTCCGTGGACGGATGATGTCCATTTTTCAAACACATTTTTGCTTTGTTATAAGAAAACATACGTACCAAGTTTTATTTCTGTAGGTTGAACTTATTTATTATTGAGTTTTATTTATTAAGATTTCAATAAATAAAGGGTTGTATGGGAGGTAGCGTGTCTGTGAGCGAATGACATTAATTTTTAGAAGACAATTTTGGTTTGATATAAGCTAACATACTTGTCAAATTTTATTGTTTTAGGATAACTATGAGTTTATTTATGCAGTTTTCAATTTTTGCGATATATTGGAGGTAGGCGTGTCCGTAGACAGATTCCAAAAATATTCAAAAGTGTAGATCTTTGGGCCAATGCGACTATTTGTACCGAGTTTCATTGAATTATCTCAACTCCTTCTTCTAATCCTTTGTTTAAGGACCAGACGGACGGACGGACATGAATAGCTCGACTCACGGGGTGACTCGGCTGATCAAGAATATATATACTTTTTATACCGGACTCTGTTCATTCCATGCGATATAAACGTTTGCACAAAATTAATATACCCTGACCTTTCAGGTTTATCTTATCGTAGTTATCGTCTTAACCCATTTTAGTCCGCTGGTAGATTTCCCGACCATTGACTTTAAAACTAATTTCTGAAAAAAATATTAAAATATTTTCAAATTCTTTCTGCAAAGACATAATTTGGTTAAATGGAAATTCAGAAAATAAATAAAAATTTCCAAAAATTTCCATTTTACATGAACAGGTAAAATTTTTTTAAATATTTTAATAATAAAATAATAATAATTAATTTTAACGTTAGTGTTTGCAAAATCCACCAGCGGACTAAAATGGGTTAATCACTTTATTTTGTCCTAAATAAAGGGATTTGAATGAAGAGAGCTTTTTTGTCACGCCCACTTTTAAGTTGCATATATCAGTATTTCGCAAATTACCCCAAGACTATCCATCCTACAGAAAATTTTCAAACTTTTCGTAAGAACTCAGAAAATTTATTTAGTTCGATGGATAAGTTCAGCCATGATGGTGCTCAAATCATGTCTGACATCTGACCAATAAGTCAAAAATAGTTATTTCGCTGTAAGGCGAACAGACAAATTTTGGACTTGGATTTGTTCAGGCATAACTATTGAACAGTCCTTGACGAGGTATTTGAAGAGTACTGGGGTCTCACGAGTGGTAGAGCACGCTAGCCAAACTTCTATAAAGTGTTTTATGCACTGCAGAGCAGCCTGTTGTGTCATATTCAAAAGTGAAGAGAGAATTGCAAGGGTCAACATCGATGTCGATAAATTTAATTCATAGATTTTGTCAAAAAATGCATTCCCTTCATGTGACATGAAAGAAATATGAGTCATATATGTGGGAATTTTCTTAGCAACCCTAATCAGTACCTAAAACTAAAAATACAACCCTGACACCAACTCGCACGAGCACAGCGAGTAATTTAAAAACTCAACTGAACTGTAGTTAGTTGCAAAAAGACGAACGACGAAGACGCTTCCAATTGGGATAAAATAAGTTGTGCATTCATTCATTCATTCACTTTGTAGTTAATAATTTCATTCTTTTTATTAAACTTAATTAATATATAAATTAACAAACAATAAAACTTTCCTTTTGTTTTAAAAAACCAAAAAAAACTCCACATATATTGGAATATGAACAATTTCGTGAATTGAAAAATACTTGTTAGAATTATTTCACATAACCGAGAGCTAACTGTAATTCAGAAATTTCACATCCATTTTGAAAGTTGTAAAACACACATGATTTACAGTTATTGAGGAGACTACATAAATTTTTCCGCCTGAAATGCCCAAATATTCCACTGTGCGAAGCTTGCAAATTCCAACTGGCGCCAAAGCACACAACAAAAGAGTCTGGCGCAAATTTTTAGATAACTTCAAAACAAACTTAACCCATTCTCGCCAATGCGTAATAAACAGAAAATACTTGAGTATATTTAGATGTAAATGGGTTTAGGTGTTGAGACTCAGACCAAGAAGCATAAAAGTTTAAAAACTGCTCACTACAGTTTAAGTTTTCAGATTAGATCTTAACTTGTACAATTGTTCAAGAAATTAAGTCAGCTTTTCAACTAGACTATGTTGGGTTATTTTAATGTACATGCAGACACACTTCGCGATTGTTCATCTGAGTGTTTAAAACTTTAATTGGGGAAAAAAAATGTGAAAAATAACATGGCCTTGGCCATTTTAGCACCTTAAATTTTACTTTTTTTGTACTCTACAAAATGTCACTAGACCGAAATGAGCACGTTTTTTTGAAACAGTACTGAAATTGGCATTGAGTTGATTTTGCATTGACTTTTATTTCAACTGCCTGACACTGTAGCACTTGAAGACAAGTTGTTGTGTGTTTAACTTGTTTAAAAAGTACTTAAATTGATAAAAATCCAAAAAATGATCACTTATTTTTTCAAACAACGAAAACATTTTTTGTGAGTTCTTAACAACAATTAACGTCTTCATGAGAAAGTTGCGCAAAATTATGTGGGTGTTTGTCGTAAAATTGAATTTTAAAGTCTTATAATTCAAGCAGCACTTAAATGTCTGAGTAATTTTTTAAATTGACTGATGTTGCAGTTTTACAGCGAATTTTAGTTATTGTCTAAAACAAGTGCCGATAACCGCTAAAATTCATTTGAAATGTATGTACAAAATATTTGCACAGCTATTAGCACTTTTATAATAAACAATATAAATAAATTTTTTTTTTTTCTTTTTGCTTAAAGCACCAAGAGAATAACAAACTTCAGTGTTATTTGTGAGAATTTGTCAGTATTTCATTCATAAATACATAAACGAAATCAGAGAAAACTTCTAGCTCAATGCCCTGCAAAATTCTGGTCAAAAGTTTTTATTGTTCCACTGTAGCTGTGAAAAGTGGGTGCGGTCGCGTTTTTTTTTTTGTTTTTGTTAGACGTTGTTCACTAAAAATAAACAATAAAACTGTATGTTTGCGCTTACGTGCAAAAATAACAAACAACTGTGAAAATAATAGAGAGAGGAAGGGGATTAAAACAAAAGACTTAAGCGACAAACTTGCTTGCTTGTTTTGACGTTTTTTGAAGAACTATGAATAAGAATATTGAAGAAGCTACACACCAAGTTTTGTTTAACTAACAATAAGATTTTATTTATTTGCCATATATTGTGTTTGTGTTGGATTTACATGCAGTATACAATGATTTTCGAAGTAAATGTCTCAATTGAAACCTGGCATTTGCCTCACTGTAGAAGCACTCTAACAAGACTCCCGAACAACTTTAGCTTTAAACACGTAGCTCCTGCTTATTAATTGACCACATAGATTAATTCACATGATATGGAAAAAAGGCAAATATTAAAACATGTTTCCACTTTGATTTGAGTCTCAACCTTTTTTTGTTCTTTTTTTTTTTTTTTTTTGGTGACAACCGTAAAAGTTTTGCGTTCAATTCTTTTGAAACCAGTCGATATTAGAAAACAGTGAATAGCGCTTTAAGCCAACAGGTTATATTAATGTCTTTCATTGTATTAAGCTGGATTGTCTTTTTGTTTTTATTTATTTTTTGGCTGAGTTTAGAAGATTTGGTTTTTTGTTTTGTTTTGTTTTGTTTTGTTTTGTCATTCGATACTTAGCCATCACAAACACGCAAAGAATCAGCTAAAGATAAAGCTTTTGTCTTTTTGAGCTGGTGACTTGCTGTCTCCGCATAATATTAACTCATTTATTTGTGTGTGTTTTGTTGTTGCACAGCTTTGCTGCTGGGTCGTTGAACATGCGGTTGACATTTATTTTCTTTTCGTTTTGTTTTTTTTTTTTATTGGTTTTTTTTAGCCTGAAAGAACTGTTTAGTTTTTCCTGCATGTCCAGTTATGGTGTACACGTTAAACCAAAATGAGTGCCAAGTTTAAGGCTATTTGAAAACATTAATCTGTCCTCTTCAAGTTTAAATAAAAAACCAGATTATTTGTAGTTTGCATGTTGATGTTCTTATGTATGCTTTGGCTTTAGTTTTAAGATTGTTTATTTAAGCACTTTATTTTAATATTTATTTAATTTGTGGTTAATAATGTTGTTTATATTCTTAAAACGGAAATTGCTGTCTAAGTTTATTTGATTTAACTACGATTGACTTTGTGAAAGAAGTTTTTTTTTTTAATAATACACAGCTCTGTACGTTGTTTTTTTTTAATAAAATCAAAAATTGCTATGACGCACAAACACACATCATAAATTTGGACTTAAAGAATAATCATAATGAATTTAATATTGTTGTTAAATAACACAGAACACTGGAATCTGTTTTTCAAAAAGCTAAAGAGTTCTGATCTGAAGACGATCTTACATAAATCTACGAGCTTTATGTGATTATGTTTCAAAACTAAAGACGAAATTAAAGTAATCAAAAAATTTTAATCATTTGAAAATATCTGTGTCAATAAGGAATAACCGCTAAAGTCGAGTTAGGTCGAAATGAAATTATTACTTTCATTGCTTTTTTCGCAACGAAATACACTAGTACGCAAATTTTTTTGGATGAACCTTGAAAATTAAATGTTTGAGGCCATCAAATCTTAACAACAAAAGTCAGAGTACCATTTTATTAGGGAGTAATTTTCATCTAAAAAATGGTCTTCTGAAATTTTGAAAATGAGTTTAGTTGTTATTGCTTGTCGACACAGATATATAGCAAAACAGATATATGTTATGAATTAATGCTGCTAACTACGGTTCTAGAATTGAGAACAATTCAAAGTTAGTTCAAAAAGTTACGGAAACATAGTATATAAATATTACAATTTTAAGGTCTTGAAGTAAGTCCAGCTCCATCGTGTTGGAGCTACACTCATAACTCTAGTACCGACAATAATGACTGTTTTTTAAGTATGTGGTATAAAAATAATCGAAAATTGTTCCATAAACTTTCATTACAACCAATCATGAAATAGTGGTTTCGAAATAATCGCATTTAAGGTAGGAAAGGTAATTTACAGTGTGTAAAAAAATGAAAAATAATTTTTTTTTGTTTTTTTAGAATCTGGTTTCTTAAGGTCTTAAGAATGCGTACATGAAAGTTTAGAAAAACATATCATATGAGAAAAAAAGATATAACATACATTATATTCGTATGTCGCGTAATATTCATATATTAGCGTTCATAGAAGAAAATCTAATCGCGTTTTTCTCGAAACAAGTTTTTTCGAATTGGTTTCTCATATATATCGAGTTCTGCTCGATCGATTTCGATGAATTCATTGTGATCTTCATTGACTCTGTTAAGTACTCTAACTATAAAAAGCCGAGAAACTTATATATTTTGTTTTGTACGGCTGAGCATTCCTGCCAAAAACAGGGGTTTTTTGTAAATTTGTTTTTCAACGCATACCATTTTTTTTTATTTTTTTTTTTATTTGAGTAGTAAGAGTGCTCAACTACAACCCTTTACTGAAAAATGCACTTTGATTTTTTACTTTCAGACGCCTTGAAAATGCTGGAGACGAGAAACCAACTTGCAACCTTTTTTTAAAACGCCAACTTCAACGACCTCTAGAAAAGAAAAAACAAACACAAAAACAAAAAAAAAAACTCGCGTGTAGCAACGTACACGTGGCAGAAGTGAAACTTCTTTAACAGTAAGAAATAAGAGAGATTTTAGTGTGAAATAGAGAGAGAAAGTATCTGAAAAGAAATTCAATCAATACGAAATGGAATAATAATCTGTTGATTCAATATTTGCATCCAGGGACCGTACGGAATATGGTTTTTGTCGAAAGTGTCACATATTAACTTTTATCTCTTAATTTTTATTTTTTCCGACAAAAATAACAGTTTTTTGTGCCTTATTGTTTTTTTGGGCAAAAATAACAGTTATTTTCTGCCGTTTATTTTTCGGTCAAAAATACCAGGTAATTTATATTTATTCAAGTCATTTTACCGATAAAAAAATTTTGATATTATCATTTTCATCTCATCGGTGAGACATTTTACACATGGTGTCAACAGTTCAATCTGTCAAGCGGCCTTTAAGAAAACACAAATTGCTTGATATTTTTGACCGAAAAAATTAAAGTCACAAAATAACTGCTATTTTTGACCGATAAAATAAAAGTCAAAAGTAACCTTTATTTTTCCTCGAAATATACTAGGCAATAAATTAACTTTCAAAGAATCAGTTTTAAATTTAAAAGCGACTTAATATTCGTGAGGCTGAGGACATTTGTAACATAATGGTATATTTGAAAAAGTCTTTCGACAATTTTTTTCATTTGAAAATTGCAAAATAACAGTTGTTTTCGGTACTTCTTTTAGTTCAAAAACAACAAAAAAAAAAACAAATTGGCCATTTCAGCCCTTGAAAGGACTTTGACCGAGCTTCTAATGATCAATTGTGTTGTGTGTGTTATGTAATGTTTGCACACAATTGACCGAGAACTGGACCTACATGTTTTATGCCGACTCCGAACGGCTAAAGTTCATGTTCTCAAGAAGGTTTACATGGCATTATTTACTCTCTGAGGTTTGCCATTGTCTGCAGAGAGGTGATGACCGATCAGAAAAATTTTTTTTTGAAAAAAACTTTTCGCCGCGGCTAGGGATCGAACCCGGGCTCCGAGCATGCTAAGTTACACACTTAACCTGTATGCCACGGTCACCACACCACTTTTTTAGTTCAGTTGGTGTTTCAGTTGCTTTCAAATGTCTTCTCAACATTGTTACTTTTTGAATGCTGGATTGCATTTGCATAGTACTCTTTGCTCCGAAATAGTACTCTTTACTCCAAAAGCAGAGGCTTATCTTGTTCATTATTACCTCCTGCTTCCTGATCATAATAATTGCTATGTTGATAGAGGGCCTCATAAAGCAGCGAACGTTGATTGTTGAGTGCATCAACTTGGTTGGCTTTAAAATTTTGTTGAGATGCATCAGTGTGTTTTTTGGAGATTGGTTCTTTGTAGATTCACCAAAATACACCGATATTTCGTTAAAAATGCATTTTGAATCTCAGCCGTTGTTGCAATCACCTTACCTTCATCATTAGTTGCAGACCCAGCTGCGGCTGTATTTTTAAGAGCTCTAATTCGCTCTCTATATTCACGAACGCGTTCTGCTACTGTTTTAGCTATTTTTCTATTTTTTCCCGTGCATACTTGTAGGATGAAAATTAATGTTACGGTTATGTTAATCATGTTATATTAATGTTAATCTAATGTTAATGTTAATTATGTTATTTTCAGTATGTTACGCGTTCAGTTTTAATTACATTTTGTTTGTCTGTTTATCATGTGCCTACATGGCGTAAAGGTATAGATTCCGGCTCATAAGAAACGATGTTCGGGGTTCAATTCTCGGCAGCGGCAGTAATTTTTTTTTTTAATTTTCATATGAATTGAAAACGTTAGTCTAGCGTCACGAAAAAGGACCTTGAAATTTCACTCGCCGCCAAAGAAGTTTCACTTCAAAAATAAATTTTTTTTATATTTATTCGACTTTAACTGTACTTATAAGTATAAAATAAATTTGAATTAAATAATTTATTAATACTATGAAAAAACTTGTAAGATATATCTTTGACTTGGTCGAAGTTAAAATACCCCCACGGCCGATTCTTAAGGGTAAAATAATCTTAAATTGGAAAGCTTTTTGTATGAGATTTTGAGAGATTTTATTATTTTTATTTGCCTTAAATACGTACATTTCAAATTGTTTTCCTGCATCTTAAATAAAAGCCTTTTTATAGATTTTTCAATTTTGGGGTTGTATGCGAGGTGGACGTGTTAGTAAGTGAATGACGCCCATTTTTCTTACACACCTTATTTTTGACATAAAATACTCGGGTACCGAGTTTCGGTTTTGTATCTTTAATATTAGCTTCTTTATAGAGTTTTCAATTTTGGGGTTGTATGGGAGGTGGGCGTGGGTGAGGGTGGGTGAATGACGCCCATTTTTCTTACACACCTTATTTTTGACATAAAATACTCGGGTACCGAGTTTCGGTTTTGTATCTTTAATATTAGCTTCTTTATAGAGTTTTCAATTTTGGGGTTGTATGGGAGGTGGGCGTAGGTGGGGGTGGGTGAATGACGCCCATTTTACTAACACATCTCAGTTTTGACATAAAGTACACCAACACCGAATTTTAGTATTGTAGCTTTAATAATAACTTCTTTATAGAGTTTTCATTAATGGGGCTTAATTAGCTTTTCATCCGATCTTACCCATTCTCGAACTTGATCTTAACTTTTTAGAAAAAATCTTAAATATGAAGTTTCATTACGATAGTTTGAAAATTACGGCTGTAGTCGTGTCGACAGACAGACAGACGGACAGACAGACGGACATGGCTAAATCAACTCAGGTGGTGATGCTGATCAAGAATATATATACTTTTCTATACCTACCACGCCTCCTTTTGGGTGTTACACACGTCGTGACAAAATTAATATACCCCTTACGCAGTACGCGTGGGGGTATAAAAATTAATAAAAAAGGTGTTGTTTTTAATAGCTTCACACCTTAAAGTAATGATAAGTGTGCATATTGCAAGATTTTGAGCCTGACTTCTCTTTACAAAAAAAATCGGCAAAAAAAGTATTCATGACTTATTTAAAATTTTCGCAAATCTTACTTACGTACTGAGGTAGCTATGACAACCCGTAGTTGGAAAACTTAATATCTCGGGCCAAAAAAGATATTAAGAATAACTATTTAAGGAATTTACTCTGCATTTACATGACTTTCGGAAAAAACTTACCCAGATTTGGATGCGATCCAAAAAGTATAATTATTTTTCAACCTGAAAATTTTGTATTGTTGCACGCAATTAGAAACAAAATAATAACCAAACGACTTCTTTTTACTTTACAATGATTAAAATTTGGACGGTAAACTTAAACTATCGATAAAAAAATTTGCATACATCAATAAAATTGCATTTTCCACAAAAAAAAAAAAATGTGGTTTTACTCACTTTAAAAAATTAAAAAAAATAACTCCAATGTCGTCTTTGGACGATTTCGTCCACGGACCAACTCTGACAGCACCTTTCTGACAAACATTGTGACGACTTCTTACGGCCTTTGCGGGAACTTACTTGTACATGATAAAGTTTTTTAAAGTCTTTTCTAGTGGAGTTACCTACTTGCTTCTCCCTATCCTTTCCGAGGTACAGAGTTTCCCAAATGTCACTGTGGACGATATCGTTCAACGAAAACGGCGGAGGGTTAAAAAAGAATCACCTATATTCCACCATGTCTTAATTTAGTACTCCTGCAAACCTGATACGTCTTTGCGGGATGATACGGAGCAACATCAGCTGCGCAGTGAAAATCGGGAAGGATTTTCTCTTGCCAACCACCCCCTACCCCTCCTTCTTTGAGGTTGTGCAGGATTTCAATTACCTGGGATTCAGCATTAACTTCTCCAATGATATCAGTATTGATGTTATTTTGGTCTAAGTAGGCAATTAAGAAGCAGATTTCTCTCTCGACGAACAAAACTCACGCTTCGATTCGGAAAATTTTCGATTCGGAATCCAGCGGCGGTCAACAGAGACGAGGAAGTTCGCATCTTCGCTATCGGAGAAAGACCACGTATATACGATTATTGAAATTTCTAATTGGTGCCAGCAAATGCACAGCAAAACAGGCTGGTGGAAATTCTTAGACGAGGTCAAAACCGACCAACGGTTATAAGTGTCAGCTAGTAGGTAAGACTTACTAAGTAAGTAAGTAACCTAGAAATAAATATTAATTGGACCAGTTGTGATAGTCGTGTAAACGACTATCGACAGGAATTACAAGACGGACTTCGGATGTTGGAGCTCTTCTAACAGATGTAGAAGCTGACCCTTAACCCTTTCAATGGATTTGTCCATTATATTGGACACTCCGGAAAGAAATTTTTTTTTTTATTTTCCAACAACTTTTCTAAAATCAAATAGGTTGGTACTATGAAATGAAGTTGTGCCAACATGACAATAATAATTTTAGGTAGATATATAACGTTTAACTTAAGATTTTCAATTTTATGCCCAACAGAAGCCTTCAATTTTTTAATATCGTGTGTTAATAGATTTTGCAAAAAAGAACTGATCATTGTGATTGCTGTGCAAAGTATAATTTTTTTTTTATAATAACTTTTGCATAAATAACGCATTTGCATTTGTCTCCAGTTGTTTTAGTTGAAAGAAAATATTATAATACAACGTTATGATGGTTTTGTCCATTTTATTAGACAGTCTGACAAAAGCAAAGCAGCTCATGTAAAAATCAGAGGGATGTTTTTTAATCTTTTTATTGCTTAAATGATGGGAATATAAGCTCAAAAAAATTGTCCACGATTATTCAAGGCAAGCCATTGAAAGGGTTAATCAGTGATCAGGAAATGTTTTCGACTGAATGACGACTCCGTTGTAGGGATGCCCATCGAAAAATTACATCGATGTTTTTCTCGATACGATGCATCGAAATTATACATCGATACATTTCGATATATCACATGGCATGAAAACATCGATATATTTTTTTCGAAATATCACCTTAAAACATCGATGCATTGACAAAAAACATCGATATTTCTACTTTTTTTTTCCTTGCTAAAAAAAAAGAAAGAACAACAAGAATCAAAAGTTTTTATGTTTGATTTATTTATAAAGAATTTCATGAATATAAAAATTTATATCATTGGAATTAAATATTTCAGTAGCAACGTTCAAGGCTTTGCAAAAACATCAATTTATGAAAGCGTTTTCCCTTTTGTCTGTTCCTTTGTTGGTTTAAAGTTTGAGCAGCTTTGGAAAAAAGTCTCTCAGAGGGGACTGAAGTTGCTATAACTGCACGGTTAAAAATCTTGGGCTAAATTTTAATCTTTTTTGGATTACATATAGGACACGATCAAAAAAAGATAACTTTTTAATCCAATGAAAAGTTTTAAATTTTCCAATCCAAAAAGGACTTATTTTTAATCCGCAAAAAGTTTAAAATTTTTTAATCCAAAAAAAAATAATTTTTAATCCGCAGAAAGTATAAAATATTATAATCCAAAAAGGATTAGATTTTAGTCCAAAAAAGTTAAAAATATAAAAGGATTACTTTTTAAACCACAAAAGGTGAGAACTAGTGAGAAAAAAGGTTAGAGATAATTCTCATATTTCATAAGTCTACGAAGAAAAGTTATCCTTTGACCTCCATAAGCATGTATATATATATTAAAAAAAGTTCTCAAACTTAATTTATGCTAAATTTTGCATATTTCTATACAAGCCAAAAAAAAAACTTTTGTTTTTTGTCGCGTACTTTGAACTAATTTGTACTAAATCTTGCCAATATTTTTATAAAATGTAGCACTCTTTCATCGCGTTAGAACACTTAAAATACATATCGGTTCTTTTTGTTTCTTTCTTGTTTTTCGAGTAATTAAAACCGCGAATGTCGCGTCCGTGCCAATGGCTTTTCAGCTGAAAAGCTACATAATATTCAGCTTTTCGCCATAGAAGAACTGTCAAATAAAGAGCTGCTTTTCGTTGGCTTTTCAGCCAAAAGGCCTTCGTGTGAACATATTATTATATTGCCATAAACTTCACTATATATACATTAAGGGTATTCATGCAAATGGACAATGCCCTTATAAATGATATAAACCGTATAAGTTTATTAGCATTATAAATGAAATGTATGGAGAACCGTTTACACAAACCAGATATACATAGAGACTTTTTATTGGTTGGAGCTATAATAAAATTTTCTTCAAATATATTGTTCTTGAAGCTTGTTAAAGATTTTAAAAATATAAAAACAACATTTTAAAAAAATGGAATTTCGTGCAAAAAATCATAAGGGGGTAGGTAGCCTTGTTTTTTCGATGACGCATAGTATTTATTAAATTTTTTGCCATACAAAAACAAATTCGCCTTAAAAAACTCAATATAATAAAAGAAAATCAAAAATCCAAATTTTAATTTTTTTATTTTTACAACAAAAACAATTTTTATACCATTTTTTGAGAAAACATTCAATTAAGTGGACTCTTTTTAAAGGCAATGATTAAAATATAAATTATAAAGTTACGGTAAAAATGTTAAAATTTTTTTTAAGTTAATTAATTGCATTTAAATACAAAAAAGAAATAACTTAAATTTTTTATAAACTTACAGAGATATTCGCTTCCAAATATAGAACGTTAAATTTCAGAGAGTTTTTTTTCTCTGTATTGGCGTTTGGTAAAAATACACGTTAAACAACTACAGGCAATATTAAGAAAATTCATTAAAAATACATCTGGTAAGATAATTACTATAATTGTCAACACATTTCAAAGAAAATTGGACAAAAATTAAGAAAAATAAAAAAAATTTTGAAAACCGTTAAAATTTGACTGAGTTGTTTGCTCGGAAAGTGGAACTTTTGATTTTGGAACTGCATTTTTCGGACAATTGACATTTGAGGAATGCATAAAAGATAATTTTGCTTAAAAATTTTTAGTTTTGAAAAAAATTCAAATTCGATCAATTTATAAGCTCTTCTCAAACTAAATTTCAAATCGATTACATGGCGGATTTTTGCACAAAGATTTTATTTCTGCTTTAAAAGGTTGAGAACCCCCTGAAGTGAAATCACAATTTTTAAAAGTGGTTTGCACAATTTTAGGCAAAACCTGATTAAATGACATCTGAATCGATAAAATCGGTCTAATGGTCTAGGAGGAGTTGAAGTCACAAAAAAAACCTTAGCCTATTAATTATATAGATTACTGAACTAGAAGCAAAATTTTGGTGGACGATTTTTTTATAAATGCTTTTTTTTTTTGCACTTCGTGGGTGATAAGGAGAATGCAGAAATTGATTCAGATCAAAAAAATTCTTCCAATCTTTTTTTTGATTTTTTTATTTTTATTTTTTTATAATTTTTTTAAATATTATAAATTTTATAATTTCTTTAAGATCAACTCAGATTTTCCACACACTCTAGTGCATCTCCTTAATGTGGAGTTGTCGTAAGAGTCGTTTTAATCAATTCAATAAATTTGAAATGTTAAGTTAAATTTTATTTAGAATTAACGTAAAGTTTCATCAAACTAAATTACAACAATTGCCCACTTTTAATTATCTTCCCGGACAATTTAATATGAATAACCCTGATCTACTGGAAGTGTCCTTTTACTGCATTCGGAAAATTATATTTTCATATTTTGCTCAACATATTGACAAACAACTGTTAAGTCACTATACATATGTATATCTATAGTTAACCATTTCCTTTTTATATATAAACCATAATAAAGCCAAAATAATAAAGCCAAAAGTAACTTTATAGCACGTTTTGAATAGAAATATTTTCAAAGCAGTAATAAAAAATTCTTGAAATTTGTATCGATAAATTTGTTTTTTATTATCCGGCATCTAAAACATGTTTGAGTAATGATTTAATTTAAATGACAAATTCAATGGATAGCAATTTTTATGGCCACAGGATGATCACTCACATTTTTATAGATATCCAATTGACACATAAAATGGTCCATTAAAACAACATTAGACAAAGCTTTCAAATCGTCTTATATACGTAGATTATTAAAACAGATATGAGAATAATAACAATAACAATAAAAATTAAAATTCTTAGGTGCGACCAAACCACTTTAAGTCTTTGAAGATTAAGATATAGACATAAACAAGACATATAAAATAATCCCAAAATTAATGGGTTTGTTGGGAAAACACTACATAAAATTAAAAAAAAAATGTATTTTTATGTATGTTTAAAATAAAAACAAATTAAAGAAAAGTGTTGCACGAATTATTTCTGACATGTGGCCGGGTGCTGTTGAAAAGTATGCATAAAAAAGTACAATAAAACGCTTTCAGAATCTGCGCAAGACAGTGTGAATACCTCGTAAGTGTTTCAAATTTTCAACAGGTCAGTTTTCGTATGTTTATGTGGCATTATAAAGTTTCACTTCTAACTGTATAGAATGTTTCTTGATAGAAAAATTTTTGGTAGAAACACATTTCTGACTTTCAAAACCAGACAAGTACAAATTTCAAATTAAAGATAAAATTTTTTTGCACTATGATACTATTTTTTTTTTTTCGCATAATATGTATATTTCTGTGGATCATAATTTTGCATAATTAGTTTGTTTTAAAAAAATGATCCGTGTGACTTATCTGGTTTTGAATGTGAATTCCTCATTTTTATGTGACATATACGGCATTATAAAGTTTCACTCCTGTCTGTATAAAATGTTTATGAGAGAAAAATTTTTGATGGAAACACTTGATTGCATTGAATGGAAGTTTTATTAATTTTGCAAATATTTGAGCATTATTTAAATAGCTTATATGCTGTAACTTTTAGTCTGTGATTTTTGTTTTTTTTTTTTTTCTTATATTTATTTCACTCTTTCTCATTTTTTTCCATAAAAAGAATTTTTGAAAATTGTCATACGTTCACTGCGTATTATTCACTTTGGAAGACTCACTGCCATGAATAATAAATGATGGCAGTGGTGACTGAATAAATTGTAAACAATTTCAATTGTAAATATTTTAAAACAAAAACAAAATAAAATAAATATATACAAAATAAATTCGTTGCATTGCGTGTATCTAGTGGTAACACGTTCTTATTCTTTTTCTACTTATACGATCTCCGAATCGATCGTCAGACGTTGCTGATTTTATTTTCATAGCGTTACAACGAACCCAACGCACAACGTCCTCTGGCGGCGAGACTTCAACAACAGCCACTCACTCGGTGTCATCTAATTAAAATTCATAAAATGCACCGCCGTTGATTGTGGGTGTGCGTGCGTCATGAATATGTGTGTGTGTGAATTCATGATGTGTCCCTGCTCTGCATCAACTTGACCGATTTTGAGCTTATTTGCTGCACTTCCTTCATACTTTTAAGCTGTTGATTTCACTTTTCTGCTCCAACTGGTGACTGCAATAGGGTGTGTATGTATGTATGTGCGTCACGACGTCAACATGACATGTATTTCAAAATGGCTATAATTTTGAATGTGCTGAGATTTTGAAATGTTTTAGTAGCTGACAACGTGAGTGTGCCAATCCGTTGGTTAGCTTCTATAATAAATATATTCTATGGTTGTTGCCCTTTTTTTGTTTTTTTTTTTGTTTTTTCTTGAAAAATATTGTTTGTTTTTGGCTTTTATGTTGCAAGGAAGATGCGTTGTTGGAATAAATTTCTTAGTGTGACCAGAAGTGTGTGCTTGTTTTGATAAATAGACACAAAAAAATCATCGATTGATTCATCCGCTGATTAACCACGTTTTGAAGTAAATAAAGATGAATTGTGCGACATCAGATACTTTGGCTGCAAATGCTGAAAATGCATTAAAATAAAACTCTTTAAGTAAATATTTAAAATATTTTAATAAATATTTCTGCCAAGTCAATCAAAATTAATATTAACAACTGATATGACTTAAAGTAGAGTTAATGTAAAGTCTTAGTGTAAATTTTGAAATAAATCTTAACATGTGGATTTTTATGTAGAGTATGTTTCTTACATTAGTGTGTAACAATCATTAGCGCAACCAAAGGGGGGGTTTCGGGGTTTAAAACCCCCCCCCCAAAAAAAAATTATTGTATTACAAAGCAAAATAGGATTCTATCAAAGTGATTTACAAAAAAAAATAATCACACGTCTTATCAAATGAGTAAAAACCCCAAATGTATAATTCAATTAAATTCTCACTGATTTATAATATCTGGGTTTTGTAAAATTTTTGTTAAGTTCTGATTCTGTCCACTTAGGGGTTATTGACAATACTTCGGTTTGAGTTGTCTTTTTAACTTTTAGCATAGAACCCACTAAGCGGCTGAAATATTTGAGAAAAACTTAAGTTTTGTAATACAAAAAAATAAAGCCTGAATTTGAGGACAATCGGTTGAGTCACTCGCTACCGAAATAATTAAGGAAATCCACTCTTTAATTGTCATTTTCGTCCGGTTTCTGTCTTAATTTTTTTTCAACGCAAACCCAAACTCGGCAGGAATTAAGTTATTAGTGAAGTCCTGTGATTCAGTCAAAAATTTATTCCGATTGACTTCCGAAACTAGAGAAAAAAATTCACAATTCATAATTTTGTAACATACTTTCTAAGCCGGATCGATTTTGTATGGAGAAGAAAAAGTCATCCGGACACCGACTCAAAAGTTAGAAGGACTCTTAAAAACTATTTCTGTATAATTTTTTTTTGGATCGGAGAAATCCCCATGGAGCGGTTTTGGTTCTCCTGAACCCTTTTTTTGGCCAAAATATTAAGTTTTTTGCCTATAACTTTTTTTTTTCTTCAGAATGCATACCCAAGATAAGCAAAAAAGTAAAGATTGTGATAGTACACATAGATTGGTTAAAAATAATTTTGAAATTTGTTGTTCTTACAAACTCTTTTGAGACCCCTCTAAATTTTGAGTTGGTGTCCGGCGATATCTAAATTTCGATCCGGCTTAATACTTTCCCGAATCTGGTTCATTAAACTTTCTCTAAATTTCCAAATATTATCTGATTTTATGATATAAAGGCTTAAGAGAAAAAAAATGTGTTGGTCTGATTTTTCTTCTTGATTAAAGTTATACCAATAAGCAGGAATACTGACTGCTGAAATGCTGAATTCTATCGAAATAATATATTTTTAAGGATTTGTCTTCACGACACTTTTCCAATGAGGGATTTTATTGAAACAGGTTTTGAAAATGGAAAATTATGAATTATAAAATATTTTTCACCAGCTACAGACGGCAATCGGAATTATTTTTCACCTATATCATGTGGCTTCACTGGATACTTACTTCCCACAAATGATTTGGGTAAGTAGTAAGCGTTCAAAAAATTACGACATAAAATAACGAGTTTGAAGGAAATTTCTTCGGTTACGTAGGTGGTGAGGGACTCAACTCAAAATATAAGAAACAAGGCGTTAAACGTCAGTACAACGGAAGCTTGCAACACAGAAGCTGAAAAGCATAAAAACGATAATTGTTTCTAGTTCGGCCGTTGCACGAACGTGATGGCATGAGTTAAAAAAATTTTTTATTTTCGGGAAGAGATCAAATTTTGACAATGGACAAGATTGCGTGATTCCATATTGACTAAAATATTTCAGTTGATATAAAGGGCAATTTTTGAAGCGATTAGTTTTTCAAAATAAAAGAATATTTGAAATAGTTAGTACAATATTTATTTGAAAATGTTCTTATTGAACCACATATCAAATAAGTCAACTTTTCCAATTTGTGGGTACAAAAAAGTCGGTTATCATCGTACAGTTCCTTGCTTTTTGTAACAGTACGATTTTCATTATTTTTGAAAAAGAACGGTTCATATTTCTATAAACAGTGCATATTTCTGGGTGCATTGGCAGATCTTAATCTGCCTCTGGCTGCCCTTTAGACCAAATTTGGCAATTCAGTTTACTGACGTATCCACCAAAATTGATCCACAAATAAGCTTCATCAGTGAAGACAATTTTTGAATAATAAACTGGATCTTCATCCAATTTTTCTGAGGGCCCATTCACCAAACAAACGACGTTGTGGTAAGTCTCCCGGTTTAAGTTCTTGCACAAGCTGTACGCACTTTTGTATGGTTTCATACCGAGGTCCTTACGTTAAATGTTACATGTGGTTGAATAACACAAGCCCAATTGTTGAAAACGGCGGCGAATTGCAAATCGTAATCTTCATTGACACTGACCGATTCAGCAGCAATATTCTCCCGGTACTCGGCAGTCTCCGGCTATGGGTTGGTGGATTTACGTCTAATGAAGTGAAGCTGGTGCGAAATTTGGTCACGATACCTTGAATGACCTGTTCGGTGTGTCGGTTATGACAACCATTAAATTGCCGTAATGATTGAATTCCTCTCAGAGAACGACTTAATAAAAAAATGAAATGCATTACAGGAGTTGTTACTCTATTCATGGTGAAATGGCAAACTTTACTGAGCATTTTTGGCTTTGCCACCAATCACGTGTGAGGTGTAAAAAATTACACTGAAAAAACAAATAGCAAAAAATCACCCTTAATTAAGAAAACAAAAAAAAAATAAACAAATTTGTTTGAACATTGTTGAAATTTTTTGCTCTGATATGAAGCTTTTGAAAAAAATAAATATGTGGTTTGCCCTGCCAGAAGATTGAACAAGTAAATCTTCTCACATCCGCCATAATAACGTAAAATTGTTTTCATATATGAGCTCGACATTTGACAAAACTCCCCCCAAAAAAAAATTTTTGGTTGCGCCCCTGGTAACAATATGTATTCAAATTTTTTATTTTTGTTTTAAGTTGTTACGATATTATTTCTTTATTTAATAGATGTTCCTTAAGGTGTGACATAACATTCGCAAAATAGAAAATAGACCTTATTTTAAAAATTCATAACTCAGTCAAAAACAAACATTTTTCCAAAATTTTATTATTGTAGAGAATTGAACAAATTACAAAAAAAAAAAAAATTAAAAAAAATATATTTTTCACTCCAACATGGTTTTATAGAGCTCCGAACTGGCGGCAGAGAAAAAAACGGGGCCTCGTGGTTGCAGCGCTGGGAGTCGCAAAAAATTTCCGATCTGGAAAAAAAAATTACTTTTTTAAATCTTAACAAACTTGGTTATCGTATGACAGGAGCTTTTGTTAAAATTTTTTTTTCAATTTTTGGTGATGTTTCAAATTTGAAAGTGTGTTTTTTCGAAAATATTGACCTTAAAAATTCATAAAAAATCGAAAAAATTGTAAAAAAAAGCTCGTGTCATACGATAGCGAATCAAGTTTGAAAAAATACAAAAACAAAAAAAAATTTCGTCAAAAAATCAACCCGCTAGTGTTGCAACCAGTACGAAAAACATGGTCTCGAGATAAACGCGTTCAAAGTTCGTGAACAAAGAAAAATGTAAGGAAAAATAAAAATGCACTTTTGAACCAATACGAATTTTCCCATGAAATTTTTTTCTTAGAATCTTTAGAATATTTACTAAAATACAAAATTATAAAAGCAGATTTCGATTTCAAAAAACGGCCAATGTCATGTCCCCCCTTTAGAAGTTTAGTTATAAATACAGAGTGTCCTAGAGTTAACGTCTAACCTTACCTTAACCTTTCAGATTTCAAACTTCAAGCATTTACCTTCGACATCAACCTGAAACTTTGTTATTTCAACCTTTTAACCTTCAAACTTCAAGCATAAATCTTAAACCTTCAATATTTAAACTAAATCCTCGAGTCCTTAAGCATCAAGATTCCTTGAGCGTCGTTTTCCCTTGAGCCTTGAAAAATGTTTGAAACCTTAATGTTGGAATCTGAGACCTAAAAATTTTAATATTAAAGAGGGCATATTTTTTTTTAAACCTTAAAACCTTTGTGAAGTTTTGAATTTAAGATCTTCAAAAAAAAAAAAAAAATTTAATTCTTCAAATTTTATATCATCCAAAACAATCTTTTCGCTTAATTCTTAAACCATTGATTCTTAATCCTTACATCTATATAACACCACTCGTTCTGCGTAAAGGAACCTTCTAAAGCTACGTAACCTAATTTCAGATTTTTTTTAAATCCCCCTACCCTTCCAAGATGGTAATTTCGTAGTACACATTGTGATTGAAAATGTTCAAATCGGATGAAACCCTATAAAATAAAAGAAAATAAGAAGGAATGGAATCAAATAAACGACTTCTGCTTCTGCTTTAATATTCATGTCTTCCGAGAGATAGTATTTAAATGAACGGAATAAAGTAGATACAGAGAGAAAAAATTGACATAACAATAATAATAAACATAATGGGAGCAATAAACGGCGTATATCGAGAAACGCTAGCAGTGTCTCGAAAGCCAATGGACTCAGGCATACCCAAGTGTAGTTCAGGTAGTTTAAATATTTGCAATAAAAATCACCACAAAAAATACACACCATAAACCGACATAAATAATCTATGACAAGTAAAGAAAGTCTAAAGTCGGTCTAACCGACTTCGTCGGTCTAAACCTACTTTTTTAAAATACAATAATAGTATTGAAAATGGGCGTGACCGTTGGCTGATGAAGCCCTTATTTAATATTTATTGCCATTTTTATGAAAAATTTACACATACCAAGTTTGAATCCTGTAGCTCACATGTTAATGCCTTTATATCGTTTTCGCTATTGTGGGTTGTGTGTAGGGTTGCCAACTCTGGAAAGTACAAAATCGGGACGGAGCCATCGAAAATGCGGGACTTGGCTCAAAAATGCGGGACAACATTAGATGCAATTTTTTGTTTTATTAAATATTTCCTTTTATTCTTTGAGAAATTAAGGGTATCAACGATGCCTTTACACCATCGCATTGGTTCCTTGATATTGTTTAGATCTCTTTCCAACTCTTGCCCAATTCATGAAAAAATCAAAAAATAAATACAAAACGTTTTGATAAATAAAATGTACGAAAAATAAATCATAAATTCAATTTGATAATAAAATTAAACAGTTTTAGTAAACTATGTTTCATGTCAAATTGGAAATTTAGATACAAACAATCTTAAGTTCTCAAATGCGGGACAAAAGGCGTCCCGCAAGGGGTCGTCGCGGGACACTAAAAAATTAGCTGAAATGCGGGACGTCCCGCGAAATCCGGGACAGTTGGGAACCCTAGTTGTGTGTGAACTGGGCGTGTTTTTGTACGGATCACGCCCAATTTTAGAACACATCTGAGTTTTGGTATAAAAAATAAACATACTTATTTGTGGAGTTTTGAATTTTTTGGATTATATAGAAGGTAGGCGTGTCCGAGATTGGATGACACCCATTTTTCAAAAACCTTTTTGTTTTGTTATAAAATACATGCGTACCAAAAGTTATCTCTGTAAGACTAACATAAGCTAATTTATGCAATTTAAAATTTCTTACTTATGCAGTTTTCAATTTTTGCGTTAAATGGGAGTTAGGCGTGTCAATAGTGCAGATTTTTGAGTCAATGCTATGTGTACCCAGTATCATCCAATTGTCCAATTAATTAACTCCTGGACTGGACGGACGGACATGGATATCCCGACTCACGAGGTGACGCTGATCAAGAATATATATACTTTTCTCTACCGGACTCGATTCGTTCTATGCGTTACAAACGTTTGCACAAAGTTAATATACCCTGAACTTTCAGGTTTATCAGCATTTGAGAACATGAACTTTAGCCGTTCAGAGTTGGCATAAAACATGTAGGTCCAGTTCTTGTTCAATTGTGGTTAAATATTTAATGACGCACACAACACAAATGATCATAAGAGACTCGCGAAAAGTCCTTTCAAGAGCTGACATGGCAAATTTGTTGTTTTTGTCTTTAGCCAAAATAATATTTTTTAAAGCTTTATTTACCGTTTCTGATCTTGTTTGTTTGCACATTTCTTGAAGGAAAATAATCTCAGCCAAACAATCATTTATCGAGTCCTTTTTTAAATAAGAAAAAATAAACACAAAAAACTTACAGCAGTCTACTCACTATTAAGGATTTAATAAAAAAAAAAAATATATCAGAAATTTTTATCAAAAATTCTGTTAAAAGAACACAAAAAACGCTCTGTGGTTAATGTGGTTTTGCACAAATTTCAAAATTTCGAGTTCATTGAATAAAAGTAAACACATAAATTCTGTTAATGGCAAAATATGGTGACGTCAGTAATTCAACCGGCAAATAAATTTATGATGAAATTATTTTAATCACTCAATGATGTAAATTAATTTTTTCATATAAACTTAAATAACAGTTCAGCGATATAAACAAGTTTATTTGAAGGATAACTCCCGATCGTTAAATATTGAAAACTTGTTAACGCAGCTTAACTTTTGCAACGCTTTTATTGACCAGCCTCTAGCACTAAGTTGAGGGACTAAAAACGATTAATTTTCCTAGCTGGGGGGAAACGTTCTGACTTCCAAAACCGCTGAGCTGGCAGCACTATTGTCTAACCTAAAAAACACTCAACTCAGTTCAGCTTCTTATCACAATCAAAGCCAAAAAAACCTTCACCTACAAATTCACTTAAGCTAAATGCAAAATTAATCAACCAACACCGCAAAAGGTGCAAAATTTTCCATAATTCTACACATTTATCACCGCTAATTAAAACAAAGTGGTTGCCGCCGCTCAAAACTTAACTGTTGCTTAGGAGCAGCAGTTAAATTTTAAGGAAACATTCAGCAATTTTCAGCAGTTTTGCAAGTAAAACTAAGAACAAAAACATGAAAAAAAAAACGTTATAAACTTTACTGCAAAATATCAACAAAGCTGTTGAATTATTAATAAGGATCAGCATCGGTGATGACGTAGCTACAACAAAGGCCAGCCTTGACATCACGCGCAGCACTTAATTCAAGCGAATACAACCGCCCACCCAGTACCGCAAGCAGCAAATTCATCAACTGGATTAAGATTTTTTGAGTTATGGGCGCAAATTTAACAGTAGAAAGCTTATTAATACCTGAAGTTGTGGAAGTTCACTGCGTAGAGGCAAAGATGTAGCCAACAAAAATTTAAAAAGGGGATATGAAGGCACCTAAAAGGCTAAGATGATTGCTTAACATTGAATCAATGTTAGATGGAATTGTTTTTTAAAGTAAGAAGAAATTGAGAAAATTAAGCTTTTGCTATTTTTAGAAACTAATTCGAACATACACTAAATGACTCAAATAACAGTTTAAGCCTAGCTAGCCCCCATTTAAGTCGAAGCCACTGTCATAACAAGTAACTGTAAGCCGAGAAATATTAATTATAATATAAACACAAAGAAAAAAAACATTCTTCCGAAAGGTAGACGTAGACAAATCCTTGCAAGCAACACTGTCTGAGCATTAGTTAAGTTTACGGCTTCATCATCATTTATGTGCTCAACAACATCGTCAGCATTATTATCATCATTATCATCACCATCATCATCATCAGCTGTGGGTGTTGACAGTCTCAGGAGAGTTGGGCGGAATAATACTGCTGTGTTAAAAATAAAGCTAATGCTTGCATGAGAGCTACAGTAAAACAGCGCAAATTGAGATAAATTTAGCTTAAAAAATATAAAAAATGATGAAATTATTTATTTTATTGCAAAACAAAAATAACACAGCTCAACAAAATATTCCTTTAACAGTATTTTTAGTAAATTTAAAAAAATTAATATACGTCATAATTTTAGAAAAATTAATGTTAAAAATTATTGTTAAAAAAAAAAACTCAAATGCAACAAACGTTTTAATAAAAACAATAATCATCAGTCTTATGTGATTTCTGTAATCCATTAATTTGAATAACTAATGAACACTGAATTGTTCTTAACTCAAGCAGAATTGTAGAATTGTGTAGAATTGTAATACTGAATTGTTCTTAACTCAAGCAATACTAATACAATTTAGAACTATTGTTATGTGCTTTTCATAACAATAGTTCTAAGTTGTGTCAGTTACGTTCTTTATTCTGAACTCTTGTACAAGCTTTAAAATATGTGAACCTTTAAAAACATGATGAAATTTTTTATCTGAGAATAGTTCCAACTATTTGTTGACATTCAACCTTAGGTGGCTTGAAAGTTTGTTTTCCATATTTTCGGGAGTCGGTCTCCCATCAATTTATATATAACCTTTTTTAAAGAAGATATAATAAATTAATGGAGTTTATTCAGCACATCAGGTTTTACTTTAATAATATTTTGAAAAAATTGTATCAGATCTCGGTATTAATAGAACCGACATAAATAAAGAAAAGTTTTTCGACATGTCACATAAGGTGTGAGATAGTGCACGAAATTTCGATTTTGTGACCCAGGAACTCTAAATTTTTTGAGGTTCAACAAAAAATGATTTTAAAAATTAAAAATTCGGGTTGGCGTAAGGTTAAGTTACCCCGCATTAGGGTTAAAGATTGGGAAAAAATTAGACAAAAACATCCATAACTACCGAACCCCATTAAATTCTCTTTCCCAACATTTTTCGATAGTATACCGACCACAGGAAGTCAATAGAAGACAGGGCTGCACCTGCTAAGAGGGCTCTCATACAATTGTTTTTAGGAAATCGAAGCCCACCGTATCCAGGGTGCGCCTAGAAGATTCAAATGTGAGACTGACCGCATTGCTTTTTTTCCCCGGTTTTCAGTTCCGTTTGTCAGTCTCAATGGTCAGCTGTCAGTTTCAATAGTCAGTTGTTGTCAGTCTAATGGAAAATGCCAGCACATGGTCAATTTTTTTTCCCGTTTAACAATGTCGAAAAATAAGCAAAAAATCATGTTTTCAAATATTTCAAGAAAACAAAGACATAAAAGATGATATTTGTGTAATTTTTTACACTTTAATCTTTTATGTCAAATCAAAATTGACAAAGTGAACGCCAAGCATTACTCTATATCCAACCATTAAGGGGACTCTTGTATTTTTTTTTTTTAATCGTTTTTAAAATCAGCTTTCATTGCCACCAGGGTTCCTTACAAAAGGCTGAAATTAAAGACCGAGCACCATTAATTTTTCATACTCAAGTTTTCCCCGAGCATACCTACCCCCGTTCTACAAAATTTTGTAATTATAATTGTTAAGAAATTTCAATGAAATCAATTTATTTTTGTCATGGAAAGAAATATCTTTTGATTTTCGGTGATGATTTTGATGACTCACTGTCACTGTCACTGTCACTGTCACTGTCACTGTCACTGTCACTGTCACTGTCACTGTCACTGTCACTGTCACTGTCACTGTCACTGTCACTGTCACTGTCACTGTCACTGTCACTGTCACTGTCACTGTCACTGTCACTGTCACTGTCACTGTCACTGTCACTGTCACTGTCACTGTCACTGTCACTGTCACTGTCACTGTCACTGTCACTGTCACTGTCACTGTCACTGTCACTGTCACTGTCACTGTCACTGTCACTGTCACTGTCACTGTCACTGTCACTGTCACTGTCACTGTCACTGTCACTGTCACTGTCACTGTCACTGTCACTGTCACTGTCACTGTCACTGTCACTGTCACTGTCACTGTCACTGTCACTGTCACTGTCACTGTCACTGTCACTGTCACTGTCACTGTCACTGTCACTGTCACTGTCACTGTCACTGTCACTGTCACTGTCACTGTCACTGTCACTGTCACTGTCACTGTCACTGTCACTGTCACTGTCACTGTCACTGTCACTGTCACTGTCACTGTCACTGTCACTGTCACTGTCACTGTCACTGTCACTGTCACTGTCACTGTCACTGTCACTGTCACTGTCACTGTCACTGTCACTATCACTGTCACTGTCACTGTCACTGTCACTGTCACTGTCACTGTCACTGTCACTGTCACTGTCACTATCACTGTCACTCTGAGTTAGTTTTTTAGCACAAATCACATACAAACTCACTTATAACAAATATCATGTTGACCTGTGTATTTTTTATTAAATTTATGCATTTCGTTTCATTACATTGTCTCATTGAAATTGTCATATTTTTGAAATAAGGAATATAATTCTTTATTTTCCGCTTATTGTTGTTGTGATTTTTGTTTTGTTTCCTAACAAAAATCATCATTAATCATTAGAGCTGAAAAATTATTTTCTATACATTCGATGAGTATCAAAAAAGTTTTGTCTCACACTTCCGCCTTTTTGAGCTCATGTTCTACGCCTAGCAATGTTTATCAAACATCATCTCATTTATCAAAGTGCAACACAGCACATAGCTTTGAAATCATAAATCATCATATTGCTTTTTTTTCGCTTTTGACATTTCAATTGACCGCCATGTTGCTTTGTTAGCGACCCGTGCCGTTTGCCGCCCGCTTTTGGTTGGAATACATGCAATACAGCCTAAAACATAGAAGTGCGGGCTCATACAAGCAATTAAAAGCTAGACGACAGCCGCTTCATTTATGAATCGCCAGTTAAAATCTTGGCAAATCATTTAATGATTCAATGCAGCCGGGGGGCATCATGAAAAACAATTCCAACAACAATAATAAGATCTTTACCAGCGGCAACATCGTTATTAAATAATGTTTGTACTTAACAATTAATGTGGTTCGAGTTGTAGTGACAGTATTTGTAGTTATGTATGTAGGTATGTTAGTTGTTTCCTGGGGGTTAAATTATTTTTAAGTGTGCCAACGGCTGGTTTATTGCTCTCAGTTGAGCGTTATGTGATTGTCATGTTCATCTTTATGATGAGGATAAATTGTGGCATGCCTTGTCTCGTCATTGACCAAGAGGTATTATTAACCAGAATATTATGAGTACGAGTAGTAGTTGGTCAAATTCGGCAAATGTTTTTCTTTATGTAATTGTATTCCAACGACAGTTGTTTATAAATTGGTGTCCATGGAGTCCAAAATTGTTTACAGTTTTATAGAATGTAATATACTTATTTTTAAAATTCCCGCTTAGATATCATGGGAGTAGATAAAGAGACAAGAAATTCATATCGATGGTGACACATGAGATTTACATGTTCCAATTTTTTAAGGTTTTCTCAATAGCAGTCTGAGACATTCTTACCAGAATGATTAACAGGAGGATTAACACAATGTTTCTGCCTTCATATCTGCTTTGACAACAAGTAGACACATTAACCACATACCTAACTACCACTTGTTCTGGTCGATGACTCATTGTCAGTCCAAGTAACATGTCCATTACTAAGACAATACCAAAAATTGGACCAATACTTGGATAACCTCAAAAGACACGTCATTCTGCCGATGAGGGATTCATATGCTGCCAGAAATAAGTTTTGGGCACAACGGACAATACTTTGAATGACATGATTATGAACTTATTGTATTATTGATATGGATAGTATGGACACGGATAGCTCGACTCACGAGGTGACCCTGATCAAGAATATATATACTTTTCTATGCCGGACTCATTTCGTTCTATGCGTTACAAACGTTTGCACAAACGTTTAATATACCCTGACCTTTCAGGTTAAGGGTATAACTACCAAAATGTATACAAAACTACCAAATCAATATAAGCTTTAAAACTCTTTTCGGAATACTGTAAAAAATGTTGTCATGCTTACATTTATATTAATTTTCTATTGTATATTGAACAATCGTTAATAAAATGTCACATTTTTTTATAATAATTATACCAAATTACCAAATTTCGGTCTACATTCACTCTTTTGGATGCCAGGCCACCGAGAAGAATGAGAAGAGTGCGTACAGAAGAAAATATTGCTGTCGTTGAGGGGCAGTGTCGAAGAAAACGACAATTTATCGATTCGTCGTCGTGCGCAAGAAGTTGGACTTTGTCCATCGACTTTATGGAAAATTTTACGTAAGGATTTGGGTTTGGTGCCATACCAAATTCAATTGGTGCAACAAATAAAGCCACATGATCATCAATTGCGCCGTGAATTCAGTAATTTGTCGCTTAATCAATTAGACGAAGATCCGCTTCTTACCGCAAAATTCTCTTCAGTGATGAGGCGCATTTTTGGTTGAATGGATATGTCAACAAGCCAAATTCCCGTATTTGGAGCAAAGATAATCCACACGCTGTTCAAGAATTACCAATGCATCCCGATAAATGTACTGTTTGGTGCGGTCTATAGGCTGGTGGAATCATCGGTCCTTATTTCTTTAAAAATTAGGAAGGACGACGTGTTACCATGAATGGAAATCGATACAGAACCATGATCAATGAATTTTTGTTGCCAAATCTTCAAGATATGGATGTGGACGAAATGTGGTTTCAACAGGATGGTGCCACTTGTCATACTGCGGGCGAAACAATCGACTTATTGAAAGAATATTTCAACGACAACATTATTTCGAGAAATGGACCGGTGAATTGGCCTCCGCGTTCGTTTGATTTGACGCCACTTGATTATTTTTTGTGGGAGTACGTGAAGTCATTGGTTTATGTGGATAAACCAGCAACGATTGACGCTTTGGAAACCAATATTCAACGTGTCATTGCTTGAAAAGGTGGTCGAAAATTGAACCTCCAGAATGACATTTGTGCAAAATAGTCGTGGTGGCCATATGCCCGAAACTATATTTAAATGTTAAATGCCAAGAAATTATCTACCAAATAAAAATTATTTTTTGGCCATTTCATAATTTGGCATGTGTTTTATTTAAATTTCAAATCAGCAGCTCTTAAAGAACACCCTTTATATCAATTGTGGCGACCGTGGCATGCAGGTTAAGTGTGTGGCTTAGCATGCTCGGAGCCCGGGTTCGATCCCCAGCCGCGGCGAAAAGTTTTTTTCAATAAAAAATTTTTCTGATCGGTCACCACCTCTCTGCAGACAATGGCAAACCTCAGAGAGTAAATAATGCCATGTAAAGCTTCTTGAGAACATGAACTTTAGCCGTTCGGAGTCGGCATAAAACATGTAGGTCCAGTTCTCGGTCAATTGTGTGCAAAAATGTAATAACACACACAACACAATTGATCATAAGAAGCTCGGTCAAAGTCCTTTCAAGGGCTGAAATGGCCAATTTGTTTTTTTTTTTTTTTTTTTTTTTTTTTTATATCAATTCACAAATATGAAATAATTATGACGTTTTTAATAATATATAAAAATTTATACATAAGTTAAAAACTATCTGACTAAACGAAAAGAATATATAAGGATCCTATAAGTAACCAAAAGATACATAAAAAATATTAAACAAAAAATATTTTTCAATACTTTCGGCTTATTTTTAAGTAGTGCTAAATATCTCGCCTTTTTTATTTGCATTAATTTTCTGTAAGTTTTATTTTGTTACAAATTTTTATAAACTACAAAATTGAAAAATCTACCAAAATCTTCCAAATTGAAAAAAATCTACCAAATAACCAAAAGCTGATTTGAAGAAAAAACTACAAAATTTGGTTGAATTTAACCAAAGCGGCAACGCTGGTTGCTACCCACCTTATTCTCCAGATAAAGATTTCTGTGACCTTAAAAAAATGTCTTGCTGGCAAGCGTTTTACCACGAACGAAGAGGCAATTAAAGCTGTAAACGAGTGTTTTGTAGACGTGCAGAAAAATTATTTTAATTAAGGCAAAGAATTTCTAAACAAGCGTTGGTCAAGTGTATTGCAGTTTCAGGAGATTATATTGAAAAATAAACAAAATTTTAGAAAACTAACTTTTGGTTCCCATTTTTATGAACAGAACATTTCGAACGAACCTCGCATTTTATAGTTGGGCTATATCGGCTTTTGATGTTCGCACTTGTTGTACTTATTTTTATGTTTACATTAGGGGTATTCATACTGCCTTGGGTAGTTGGGTAGATTGGTTAATGCCATACATTTTGTTTTTGTAAAGGTGACATTCTACCCAAGTACCCATCTACAAATCTACTCTAGCTGACCCCTGAATTGTTTGGGTAGATTGGTTGAGTACTTTTTTCATGGGTTACCACCTTTTCCAAAAGTAGGCAATAATTTAATTGAAAAAAACTTTAATTTGTATTAAAATGAGTTATTTTAAAATTATTTTTTTGCCGCAAAGTTCTTGTTATAAATTACTCCTATATAAAATAACTTTTTTACGCCTGTACAATGGCCTAAACTTGCGCTCATAAAATGACATGAATAATATGGTATCATCTCTTTTCTAGCTGTCACTCATCCCTCATCAGCTGTTATTCTACAAAGTACTCAATTGCAGTTAAGGGTGCTTGCAGTAATCAAAAGTACTCAATTTACCCGTACCCAACTACCCAAGTCAGTGTGAATACCCTTATTAAATTATTTTCTTGTAAGGAAAAAAATATTTCTTGTTTGAAAGTTAATGTTTTCGAATAAAAAAAACTGCACTTAATATAAAATGGATTCCCTCTTTTAACATCTAATGAACTTTTTATTAAAAAGTGAATGCATATCTTATCTTCACACTATGAGGTCTCATTATTTCAAAAGATCAAATTTATAACTCATACTTAAAGTAAAAAAACTCACAACATGATAATTAACTAGCTACTAGTTGAGAGAATCGCGTTCCATGATCACTTAACTCAATAGCGCAAGTCTTTGTTCTCATATTCTTATGTTTTAGACATAACTGGCAACGTTTAACGATAGTGTTGATGGCCAGAAAAGACTTAATTTTGTTTACTTTTCTATACTAACAGATAATGGAAAATTTCTGCCAACACTTTGCTTTACAAGCAACATTTGTATTTTTATACCCTAAACCTGAAAGGTCAGGGTATATTAACTTTGTGCAAACGTTTGTAACACATAGAACGAAGCGAGTCCGGTATAGAAAAGTATATATATTTTTGATCAGCGTCACCACGTGAGTCGAGCTATCCATGTCCGTCCGTCCGTCCGTCCGTCCGTCCGTCCGTCCGTCCGTCCGTCCGTCCGTCTGTCCGTCTGTGTGTTGTCCGTATACACAGGATAAGAAGAAGGAGTTGAGATAATTGAATGAAACTTGGTACACATAGTCACAAGGACCCAAGGATCTGCACTATTGAATATTTTTGGAATCCGCCCACGGACACGCCTACCTCCCATACAACGCAAAAATTGAAAACTGCATAACTCAGCTCATAATAAGCCTACAACAATAAAATTTGGTATGTATGTGTTTTGTATCAACACAAAGATGTTTAAAAAAAATGGGTGTCATCCACTCACGGACACGCCCACCTCCCATACAACCCAAAAATTGAAAACCCAATAAATAAGCCTCTGTTTAACCTACAGAACTAAAATTTGACACATATATTTTTTATAACAAAAGAAAGATGGTTTTGAAAAATGGACATCATCCGCCCACGGACACGCCTACCTCCCATACAAAGCGAAAATTGAAAACTGCATAACTCAGCTCATATTTGGTCTACAACAATAAAATTTGATATGTATTTGTTTTATACAAACACAAAGATGTTTTCGAAAAATGGACGTCATCCGTTCACGGACACGCCCACCTCCCATACAACCCAAAAATTGAAAACGCAATAAAAAAGCCTCTGTTTAATCTACAGAGCAAAAATTTGGCACATATGTTTTTTATGACAAGACAAAGATATTTTCGAAAAATGGACGTCATCCGTTCACGGACACGCCCACCTCCCATTCAACCCAAAAATTGAAAACGCAATAAATAAGCCTCTGTTTAACCTACAGAGCTAAAATTTGGCACATATGTTTTTTATGACAAGACAAAGATATTTATGAAAAATGGACGTCATCCGAATACGGACACGCCTACCTCCCATACAACCCAAAAAGTTTAAAACTCAATAAATAAGGTTATGTTTGTCATAGAGAAATTAAATTTGCTATGTATGTATTTTATACCAAAACTAATGTGTGTTCAAAAATTGGGAGTAATCCTTCCATGAACACGCCCACCTCCCATAGCGAAAGCACAATAAAGGCATTAACTGTGAGCTACAGGAATAAAACTTGGTATGTGTAAATTTTTCATCACCATATAAATGCAATTAAAATATAGGCTTCATCCGCCCACGGAGACGCCCATTTGCAATAAAAATTTTTTTATTTTTGAAAAGTGGGTTTAGGGTATTTCATAGTCGGCCTAGACCGACTTTAGACTTTCTTTACTTGTTTTTTTTAATTTAAGCACAATAGTCGTAAATTACTAAGAATGAAATAATAGAAGAACGTTTAACAACATATCCAGCATTTAGTGTACTATAAGTGGCAGTAATTAACGAGCGGTCTTATGACTCGATGTTGATGCTGCTATGTTTAAAGAAATAATTAACTTTTGCATAAACCCTACCCACTGCTGTGCAGTACACCTGAACAAAAAAACAATACAATTGTGCAAAGTGCAAATAGCAGTTTATAGTATTATTTGCATAAGGCGCACGTTTCTTGAAGAGCTACTCAACTCATCATAGCCAACTTTAAAAAGTGCAACAAATATGCGCATCCCGGAAGCATAAAGGTAGCTATTAAGAAACTTAATAATTATCATATGTATTTAGTATTTATGTATGTGGCATTTTTATGTTCGTTCACTGTGGAGCGAAATGCTTATTGAATAATCATAAAAATTAAACCAGCTTTTATTATCTAAACCGTTAGCACCACATTCGAACTCAATATGTTTTCATTTTGGTGGCAATCTAAGAGGCGATTAATAACAGCAATAACCTTAACATCCCTCTTCACCAAACAGTGTAACCTCTTAACCACTCATAAATCAGATGCTTATCATTTCTGCCGGCGCTAGCAGTTCAACTTGCTGGCTATTTATAATTTATTTTCGGGTTTTTATCGACTTTCATACGAAAATTTATGCATACTTCCACCCCTGGTTTTACTATAAAAGTAAAAATTTATTGAGACTGTGTAAACAGTCAATAAACTTGGTAGGCCACTCAATCAGCTATAACGAATACTCTTAACTCACCAACCACCTCCATGCAAATAGCTTCTTCTGACATACCATTAAAATTTTCCGTATTTAGCAGCCACTCAAGCTGAAAAAGTTGTATTCTATGTAACTGAGGAAGAATAAGAATAGGAATTTATGATCGAATTGATGCAATATGAATTATTTGTTTACTCAGCAGTTGAGTTGCAAATTTATTCTTCCCATTTGTATTGTTTATTTACTGTTGTTGTTGTTGTTGCAACTGTTGTTATTGTTGTTGTTGTCATGTTGGCTGTTGTTCCTATTCAGTGTGGTTTTGTAGAAATTATTAAGTAATAAAGTATACAAATTATTGTTGTAGTCTTCTTCTCTGATTTGAGTAAAATAACATGTTGTTGAATAAATATTCGATTTCAGAATATTTTGTTTTCATCTAAATATTTAAAAAAAAAATCGATGATTTTAAATTCAAAATTAAACAAAGATAATATTAACTTCATGTAAAATATATTAAATATTGAATTTTATAAAAGCCTTAAATGTTGCTTTAAGCTATTGATATTGAAATTTAGGAATATGATAAACAGCCTAAACGGAACTTTATCTAGCTCGTTTTTTTTTAATGTAGTTTTGGATTTAACATTTCACATTTTTGGAATTTTTAAAATGAAATTCATTTAAATTAGATTTATGTGATGTCCTTCTCAAATAAACGGCTTCAATTTTAAATCTATCACCAATGCAAATGTTTGGAAATCACAAGTTTATCAAAATGGTGAAAAGTGAAAAGAGTATTTGTACAAAAACACCTTTCCAAATTGTATTTAAAGATTTTAAAAATTTCCAATATTTTCAAATCTTCTTAAAAAAATCGAACGCTTGCTTAACGACTTTTTAATAAAGTCGTCATTCAGAAGCGTAAAAATTGAGTTAATTGTGCGGATACATTGAACATATTTAATACAGTGGTTAGTCTTTGAAACCCTTCTTCTTTAATAACGACAAAAATCTAGTCAGATCAAAATTAGCCAAAACTTCCAATTTTTAATTTTGCACTTCTTTAATGTTTAATAATAAATATTGTATCAAATACCAGCTGTTAAGCATAAAACTAAAATTCTTTCAATATTCACTTTACATAGTTATAATTTTTCAAATTCAAAAGAAAAAATATTATACACAATTCTTATATTTTTATACATTTTTTTATTATACCACATGAATGAAGGGTATACAAGGATTTAAAAGGGGACAACCGTTTTTTGAAATCAACTTTTTTTTATAATTTTGTATTGTAGTAAATATTCTTAAGATTTTACTTAAGAAGCTTTTTACAGCCGGATTAGTAAGAGCGCTTTTTTAATTTTTGCTTTGTTTTTCTTGTTCACAAACTTTGAACGCGCTTATCTCGACTTTTTCGTACTGGTTGCGGCACTATCGGGTTAATTTTTTGACGAAAATTTTTTTATGTATTTTTTTATACTTGATTCGCTATCATATGAAACGGGTTTTTTTTTAATTTTTTTTCGATTTTGTATGAATTTTTAAAGTTTTTTTTTTCGAAAAAACTCACTTCAAATTTGGAAATCGACCAAAAATTGTACAAAATTTTTTAAAAAAAGCTCCTGTCATATGAAAACCAATTTTGTTAAGATTTGAAAAAGTCATTTTATTTCCAGATCGAACAATTTTTGCGACTTCCAAAAATTCATAACTAAGTCAAAAACGAGCAATTTTCCAAAATTTTTATTATAGTAGAGAATTGAACAAATTACAAAACAAAAAATTCAAAAAAATATATTTTTCACTCCAACATGGTTTTATAGAGCTCCAAACTGGCGGCAGAGAAAAAAACGGGGCCTCGTGGTTGCAGCGCTGGGTGTCGCAAGACTGTCCGATCTGGAAAAACTGACTTTTTTAAATCTTAACAAAATTGGTTATCGTATGACAGGAGCTTTTTTTTAAATTTTTTTTACAATTTTTGGTGATGTTCCAAAATAAAAAAATTAAAACAACAAATATCGTCAAAAAATGAACCCGCTAGTGCCTCAACTATTACGAAAAACATGGTTTCGAGATAAACGCGTTCAAAGTTTGTGAACAAAGAAAAATGCAATGAAAAATAACAAGTAAAGAAAGTCTAAAGTCGGTCTAGGCCGACTACGAAATACTCTAAACCTACTCTTCCAAAAAAAAATATTATTGAAAATTGGCGTGTCCGTGGGCGGATGAAGCCTATATTTTATATGCTTTTAAATGTTGATGAAAAATTTACACATACCAAGTTTTATTTTTGTAGCTAACAGTTAATGCCTTTATTATGCTTTCGGTATGGGAGTTGGGCGTGTTTATAGACGGATTACTACCAATTTTTGAACACACCTTAGTTTTGCTATAAAATACATACATACCAAATTTCATTTCTCTATGGCAAACAATACCTTATTAATTGAGTTTTAAATTTTTTGGGTTGTATGAGAGGTAGGCGTGTCCTTAGGTGGATGACGTCTATTTTTCAAAACCATCTTTGTCTTGTCATAAAAAACATACGTGCCAAATTTTAGCTCTGTATGTTAAACAGAGGCTTATTTATTGCGTTTTCAATTTTTGGGGTATGGGCGGTGGGCGTGTCTGTGAACGGATGACGTCCATTTTTCGAAGACATCTTTGTGTTTGAATAAAACACATACATATAAAATTTTGTTGTAGGCTAATTATGAGCTGAGTAATGCAGTTTTCAATTTTCGCGTTGTATGGGAGGTAGGCGTGACCGTGGGTGGATGATGTCCGGATGATGTCCATTTTTCAAAGCCATCTTTGTTTTGTTATAAAAAGCATATATGGCAAATTTTAGCTTTGTCGGTTAAAGAGAAGCTTATTTATTGCGTTTTCAATTTTTGGATTGTATGGGAGGTGGGCGTGTCCGTAGGCGGATGATACCCATGTTTCAAAGTCATTTTTGTGTTGATATAAAATACATACACATCAAATTTTATTGTTGTAGGCTTATAATGAGCTGAGTTATGCAGTTTTCAATTTTCGCATTATATGGGAGGTATTCGTATCCGTGGGCGGATTCCAATATTCAGTAGTGCAGATCCTTGGGTGCATGTGACCATGTGTACCAAGTTTCACGCAATTATCTCAACTCCTTCTTCTTATCCTGTGTTTACGGACAACACACAGACGGACGGACGGACGGACATGAATAGCTCGACTCACGAGGTGACGCTGATCAAGAATATATGTACTTTTCTATACCGGACTCGCTTTGCACAAAGTTAATATACCTTGACCTTTCAGTTTTAGGGTATAATTAGGATTTCTATGAATTTTTATGATCATATTAAAGTACCTTTCCATTTAGCCAGTTGAAGTAGTTTTGGAAGTAAAACGAGCGTTTGGGAAAATAACACTTTTTTTTGTGTCCATGGTCGTGCGAGCTAAGTGTGTGGCTTGCAAGCCATTAGATCCCGAGTTCAAACCTCACCTCACTCAAAAGTTTTTTAAATAAATATAAAGTTTTGTCTTTTCGATTTTAGAGTTTTTTTTTTTACTAAGTTATTACTTTATGATTTTACATAATAGATGTGATCAGACTCTTGATGTAAAGATCGTGGTTCAAAGTCAAACCTCAGTTTTGAAACTTTTATAGTTAATCAACATTGATTTCATTGCGTTACTAATAAAAACTTTTTAACAAAAAAAAAACCTACTTCAAAATCACTACAAAGTAAAAAATAATTTTAAATTACTTTTCCTTTTAATCGTGGTAAAATCTGATAATTTATTTATACACATTATTATATTGGAAATCTTATTATTTTAACTTTTCCTAGTTTGTTTTATTTTTATCATAAATATATTATTTTTTTATGATAATAAAAACTTTGTGGTCGAATTGTCGAATTGTCATAGTGTTTTCAATAATTCTACCCATTCTTACTATGGATTCTATCACCCTTGTGTCAAAATTATACAATTTTGCATTTTTGCTGTAAATTTCAGTACCCTAGTGTTAATATTTACTGAAATACACTGTTTTTCTTATACTGACACGCCCCTTTATCAAATGCCGCCCACATTATTGGCAGTAATTTTTTATACTTGTGCCTACCTCTGTACTAAATTTTAGTATTCTAGTGCCAATAGTATTCGAGATACAGTGTTTTTATAAAATTGCCACACCCCTTATGGAATAAAGCCCATTTTTATAGCACCACGCGTACTGCGTAAGGGGTATATTAATTTTGTCACGACGTGTGTAACACCCAAAAGGAGGCGTGGTAGGTATGGAAAAGTATATATATTCTTGCTCAGCATCACCACCTGAAGTGATTTAGCCATGTCCGTCTGTCTGTCCGTCTGTCCGTCTGTCTGTCGACACGATTACAGCCGCAATTTTGAAGCTATCGTAATGAAATTCGATATTTAAGCTTTTTTTAAAAAAACTAAGGTCAAGTTGGGCTAAATCGGATGAAAACCACGCCTACCTCCCATACAACCCAAAAATTCAAAACTCTACAAAAAAGCTAATATTAAAGCTACAATTCTGAAATTTGGTATATGTGTATTCTATGTCAAAACTGAGGTGTGTTAGAATAATGGGCGTCATCCACCCACTAACACGCCCACCTCCCATACAACCCCAAAATTTAACAATCTGTAAAGAGGCTAATATTAAAGTTACAAGATGGAAACTCGGTATTTATGTAATTATTGTCAAAACTGAGGTGTGTTATAAAATTGGGCGTGATCCACTCATTAACATGCCCACCTCCCATACAACCCCAAAATTGAAAAATCTTTAAAGAGGCTAATATTAAAGCTATAAGACAGAAACTCGGTATTTGTGTATTCTATGTCGAAACTGAGATATGCTAGAAAAATGGGCGTCATACACAATCTAACACGCCCACCTCCCATACAACCCCAAAATTTGAAACTTTATAAAAAGGCATATATTTAAGCTGCAGGAAAACAATTTGATATGTATGTTTTTTAGACACATAAAAATAATAATATCTCTCAAAATCTCATACAAAAAGCTCTCCAATTTAATATTCTTCCACCCTTAAGAATCGGCCGTGGGGGTATTTTAACTTCGGCCAAGTCGAAGATATACCTTACTAGTTTTTACAAAAATTTGTACTTATTGTGCCTACCGCTGTATTAAATTTCTGTACCCTTGTGTCAATATTATTCGAGACACAGTAATTGTCTTATATTGCCCACACCCCTTTTGTCGAATAACGCCCACTTTCTTGATAGTAATTTTCAATAATTGTGCCTTGCCTACCTCTGTACTAAATTTCAGAATTGTAGTGTCAATTTTATACGAGAAACAGAGTTTTTTCAATATTGCCACACCCTTTTTTCGAATAACGCCCACTTATATAATCGTAGCTTTTAATATTTGTGTCTGCACTTGTAATTTTACTGTGAATTTTATCACCCTAGTGTCAATATTTAGTGAGATACAGTGTTTCTCTTATAGCGACACGCCCCATTGTCAAATATCGCCCACTTTTATAGACGGGCACCTCCGCGTTGATGGTTTCTATATGTGGACAAAAAATTACGGCAATCGGGCAAGTACTTTAGGAGTAATCGATGTACATACATTCACAGAAAAAAAAAAAAAAACAGAGAAACCAACCAACTTGAGAACCTCCTCCTTTTTGAAATCGGTTAAAAATGGATTACTACTCAATGAAAAGACAACAAAACGCTCACCTTAAGTTAATATAAGTTTTCAATTTTGCGTATCTAATATATATAATCAAATGTTTGTCCCTCTGTCTGTCTGTCTGTCTGTCGGTCTGTCTGTCTGTCTGTCTGTCTGTCTGTCTGTCTGTCTGTCTGTTCCGTATAGGCTCGCGCACCGTTTATCCGATTGAGCTGAAATTTGGACACCGAGTACGTTTGATAAAGAACATAGGGGGTATAAAAAAGTGGGCACAAGTTTTTGGGCGTGGCACTCCTTAATAACTTCTAAACGCCTGGGCCCATTTCAATGAAATTTGGTATGAAGGTTCAACTGCGTTCAAGATAAAACATAGGCTATAAAAAAATTCTAAAAACTTCCGCAAGAGGGTGCTTTAAGTAGTGTATTGTTAAGACTCAATAACTCCTAAATGACTTGACCGATTTTACTTAAATTTGGTACGTGAAATAACTTGACTCTGCAACAGAATTGAGGCTACTTAAATTTCAGAAAACTTCCGTGAGAAGGCGCTTTATTCAATCAACTATGTTTGGCTCATTCACGTCAAAACGGATGAACCGATTTTGATGAAATTTGGTAGGCATTTGTATCTGTTACTTTTAAAAGTTCTTTCCACAAAAATCAAGGAATGAGCCGAAGGCAAACGAAGTTAAAAACCAAAGACTAACTAATAAAAATAAGTTTAATGAATACGAGCAGAAGCTATATAAAGATGAAAAAAAATTAACCGAGTAGTATCGACCAAAACCAAAGTTGAACGATGACACTCCACAAATCGAATCGATGCTTATAGGATTTCTTAAATTTGGAATTTTTTTGGAATAAAATTACATATTAAATCCATGTTAAGAAAAACTTTTAACGAATTTTTCTCGAAATGACTTTTTTCAAACTGGGTGACCATTTTCCTCAAAAATCAGACGTCAGATCGAGACGTTAAAGATGTTATTTTTTTTTTAATAATCTCTGACAGGTACAGTTTTACGGAAATTTGACTAAAGGACTAAAGGAGGCAAAACCCCAAAAACGAAATTTAAAAAATTTTAAAATTTAATTGATAATTTAAAAAATGTCAAAATGAGAGCATTTTTGAAAATCGTCCTTTTTCTGTACTCAAGGCACAACCCCGAGAAATATCAGTTTACATCTGCTTGTCACAAATATATTTTGAGTTTTTAAATATATTTAATCAAAATAACATTATTTTTGAAGTGAACTTCTTTGGCGGCGAGTGAAATTTCAAGGTCTCTTATTCTTGACGCTAGGCTAACGTTTTGAAAATTTTAAAAAATTATCGTCGCCAGCGGGAATAGAACCCAGGCTCTACTACTATAGAACTACGCCACATAGGCATATAATAAATTAGCAAACAAAATGCAATTTATATCGAACGGGTTTTAGTCCATGTCTTGCATTCCACAGACACACACCATGTCTCAAGAACGTACTGTACCAAAATATAACAATTGTGCATATTTTTTTGTTGAATATCGAATCTTAGCTTAAAGCTTAATTTGAAAGATCTTAGCTTAAAGCTTAATTTGAAAGAGCATATCATAACGTTGATTGTTATCAAAAACTTGAAATTGACAACATGCAAAACAGTTAAAACGATATGAAATTAAAAACAAGAAGTGTAGAAAGTGAAATAATTAAGACTGCCGATTCGTTTCTGTCTTGCCAAAAAATGTCCCGAAGCTACGAAAAGTACCTTAAGAATTCAACTGCAGCTAAGTCCACAACTCAGCTCACGAAAGTGCTTTTACATTTTCGACTGATTCTTAAGAAATTAAAAGCTAACTGTTATTTTTTGCCTTGTATTTTTTTCGGGGAAAAATAAAGGTTACTTTTTACTTTTATTTTATCGGTCAAAAGTAACAATTTTTTTGTGACTTTTAGTTTTTTGGTCAAAAAAATTATGCAATTTGTGTTTTTTAAAAGGCCGCTTGACAGATGTTGACACCATCAGTAAAATGTCTCACCGATAAGATGAAAATAATATATCAATACATTTTTAGTCGGTAAAATGACCTTTGAAAAAGTACAAATTGCCTGATATTTTTGACCGAAAAAATAAAAGGCAGAAAAAACTGTAATTTTTGACCGATAAAATAAAATTCAAAAGTAACTGTTATTTTTGCCCAAAAAAATATAAGGCTTAAATAACTTTTATTTATGTTGGAAAAAAATAAAATAAAAATATAACACCGGAGGGAAGATAGCAACGCATGCATATTCGAATTCGAAAGTGTGGCTGAAAAATCCGACGCTATCTTCACCCAATGGGTGAAGATAGCGTCGGATTTTTTCGAACTCAGCCACAGTTTTTAAATTCACCACAATACAACACAGCAATTTCGAACACTGCTTGCTGAAGCCAATGTTTGCAATTATTTCTTTTAACTTGTGTATAATCGGTATGCAAGCGCTGCTGCACACTCTTAATGCTTACGTTTTTATTCATTGCTTTACAGCACTTAAAATTGTTAAAGAAAATACAAAAAAATATGCAAAAAAATCAAGAACAATTTCGCCAAATTGTAAAACTTTTTACTCACTAAAATATTTTGCAATATTTTAGTACATAGTTATTGCTTTTGGAAAATATTTCAACACTTTTCTTGCTCATCTTATAAAGTTCAGCAACGATTTTGAACTCACCACGTTCAATCCAGTGTTAAAGTATTGAAAAACAAATCAAACTCATATCATAGCAGAATAGTTAAACAAATATTTTAAACAAATATGCAGGTATTTAAGAGCATTTAAAATTAAATAACTAACTATTCTAACAAATAACCTTGAATTCAATTTTATAAAACAAACGTTGATAAGAATATTGACCACAAATATTTAAAGATGGTACTTTCGTACGAAAAACTTTTTGAAAAGTATAAATATGAGTAATAATAGTTAAGTTCCTTTCGCATCAAAATAATCAAGATTATTACTTTGTAATATGCAAAGCAAAAACAAAATTAGTAGTCCCACAGACACGCCTACCTCCCATACAACCCAAAAGTTGAAAATTGTAAATAAACGTATGCCAAGTCACAAAAAGACACACAATACCAGACACTAAGACCTAGCAACGTAAGCCTACACTCAGAAAAAAGTGTCTCGGAATATGATAAAAAAGGCATTATATTTAGAGAAAAATGGTATAGACTTTGCTCCAGAGAATGCTATTCTCTAATTGCGATACTAAAAATTCTCTAAAAATGATAAAAATCTACCATGAAATAGAAAAATATATAATTTTTAGAGAAAAATATTTTTTTTTTTGAGAAAATATTTGTTTTTATTGAAGAAAATACTTCTCATAGTGAACTTTTTATCAAAATATAAGATAAGTTTTTCATTTTCAATAAAATTTCTCTATAAATGAGAAATTTTTTGTGCGAGAAAAATACTTATCATTATTAGAGACATTTAAATATTTCCATTTCCTAGAAGTAAAGAAATATTTTTTCGAAAATGTGAAAATTTATTCTAATTGAAGAAAATTTTATTTGAAAAAGAGAAAATTGCTATAATCAAAAATAGAGAAATTTTTTACCGGAGCAAGGTATGTGTTTTTTTATCAGTGTAGTCACAAGAGTCTAGCCACACAATTTTAGAAAATATGACTTAATAACAAAAACCTAGCTACAGAACCCAAGCAACATAACAACGTAACGTAATAACATAATGTAAGCGTAGCCACAAGTGTCTAGCCACAAAAGTCTAGCCACAAAACCCTAGCCACAAAAGCCTACCCACAAAAGCCTGGCCACAAAACCCTAGCCATACAATTCCAGAAAGTAAGACTTAATAACATAAGCCTAGCTACAGAACCCTTGCAACGTAAGCCTAGCCACAAGTGTCTAGCCACAAATTCCACATCTATACAGGCGAAAATTTGAGTTTAAATTTAAAACCCTTAAAACTCTCTTTGAATTTATGACTCGTTTTTTAAACCTAAAAGTTTATTTTAAAAAATTTTCCAGTCTTACATTCGAAAAATTAACGAATTTAAATGTTTGGGTTTCAAAAAGTAAACCCAAAAAGTTTGAAAATGTTTGTATTGTGAAAATTAAGCTCAGAAAGTTTATTATTTAAGCCGAAAGTTTATTTTTTAAAATTATCAAGTGTTAAAAATTAATCTAAGAAGTTATGTTTTGTAAAATTTAAACCAAACAGTGGATTATTAAAACCGAAGTTTATTTTTGCAATAATTTAAAACTTAAGGGTTTAAATAATAAACCCACTAAACTTCTTGCGACTTGCGACATTTAAGGCCAAAAGGGTTATTATTTAGACTTTAAGTTTAATTTTAAAACTGTAAAATTTATAAAGCAAACCCATAAAAGTTATATAAACATATATTTTTATAGATATATAATTCCTGAAGGTATACTTTGAAGTATATACTTTCGAAATCATAGCACGTAGAACACTGTACAATTGTTAACAATAGAAAAAGCAATAGATTAGCCCGGGTTAAAACTCGCGACTCTAATGCGATGGTTAGCGCAGTCCGCGGTTCGATACTAGGATGTGACAAAAAAAAAATGTTGCTCAATTCAATTTTTTTTCAATTAAATAATCAATAATATAAGATAATTATATAAAAATAACAAAAAAAAAATACGGTTTTGCTGAGGATCGAACCAGGGCCACTCCATTCATCAAATCAAATCAAATCGATAAAATCAACTGCTTAACCAACTGAGCCACGGAATAGAAATTTTTTGCCTGTGCTAATTGTGTACTTAAACATGAAAATGACTGCATTGACAAGCAGACGCATAATATTTAGTTTAGCATTTGACCACTTTCGTTTATGGTCAAAATCTTGTGTGTGGTGAATTTTTGGTTAAATGTTTTCGAACTTCGAAACGTGTGGATGGGCGTGCGTTGCTATCTTCACTACGGTAAATATAACAGTGATTATGTGAATTTTTCGATAAAAACCATAAACGGTACGGTCCCTGGATATAAATATTGAATAAACAGAATATTATTCCATTTTGTGTTGATTGATTTTCTTTTCAAATACTTTCTATATATTTCACACTAAAATCTATCATATTTTTTACTGTTTAAGAAGTTTCACTTCTGCCACATGTAGGTACGTTGCTACACGAGAGTTTTTTTTTTCAAAACAACAGCAAATCTTCTGTAAAATTCAATGACTGGGACATTTTTATATTCATTCTTGAATTTTATCATTTACATTTAATACCATTTATCATTTTAAGAATTATATTCCTCTAGAAAAATTCCTCAACCTGGAATTTGAACGAACTATGTTGTGATTTCAAGGAAGACATTTTAACCATTGACCACAGAATTTGTTTTTTTACTTTACTTTATTTGCCCAACAAAACATATTATTGGGCTTAATTTGATGGACTTTTAATCAAGTCAAGAAGTCAAATAAGAAGTAAACAAGATATATTTCAATCTATGCGTCTATATTTGCAATAAGCGAGGAAAACTTCTAAAAAAACATAATCATAACAAAATTTATTTTGCGATTTGCGTATTTAGAGACATATTTTTTTTATAAGAAAATTTACTAAGATGCCGTGCACAAAAACAATGGCACATAGGTTTAATCGAAGTCTTAATTTTCAAATCATGCATACCTTGCGCAAAAACCTTTCTGATTATGTATAAGTACTTTAACCCATGTGAGCATATATTTTGTTTGCAAAAACCAACTTGTATAACTTTACTACGGTTTTTTTTCTTAGCGTGGTAGTTACAGATATCCTTTTAATAAATGAAACAACAATTTCCAATACATTATTTTTATTTATTATCTGAATTTCTCCTTAATTAGCTGTCAATATTATTATATAATAATTCTGTGTCCTTTACACTTTTTGTTTATATGTAGTTGTGTGAGTTTACAATTCAATAAAATGTTCCCTACGATTTTTTTTTAAAATTACTTTAATTTTTTGTTTTTTTCTTTTGTCTTATCTATTTTATTTGCATCTAAGTTTTTGTTTTTATCTCTGATTTAAAGTAAATAATTTCTTGTTCTTTTTGCATATAGTTTTAAGTTTTTTATTTTAATTTAGCTGCTGTTGGGTTTTTTTTTATGTGCTTTGTTTTTTCTCTGTTTTGCTTGCTTTGAACACTAAAGCAAAATAAAATAAGTTGGATTTATTTAAATAATTACTTGATTTATGTAATTTTTTGCTACAAAGGTATTTAACTGTAATCAATAATTTCAGTATTGTTTTTGTTTGAGTTGTTGTTGCAAATTATTTCTGGCTCACAAAATTGCAATGCGTTTGTTTGGGTTTTTATTTGTAAGTAATGCAAACACATAGAATGGTTGCTGCTACAATATATATATATTGTTACATAGTTATTGTTATTATTATTATTATTATAATTATTGTATTTGTTGTTGTTTGTTTGTGTGCTAAGCTTAACTCACTGAAGAAATTATTTAGCTTATTTGCAATTTCAGTACAAACATTAAGCTTATGTTTTTTTTAATTTTGTTTTTTTTTTTTTTTTGCTTTGAGTGTATAACGAGCAATAATTTTCTACAAATGCGGCTAAATTAATTTTAGTTGAATTTTTTATCTAATTAGCACTAAGTGTGTATATTATATATATTTGTAAATATACAGATATATATATATATATATATATATGTATATAAGAACAAACACATACACATATATGCTAGCTTTGCTGTTTTGCAGTTCATCTAATAATTCATATAAATTATTATTTTGCTAAAATTTACACATATTTTTATCTCTTTATCTGAGAAAAATACAAATTTGTGTATTAAACTTTAAATAGCTGTAACATAATAGCCGAAATTAAATATATTAAAACCTAAAAATATTTTCCAAGCATTAAAATTAAAGGTTTGCAGGTGTGAGTTAAAATGAATATCCACTAGATACGAACACAATTTTAAGTATTGTTTACTTTTGGTTTTTATTTTGCCAGTTGTTGTTTAAAGTGCGGCCATTATTTTGGTTGGTTTATTTTTAATATGTTTTTGTTTTTTTTTTGTTTTACAAACTTTTCAAAAAATTTACAAAATTCATTGTGTTTGTTTTTGTTTTTGTTTTCAAATATATAGGTATATAAATATAGGCCATAAAGTGATATGTTTTTTGATATTTATACATAAAAACCATTATATATCAATTTATTGAATCCAGTGCAGATTCTTCTTGTTTTATCTTTTAATTAAATAACTAATGTAGATAATATAATTATATAAACAATGCCTTTAATAAGCGTTTCACTTTTATTTTATGCATGTATATGTTTCTGTCTTTGTGTGTATGTGTGTGTGTGTTTGTGTGTGGGCTTTCTTTTTAATTTGTTTAAGTTTTTATCTGTGTTTCGTTTTATTATCAGATGTCGTAGCTGATATATCTAGATAACTTAATATATATATATATAATTTTATTTATAATTATAATTGATTTTTTTTTCAACAACAACTAATTAGGTTGTCTTACTCTGTATTCTACAGTTAACGCTATTGGCTTATTATATTTAAAGTAATTTAACTTACTTATTTACAGCTTACTAGTTGGTATTCAGTTTGTGAAAATTAAACTTTAAAATGAATTAAATAATAATTTCACACAGAAAAAAACAACATTTTTTTGAATACATGAAGTATAACAACAAAAGGATATTTTATTGTTAATCAAAAAAATTCAGAAAATAATCATTAAAATAATTGTCACACCTCAGAACTAGTCATTCAGTTAATGAAACTCTCCACAGAAATTTAAAAAAATTTTAAGCTAGCATCATTTTTTTGTTTGCAATTAAACCTAAGTCATTGCACAGAGAAAAAATTTACTGAATTTTCTTTTAAATTTAATGTAATTTACTTTTCAAAGCTAGTTGAAAGGAATCTGCTTTACTTTAAAAGTTAACTTAAAGTCATGTCCTTAAAATTTTCTTTTTAATGCAACAAAACGAAATCGTTGCTTGCCGATGATGTACGAATGAGCAATAACACATGATGCTCTCGGTTGTGAGCATGATTCAATAAAACTTATATTTTATAAGATACAGTGTCAGCTCACTAATCCGAATTAATGATTTCATACCCTGATTCGGATTAACGAAATATTTGGATTGGTGGATAGGCTGTTATTATGTATAATAATGCACACAACATTATATTCGGAAATAAAACACGACTTAGAATTGCAAAACATATATTATTTCAATCAAGAAAAAAAAAGGTCATTTATATATTTACGCCTTTGAAATTATCAGTAAATTTTCAATTATAAGTAGGCTGGCTGCTGTTTCAATGCAAATGATGCTTTAGCTTTATTTTGCAATTCCTCGAACATTGGTAGGGCGTTCAAGATGCTGCCGGTCTCCGGTCACCACTCTTCAAATGCATGACATTTTTAACGGGTTGAACCTTAAAATGAACACATCATAAATCCCGAAAAATCCTCGATTTTGTATTGAACGAAGGCATATGAATCTATGGTTCAATTCCAATCAAAAACATGAACGAGTTTGCACTTTCCAATAATGTTTGGATATGTTTAACCAAAACCCGACTGATTTTTTGCGAAAAAAGTGACAACGGTTGAAACGTGGATCCACCACTATACACTTTACCAGAATCGAAGGAACCAGCAAAAGAGTGGGAAGTTCCAAGTGGAAGTGCATCAAAGGAAACGGAGACTCAACAAATGGCTGGAAACGTGTTGGCATCTTTATTTTGGCATTTTTTCATCGACTATCTGAGAAAAGTAAAAACAATCAACAGTGACTTTTATTGCAAATTTTTGGACCGATTGAAGAACGAAATCCAAACAAACGACCCCATTTAACGAAGAAAAAAATCATCTTTTTGCAAACAATGCTCTAACTCACAAATCGATCGAAACCATGGCTAAATTGCATGAGATACTCTTCGAACTGCTTCCTTCCCCCTATTCTCCAGACATGATGTTCCGTTATTTGAGAAATTGCATTTATGCTTTTGTCAAAAAAATGTTTAACCTAGAAATCAATAAATGAAAGAATAAAAAATTTAAATTCGGTTTAGATTAGAGTATGCAACGCGTCATATATTCAATTCGGATTACTGGATAATTCGGATTACATGCCGTTCGGATTACTGAGCTGGCACTGTATAAACAGCATCTCACAATAGCTCAATGGAAGCGTGCTCACGCGGAAGACGTGAGTTCGAATCTTGGCTGTGTAAGTATCAAAAATTTTAATTTAATTATTGAAATGCTAATTCTGTTTCATTAACTGCTTCTTCAAATATAACCGTCAAAATAAGTTTTACTTAAAAAACATTGATTAAAAAAAAAAAAACAAAATATTTGGTGTTTTTGTTGGCGATTGAACCTAGGTCAATCGAGTTCCTAGACTCGAATGCCAGCACACTCGACTAAACTTGAACTTTTAAAACAATGATACAATTTCATTAAGTTCGTTGTTTTTTCGTTTCAAGCAAAAATATTTTTAAGTTCATGACAACTGAATATTCAAAGAATATATTTTCATTTAAAAAATAAAAGACAAGTCATTAGAATCAATGCACCTTTCTTTATAAATAAGACTCAAAATATTTTCTTTTAATTAAAATGAAATGTTCACCGGTTAGAAATCGTGCACATTTACTTTAAGTTTGAAAGTTTTTTCTTTTAATTTTAATGTAATTTTGTCGCAGTGTACTCTCAGCTGATTCAAACTCTAAATTCAAATGGATAAGTATTAAAAATCATAAAATTACGTAATAAAGTAACTGCATTGCTTGAAGATTTTTCAAAAATGGCCTAGATATTGATACAGGAACCATAGACCAATTCAGTAGTCGTTAAAGGGCTCCAAAGTTCTAAAGGAAGATTTTTGTAACGCACTTTGAACTGTCATTCATGCATGGCACTTCTAGTAAATATAAGACCAATATTTTTAAGGATGAGTTTCGAGACCTTGTGAATTACTACTGGCAGCAAAATCTACACTGGGTCATCGGCTGTGATGCAAATACACATCACACTGTTTAGGGTACCTTAGCCTTTAGCAAAAGGGGTGAGAAGCTTTTTGATAACATTTATTAATATACCTAGTATTAGTATTATCAATAGGGTCAATGAACCAACTTTTAGAAATTTTATTAGAAGTGAGGTAATAGCTCTAACATGACATCCTCTATTCAAGTGCCACTGTGTCTAATGAAGTTTCCATTTCCAATCACAGATATATTAGATTTGACCAGGGGATGAAATTGGCATCGTGCCATTTGAATAGATATCCTAGCAATATCAACTGGATTTCTTTAAAATAAACTTGAATGCAACCTAGACCAATCAATTCAACACATACTAAACAGAAAAAAATCTTGAATTTAAAGCATGATAAATCAAAAAAAATATAACTTTAAAAAATGCAAAATAAAAGAAAACTTTTCGACAAAGCTAAGCAAACGAAAAGTGAATCCTATATAAGCAAAATTAGATTTAACTTAATAAAGCACCGAATTGAAAAGATTAAAGATGACCACTTGAAAAGAATACTGTGGGAACAACAACCATATCAAAAGGCAATATCAAAAGACCACTCCAACGGTATATGCACTCTACTCTACTCTACACTCTACTCGTATATGCACGATGGATTCATCACAAAAGCTACGCATGAAACAAATCGCCTTTTATTAAGGTCGCACTTCCCGGAATGCGTGTTTGTACGAGACTGTCCATGAATCTTAGTTCCTGGTGGCAACAGAGATATTCTTGGCAAACTCTTTACTTCCGAAAGAGTATGACGGGCTGTATCTACATTTAGTCCATACAAATCTTCAGTATCTGATGGAATTTACCCAAACCTAATGCAACAAGGCATCAACTCCTTAGTCCCTTCACTCACTAAAATGTTCAAGGCCAGCTTTGCTCTGAATTACATTTCAAAGCATGGGCAATGACAGAAGTATTTATACCAAAAGTGTGTTAAAAGCCCGAACAGTTATCTTAATTATATATACCAATCAGTTTTTCCAAAAAGTCAAAACATAATCGCTATTTTTGACCGATTTTTGTTGGTCGAAAATAAAAGTTAAAGTTTAACTTTTTTTCAGTCAAAAATAAAAGCTAAAATATGACTTTTATTTTTCCAGTCAAAATTGTAAGTTAAAATTTGACTTTAATTTTTTCAGTCAATAATAAAAGTTAAAATTTGACTTTTAATTTTTCATTCAATAATAAAAGTACAAATTTGACTGTAATTTTTTCGCAGTTGTTTTGCAGCCTGATTTTATTTGCCGTGCTTCTTTTAAAATTCAAAATTAAAAATTTCCATAATAATGTGGTTCGATTTTCGCGATTTTTCGCTTGTTTAAAAATGACCTTTTTTAATATTGAATTATTATACTCTGCAACACTTAACCACTTGAAGATGAAAACTAGAATGGGATGCCAACATAAAAGTCAAATTTTAACTTTTATTTCTGACCGAAAATAAAAGTCAAATTTTAACTTTTATTCTTGACTGAAAAAAATCAAATCAGTCAAATTTTAACTTATATTTCTGACCGGAAAAATAGAAGTCATATTTAAACTTATATCTTTGAGTGAAATAATAAAAGTCAAATTTAAACTTATATTTTTGACAAAAAAAAATCGGTAAAAAAATAACTATTATTTTTGACTTTTTTTATAAAAGTCACAGAATTAAAAAGTTTTGAATATAATTATTCCTTAGCTAACAAGCAACGCACTGCTATATTCAAATATCGAATGAACACATTCTCTCTGTCTGAATTTTGAATTGAAATTTCGAAAATAACTGTTATTTGTGAAGCATAAAGCTACTAAATTTTTCGTGTTTTTTTTTCAAAAAGGTATCTCATAAAGCTACTAGATTTTCTTCGTGAAATTTTTTTTTTTTTTTCAGAAGGAACCAAGAAGGAAGCAAGAAATTTTTCTACACAGTAAAAAGTTTGAGGGTAAATTTTATCTTTTTTATAACATGTCTCTTGTATAAACTCGTTTTATTCCAAATTAGTTATAAGTTTTATCCCACCCAATATTATAAAACTTGCATTTCCATTCAAACAGCTATTTTACTCCAAAATAGTATAATTTTTATGCCATAAATTTATAAACATCAAATTACAGTTATGCTCACGAGAACCTCACGAGAACCTCACGGAGCCCGGAGCCAATCGGCTTTCACGTTCAAATCGAGTTTACGAAGCTACCCAACTTCAGCGATGCTAACAGACAATCAGTTTGCATTTGTTCTTCAGTCAGTAGTCATGTTATGTGCACATAGTTCCGTTGAATATTTTTTGTACACACATATTAAGGCAAAAATATTGCGCTTGAATTGGAAGCTCTGAGTAAAATTTTTTACTATTTATTTTTCTTGTCAATTTGTTTCTGAAAATATAAAAAAAACAAATATAACATGAAATCTCTTAACTGAAATCTAGATATTATTCCTGATTTATGACTTTCAATGTAACACACATTAACATATTAAATGTATGTTAACATATGTGCCATATATTTTTTTTTACAATATTGTTCAAAAAAGTAGCCAAATGTGGTTTTAAATGATTTTATAGTTGTGCTTATAAAAATGTATACCAACCTGGTGTAAATACATTTTATACACTTTTCGGATAAAATTTATTCCAACTTTGTATAAACTTGGTTTATAAGATTTTATGGTATAAGTTTTATAACATATTTGGTATGGATTTATATTTATACCAAATAGTATAAAATTTATTCTCATATTTTTTACTGTGTACATGATTTGCTTTTCTTCTCGATATGGAATAAATAAATAAGAAATAGCAAATAAATACGCGAAGTGCTGGCGTTATCTAGAACTTGTAAAATGTCTTGAAAGTATGGATTTTAGAAGAAATAAAGAAGATATCTTATTAAATAAATTTAAGAAGATTTTTTTTGAAAAACAAAAAGATTTCTTCTTATAAATTAGCTTTCCTCTTCCGTCTTTCATGCCCCTTGTTCTTAATACATTTTAAGAAGAAAACTTATAGATTTTATGTGGCACTATATTTCTCTGTGCATGAGAAACGGATGTCTTAACACTCAGTGACGAGAAGGAAAAGACTCCAGAATACATTCTTTGTCCGACAATCTGCAAATTCAAACTATCTTACTTTGGTGCGGCATTTGTGCCACTATCAAAAGTCTGAAAGAAACAGTGCTAAAATATCATTAAAAGCCCACATCTGGAAAGCTAACAAAAATGTCGTGTACAATAGATAAATTAGGTCACGAATTAGATAAGTGACCAAATTAGATTAGTGCGATGTAATGTATAATATATTTATCTTCCTTGAAATGACAAGTTATTTGGTACGAATTCCGAATTGAGCCAGTTTTCTACGTGAGTCTTGATTGAAAAATATTAAATAGGAAATTGGAACAATTGAAGAATACTGAAAATGGTTTCTTATTTTAATATGTGTTTTGAGCTAACGAATTGAATGGTGAAAAATTAAATTATAGGGGGTCAATATTTATGAAAATGGACTTAAAAACCTGTGATGTTTTTTTTTTCGAACAAAAGTAAACGTTATTGAAAAAAGTATCAAAAGTAAGGTTATGCTAATACCTTTGTAGCGAGCTATTAATCATAAAATTCTGCATAAAATCTATATATAAAGTTATATTAAAACAGTAGAAGGCCAGTGGTGAACAAACCATATCTTTTATGTAAAAATAAATTGGTTGGGCCCGAAAAATAATTTCTGTATCGTATATAACAATTCAGAAGAATATATTTAGTCATCTATAAGATTAACAACATCATTTATTTGGTGTGACTTCTGTGTTTAAATTAAAAAAATTATGTCAAAGTATATGTAAAAAGTATTAGTTTTAAACTCAAAACTGAACTCAAATGCTTCTTAGTAAATTGTGCTTGCATTCCAACTAAAATCAAAATGGTATGTAAAGAATTTTAGCAAAAAGTAATCAACTTAATATAGTCTTACGTGTTCAACTACAACCTAACTATCTTTTGAAAAAAAAACATCAACTGTGTATTCGATGAAAAGTCAATGTACTGCCTGAACCAAAACAGCAGAGGATTTTTTAAAAAATGTTATTTTCTTTTTATGAGTGAACATTTAAATTTCGCCGTTTTAATATGTGCCTTCGACTTTGAGACACCATTCGTTTTGGTACAAGCTATACTTGAACTGACTTAATGCTAACTAAATTTTATTATCTTAATATAATTGTTTCTAACAGTAACTCTGCAATGCATTAGAAACTTATTTTATGCATACCGTACTTTTTTTTTTTTTATAAATAATCTATGTACTATAAGTTTAACGTTATTTATAAAAAGTATCTTAAACAAATACTGAGATTCTATAAACTAGTTCTATTATAATTACTCTAGTGGTAAGTGAAACGTTACTTAATGGGTTTTCTAAAAAGTTTGTATTTAATTTTTGGTTTTTTTTTGTTGGGTTCATTATAAGTATAGATATATAATTTCATAAAATTTTTTAATTTAAAAAATTTTAATGTAAAGGCAAAGGCAGAGGCGACAACAAAAACAGTAGTTGCGAGGTTTTTAAATATTAGTGAAAAGTGAGGAAGAATTCAAATAAAAGATAATATTAGACAAAAGCTGAGCAGAAAACTTAAGCATTTTAAAGCGGTCAAATTTGTTATAACAAATTAGATTACCACTACTTTGCTAATCTAAGGCAAAATATAAATATTGTCAAATTTTGTGGCTTGAGCCAAAAACCTTTAAAATTGACAAAAAAAAAAAAAAATTATTTCATTAAAAACAAAACTTAAGAGGATGTATAAGAAAATTAATAAACTAACATCTAGTTTATGTTTGCGAATTACAAAATATATAAAATGGAGGCTTTTTATAAATTTTTCTTAATTTGATTTTATAATTATATGTTATTAAATAGTTTTTATAATTATTATTTGACTTAAGTATTAATAATAATTATTTGTGTGTCATTCGAAGCTAAGATGAAATATTTTCATTGTTTTGTATAAAAATATAAATTGTATGATTTTTTTTTTTTTTTTTGAGATATTTTGTTTTTGTTTTTACTAATTTCAAATTTTATAATTATTTTCAGCAGTTCTGCACTCTGGGCCCAATATTTTTCTTTTAATGGCAATAAGAATTTAAAAAAAAAAAAAAAAAAAAAAAAACAGTATTATAAGTATTTTCAGCAGTTCTGCACACTAGGTCAAATATTTTTCTTTTAATGGCAATAAGAATTTAAAAAAAAAAAATATAAATAAAACCAGTTTTTATTAGGCCTGTGCGAGTAGTTAAATTTTCGAGTAACTCGGCTCGAGTCGAGTCGAGTTACTCGACTCGAAACTCGTATCGAATAACTCGTGTGTTCGAGTAACTCGAATTCTCGAGTAACTCGAAGTTTTTCGAGTTTTTGAGTGCTTTTACTTATTAGTGGAAATACCCAGTAGAAAATTTGTCTAACAGCAAGTCGTTTTTCACCGTAGGTATATTTGGTAATAATGGTTGTTTTGTGCTTTGATGTGTTGTTGTAAGGGAGGAAGGCGGAATTTTTTTGGATTATGCCAAATTGCAAGATTAGAGTGAATATTCAAAATCAAGAATTATGCGCATAATTTCAAGTCGCAGTATAATTTTTTTTTTTGTATATTTTGAAGATATTTTACTGTTTTGGAGGGGAGCTAGGCGTGGTCATCAACCGATTTGGGTCATTCTCGAACGTGATTTTTATAAAAACTTATATCGAAAAGCTATAACTAGTGTAAACTAGGGATGCTGGTGTAAAATTCCATAGAGCGTTAGCTTACGCTCTATAGAAAAAATGCCGCATATAAGAAACCTCTGTGTACGTTATGGTAGTTTATAATTACATTATTAAATTTTTATTTTATTTAATCCTAAAGCACTTCCCTTGCTTGAATTTCCATATTCCATTTCCATTTCCTAGTGGGTTTCAATATTGAAACACTCATAAATCAAAGCTGATTACAGTGTAACAATTCACAAATTAATCATGTAGATTTCATTTCCATGCCTTCAAGGAGTTCTTGGTATTAATAAAATAAAGTTTATGGCTTAGCTATCAAAAATTATCATACATAATCAAGAGCAGAAAATTAAAAATTGACATATATAAATGTCATAAATAAGCCTTCACTCTCAGATTATATATATATTGATTTACACAGTAAAACACCTTCCAAGTACTTCGTTACATTAAAAAAATAAAGCATAAAAATATGTGCATAATTTTTCCGTATTGAAGTAAACATTGTAAGCTTATTAGAATATTTTAACATTAAAATAAATTACATGTATATATATCAAACATATATTTTTTTATTCTACTGGTATATTCATATTTGACACACAGTGCAATGCGTTCAAGGTTAACATCAAACTCATCCAATGAATAACGTTATAAGTGCTGAGTTATTTTTGAACAGAGTTGCCATGTTTATTAGAAACATTACACTTTTACATTGAAATAAATTCAGGATTTCACTCATGCTTCAACTTTTTCCGTTATTCTGAAAAACATTGATTTGAGATAAAGAACTCATTTCGAACAAAGTTTTGTCAGATAAAGGTTGAAATTAGTTCAGTTTCATAAAAGTTTTGCAATGGCAGAGTTTGAAAATAACGCTCGTGCTGGCGAAAACTGCAATGAAACCTGTGAAATTGCAAATGAGCAATTGAATTGTAAACGAAGCATTGCTTGGGATTATTTTACATTGTGTTTGATTGAAAACAAAAAAGCAATTTGTAATTTGTGCTCAGCTATTTTAAAATTCCCCACAGGTAAAATAAGCATTGAGAGATAATCGAAATTTTTATTAAATGCTTTTTAAAATACAGGATCTACTACAGCATTGTTCAACCATATTAAATCGAAGCACCTCGAGGTCTGGAAAGAATGCTCGGAAAAGATTGAGAAAAGAAGAAGCACAAATGAAGTAAAAAACAGCGAGGTAAAGCGGCAGAAAAATGCTTTATCTGAATTAGAAAAAAATGAAATTGATGAACTTGTGATGGAGATGATAGCCAAAGATTTGAGAACATTTTCTCTCTACCTCTCTCTATCATTCTTTTGACTGGTTGATTTAATACAATTCTCAGAGTAAACAAAATATCCTTGGATGCCTTGACCTAAATTCTCTATACAAATTATAAGTACTTCCAGAGATATGGCAACCCTTTTTCATTCTTTGAGTCATTCTTATGATGTCGTTCTGAGAAGATAGAGGAAAGCCCCAGTTGAAAATACGTTAATGAATCCAAACACTAACTTCCTCAATGTTTCTTTCCTGAGTTATCCTTGCATTTTTTATTAATATATTTTTATTATATTCAACATACTTTTTGAAAAATTTTTGGGAAAAAAAAAATTCAACATAATTTTTGAAAAATTGTTGGAAAAAAAAATAAATTCCAGATTTCCATGCATATTTTTTTTTTGTAACTTTTTTGGCTCACTTGAAAAAAAATTAAACTTAAACCGATAAAAATTATGGGTATTAAAGCTTTTTGTTTCTTCTGTAAAGTTTTTAAAATTGCATTTACAATGATTTAACGTTTGGCCTTGGATAAATAGCCTTTGATGTTTGTTAAGCTTGATTTCCATCCTTTGATACAATAAAAATATAAATTTATTGCCCTATTTTCGCTAACCAAACCAGTTTGAAATATGAGTAGAATTTCTTGCATAAAAATTAAAGTTTTTGGAGTTTAAGTCGTTAAAATAATATCACTCTAGGATTGAGAGATGGAGATAATGAGGTTGCGGTTAAGATATTAAAAAGATATTAAAAAATTGTAAGCAATCATTTATATTATTTTATGCATTTCTTGAAGATTGTACATGTCTTCAATGTTCCATTACTTTTATCTTCTTGTATACTTATTATGCCATAATTGCTACTGGGTATGTATTATTGAGAGTGAAATTGAGAACGTGCAAAAAAAAAAGAACTCGAGTAACTCGATTATTCTTCGAGTTCACTCGAGTAACTCGTAATTTCGAGTTATTCGAAAAACCGAGTTACTCGACTCGAAAATCGAGTCGAGTTGCACTACTCGACTCGACTCGAACTCGAAGCAACTCGCACAGGCCTAGTTTTTATGTATAGACACTACAAAGTTGTGGTGTGTCCACAAATAAAAATGTTTTTTATTTCATATAAATTTTATTTTATTAACATTTATTTTTAGTGCGACAATGTTTGTCGAATATAATTTTATAATAATTTTTGATAATAATTTTTTTGACAAATAAAAATTGACATCAACAAAAATATATTTTTTAGATTAAAATTTTTTAAATTAAAGTATTTTATATTGTATGTATGTGTGTTGTGTGTATGTGATATGCAGACACGACAAAGTATTTAAGTTATTTAAAAATTATTGAAAAATAACAAAAAACAAAACGTTTGCATTGTGTTCTTGAGGCCAAAATCCTCAAAATATCTTAGATCAATATTTATAGAACCGTGTAAGTATTGTGGTACCAAATTTGCGATTAATCAATTTTTTCTCATATTTGAACTGCTATTTAGTTTGTTGGTGACATAAAAACTGTGCTGACACATCAACTCACGCATTGTTTACCGTATCTGCGAAAAGCGCCAAGTCATTTGCGCTATAGCGCAATTTTGAATGGCTTAGTGCAAGCTAGAGATGGGCGCGTGAGTGATTTTTACTCACGATCACTCACGCTCACGATGTTATTTCGTCTAATCACGCACGCTCACGATCAAAAATAATTTTTTGGATCACGATCACGATGTGATTTCTTCTAATCACGTACGCTCACGCTGAAAAATAAGTTTTTTTATCACGATCACGATGCTTTATTTTACTCTCGAAGTCTCACGAATACGTTTTATAGAAAGAAGACTACACATAAGTTTTTATTAAAAGTGTATTAAGAGTACCTCTGGTAAAACCAGCATACAGGAAGGAGCAGAAGCAACAGAGAGGTAGATACAGCACTATAAAAAGAAAATTGATATTTAAATTTGTATTTAAAATTACCAAAATTTCTTCGATTTGTCGCTGACGTTACGCAAAATAAGTAAAGAGAGCCAAGTAAGTTGTTGTTCACGCACGAGAAAGATTTAATCATACACGATCACGAATTTTTCGTGATTTTTTATTTATTTGCTCACGATCAGCACGTGATTCGTCGTGAAACGCGCCCATCTCTAGTGCAAACATAATAAAGCAGAACTTTTCAGATAATTTCAGACACAATCGAAAAAGTCATTTATATACTCCGATACATATAGGTTATATTTCTGGTCAACAGAATAATTGCAGCTTTGAAGTTTAATTATAATTTGTTTATATTTTTTAAGTCGAAACCATTCAAATGACTCCACTAGTGCGCTGAAACAAGTGTGTCAGCGCAGTAACGCATTTATGTGTTTCAACTCAACTAAGCAACGCTGCGCTGCTTAACCCATGCCCTAGTTCATAAGATCTAAAAGAAAATAATTTTTAGTTTTTCATCATGTTTTACACTTTTTAAAAATAAATTTAATAAACATATATTAATTTACAAAATTTTGCTGAAGAACTTAAAAAATCCAAGCGTTTTGATATATTTTTAAATCAAAACCTTTTCACAAAATAATAAATAAAAGATTTCAAATGCGCCATTAGACATTAGCCCACTGTGCGCTCGTGCAGATCTTTTTACATATCTGCTTTATCAATTTACAAACATTTACATGACTAAAAATTTAAACTAATTTTTATTGATAATTATCTACCTGCTATGTCTAAATTTTACTATGACTAACCTTAATAATTGTTTTTTTTTTTTTTTGGTATTAGAATTCGTTTTATATTATGCTTTCCTTTTAAGAAAAAGATATATTTTGTGTTTTTTTTAAGCAAAAAAAAAAGCGCAGTAAAAAATTAATTTTTTCAAAAAAATAAAAAATATTTATTTGCTAAAAATAAAAAAATTATTCAACTGCCTTAGATCATAAGCAGCACCAGCTGGGAAATACAAATCTCCAAATCAAAGCAGTTGGCAACTCTACAAAACTTTCTGTATCTTTTATGTTAATTCTATCAAAGAATATTTTTTTATTAACAGCGAACATCGCGCAGTTTTGAATAATAGTTTTAATATGCTTCCATGTTTATATATTTTTTTTACACATAAATGTAATATTTTTAGAATATTTTTATAATAAATTTTACTAATTGCAGTAACGGTTATTTTCTTATATTGTAGTAAAATTTTTATTTTTTTTGTTTTTGTTCAATTGTACACGCCTGCTTAAAAACTGTTTAACTTCTATTTATTTCTTAAGTTTTGGGCTAAAATAATTATCTTTATTTTATGTATATCAGATATCAGCGCACATTAAAATAACAACACAATTTTTTGAAAACATGTTTGTTTGTTTGTGTGTGCTTTAATTTTAAATATTTTTAATATATATTTATATATTCCATTTTTTTATAATATGTATTGATATGCATTTTTTTTTAGTACTTATATAATTAATTTCATATATTTATTTATTGAATGTACTTGTATATATTTAATATATTTTATTTACTAATTCATTCTTTAGTCTGCTGAATAATAACTTATTTGTAAAGTTAACATGTTTTTAAAATGTTGACATTTAATTCAATATATTTTTTTATTTTATCGTACATTTATCTACTGGGTATAAACATAGCTAAAAGCATTTGCTATAATTTTTCAAATGCTTTCATATACATGCATACATGTTAAGGTATTGAATACAAATACATTAATATATTTTTTTTGTCTTCAATTAACTTATATGTATGTATCTTAACAGATACGAGTATAAATGTATCTTAAACTGTATGTTACTATATTAGATACTGATATGTATGTATGTTAGTTTAAGTTATGACTGTTTTCTTTTTGCTTTTTTTTTCTTTGTTTATTTATGTTTTGAATTGAAATTCAGTAGATTTTCATCATATTTTATTGTGAACTAACATTTTATTATAATAACCGTTTTCATTTTTATAGTTATTCGCTGACTTTGGACTATGCTGCAGCCTTAAATGGTACATATATATATATTTTTCTTATTTTTGTTATGTTTTGTTTTTAATTTAATGCATAAAAACGAGCATTTTTAATTTTCTTATCTTATAAAATTTTCTATAACAGAAAATTGTGGAATTCGAAATTCGTTTGGAATAAAACTTTTTTTTTAGTAGAATGAAATGAAGTGAATAAATAAAATTGGACTGGTAATCGAAAATGATATAAGCTGTTCGTTCTTAGGTCTTTTATTTTGTTACAAGTACAAAAGGCAGATAATAATGGATCGTTTGCAAAATAATTAATTAGCAGACGATACGACATTTTTACATACACTTCAAATGACTGTAATGTATGTTGCAGTCTTCGTCAATGTGTCTTAACTGATAAATATCATATAAATTGTCTGTGCATACTTTTAGGCTGACAATTTTTTCATACAAAAAAAAGCACTGTAATAGCAAGAATGAACAGTTTGAGCGCTATTTGGTGCGGAACAGGAATTATGTACAGTTTGAGCGAAACGGGTTCAGGTTCAGGCTGAACAGATTTTAAAAAGCATAGCAATAACAACTATGAGCAGCTTGGGCGATTAAGAGCACGGAGCACAACACTTACCTTTTATTTATTAAGATTTAATATAATAGTTAGAACAAAGTATACGAATAGTTATAAATTTTACATAAATTAAAAAAATAAATATCGAAATAAGTAAATTTTTGTTTTCCAGATGAATCCACATCGAGTATTATTTTGTCAAATTATAAAAATGTTGTATTTTTGTAAAAGAAATAACAACTTGGAAACTGGCTAGTACCCCTTCGAGTGAATAATAAGAGCTTTTGATTGTTACCCCCCTCCTTAAGTCTCCTCCTCATCAGAGGTTTTGCATGCATACTTACAGGCTGAACATTTGTTCGTATAAAAGCAGTGTAATACAAACACTGAACAGTTTGAGCGATATTAGTTGCGGAGCGTTATCCCTGTGTTTTATATATAAAAATGGTTGTTTATATGAGGAATTGCTCCACAAGTGCTTCCATAGATTTTTAAATATAATTTTTCTCTAATATAGGTTTTTAATTAATAAAAAGATGCGATATAAGAAAGAAAAACGTATTCGTAAAAATTCCCAGGAATAGCTCCAAAAGTGCTGCCATTTTTGCAAGTTATTAGATTGTGTTTAATACGAGCAAAGGAATGGTGACTAATAATAACATCGATCTATTTGGAACAATTTAGCAAAACATATCGCTCATTTCGCTCAAGACAAGTCAAAATTGGAATTTTTGGAAAAGACAATACAACGAATAATTTATGTTAAAATATGCACTTAAAATTAAATTAATATGCACAAAGGATGGTTGATAATGTAAAAATATAATTTCAAATTTTTATTTCTGAGTTTTTAATGATGGTTCAAAAAACATGGTCATCTCTAAAACTCTAGGTTTTCTAGGTGACAGTCTTGCACTAAATGAGATATGTGCACGATTTGTTCAAAAGTAATTAAAAGAATGTCTTATATATGATGTACATTAGGGCGTATCGAATTACATTTTTTTTTTCGAATTTCACATTCTAAGAGGTCTCAAAAGTTTCATGTAGTTGTCAAGATCTGCCAAAAAAAAATTAAAAATTAAGTAATTTTATGAAAATAAAAGAACATCTTCCTGCCCCGCAAGGACAAAGTTGTTTTTTGAGAAAAACAGTAAAAAATAACGATCTTAAAATGCTTTGATTTTTGTAAAAAAAACTACATTTATCTAAAGGAAAAAATTCAAATGTAGTTTAACAAACACGATGAAACTCACGATTTTTACCCACAGTATCCTGTTTGAAGGATATTCGAAGCGAAAGTTATACTCAAGATGGCACATAACTTTTGATTGTAACCATTGAGTCTAAATTTTGATGACATTGATTTAGTATCATGTTCAGACATTTTTAAAGAACTCAAATTAAGAAGATTATCTTCGACACCACTTCTGAATCACTTGACATCAAATCTTATATTCATTTTTTTGAAAAAGTTAAAAAATTGCGTTCTAGTATACATTTCTCTAAAAAAAGAGAATGCAAATGCAAAAACTATGCAAATTATTAATTCATGTTATTTATGGAATACATCAACACTATAAACAGTACCACCAAAATTTATAACCAATGCTTACAATCAAAAGTCTTGTGCTATCCCAAGTACAACTTTTGCTTCAAATATCCTTCATACAGGATACTGTTGGTAAAAATCATGAGTAGCACCATGTGTGGCAAGAAATTGTTAGTTAAACTGCATTATTACTTTTGCTTTAAGACATGTGTGGATTTTCTTAAAAAAGTCAAAGTATTTTAAGATCGTTGTTTTTTATTGTTTTTCCCAAAAAACAACTTAGTCCTGGCGGGGCAGGAAGATGTCCTTTATTTTTTATAAAATTTTTTTGAGTGATCTTGACAAGCCTATGCAACTTTTGAGACCTCTAAGAATACGATCTAAATTTTTCGATACGGCCTAATGTACATAAACACTAAAGTGAGTCGAAAAAAAGCTTGCAAAATAAAAAAAAATATTTATAAAAAATTATCTCACAAAAAAAACAAATTTACTAAAAAACCATCCTTACTAGTCGAATTTCTGAAGTTCAAAATGCTGTGTACAAACTATGTTGTACTTGTAAAGCCCTTTCCAGCGACACATCATTTTATAAAATTGGACATGTAATGGTTAAGTTTTGAAAAAATACTTTTTGCATGTTTTTCACGTCGTCCAAAAAAAATTTTTTGTTTATGGAATCCTCTCGAGATCAGCTAACAAAAAGGGTGTGGTTTTTCCACATTATTTTGCCAAATAGTGGGCCAGATGGTGTATATTTATGCAAAAGCATGTTTCTCGGTTAAATTTTTGTTTGTTTCAGAGAAACTGCGGCTTGTTTTTAGCAGAGGAACACTCCCAGATATTTTTTAATTGGTCAATTAATTTTGTAGATTGTGAGGCCATTTCAAATTTTTTTTTTTAAGTTTAAAATAAGAAAGAAAACTGTAAAAAGTTGTTAAGGATTAATTTGGCCAATAAAAGTGTATTGTCAATAAGACCAAGGTTTTCCCAATTCTTCCTGATTCACCTCTGAATCTCTGATTCTACTCATATATATTTATTTAATTCTTTTTTGGAAAGTAACTTACATCAATTATAGAAAAAAAAAACTAAGCTGTAATTTATGATTTAAAATAACGGAATGAGAGGATACTTCTTCGTCATCATAAACCATCTAAAGCACTAAGGAAGAACTCGGCGGTCATAATTATTAAAAAAGTATTCGCCCGAATAATTGCTATTTTTGATGAGCCTTTAACAACCTGCGTTTTAAGAATGTCATTAAATTTTATTTACATTATTTTTTTTTGTGTAAAGTCTACAACAACTACAATTGTATGCACCTACTTTTGCCCTCAAATTACAAGCCTTTTTATAAATTTTGACTTTCGCCAGTCAGTATTTTGTAAAAATAAAAAGCTTCGAAAAAACTTCCTGTTGTTATTTAATTTTATGAGTGTAGTTTTCAAATCCAAAGATTTTCTGCATAACAAAAGAGACATTTTTTTTTCTTGCTTCTTCAGGAATTGTATAAATTACAACTGAAATTTATTATGCAAAACGGTTTTTTGCTAAAGCTTAGCTAATTCAAGTTTGAAAAAAAAAATGGAATCAACAATTTTAGTATAATTTAGTATAAAAACGTTAAATTATCAACAAAAATCAGATGGATCATTAAATTCGCAGCACAAAAGTTCCCATTCCCCAAACGCTTCGAAATAACCTGTAAATTGGGGAACTCCCTGCAAGTTGAGGTCCCTCTCAATGTGTGTCTTTCGCGTTCTCTGCCATCGGCATAAAAATCGCAGCATCCACAGCCAATAATGTCAACTCTGAGATCAAAGAGAGACAGCCTATATATATATATGTAAGTATGTAGGCATTATATTTTTTGGTTGTATTAGTATATTTGTATATATGTGAATTTATACAGCCAAATGAATGTCAAATCGTTTCAGGGACTGTTCAAATAAAAAGTTGGCACCAACCAAGGCAACCTATTTTAAGAGATAAACTTTTTTTTTTTTTTAATAATAATTGATTTAACCCATTTTAGTCAGCTGGTCGATTTTTCGACCACTAACGTTAAAATGAATTTATGGAAAAAATATTAAAAAATATAACATGTTCATGTAAAATGGAAAATTTGGAAATTTATATATATATTCTGAATTTCCATTTAACCAAATTAAGTCTTTGCAGAAAGAATTTGAAAATATTTTTAATATTTTTTTTAGAAATTAGTTTTTAGAAGTTAGAAGTTAGTTTTTAGAAGTTAGTGGTCGGGAAATCTACCAGCGGACTAAAATGGGTTAAGAACACCGATGAAAGAATAAAAGAAATTAAAAATAACTAATAAACGTCATTGATACTTTTTTGCAGTTGCTTATACATATAACTTTGAAAAACCTTATTTTCAAAAAATAACTTAAATCCTAAATTTAGTAATTTCATATTACTTTTTTTTCTTCAAAAAATGAATTTTTTCTTCTTCTTTTTTTTCAAAAATGACGATATATCGACTTTTGGGGTATCAAAAGAGTTTGTAAAGACCAAAAATTTCAAAATTTTTTCTAGGCAATATTTATGTATTATCAGAGTCTTTACATTTTGCCTATCTTGGGAATGCATTCTGAAGAAAAAAAATTCTTGGCCAAAAAACAAGGTTCAGAAGAACCAAAACCGCTCCATGGGGATTTCTCCGATCCAAAAAAAAAAAAAATAATTTAGAAACAATTTTAAAGAGTCCCTTTTACTTTTGAATCAGTGTCCGGCGAAATCTTAATTTCAAACCAGCTTACTGGACAGGTATGATTTAAAGAAGTCCAATAAAGAAACGTGATCAAATTTCTCCATTTCTCAGAAAATCCTGATATCTGCTTTTATCAAATCGAAAAGTAAGACCGCTTATTTTTCCCATTCCAAGGAAATGTAAACATTTTTTTGCATTTAATTGGACTTGCCATAACATCGAACGTTGGTTTCTGTCTTGACAGTCGAATTTAAAAAAAATGCTAAATCTGTAAGCAATCGTCAAGTTCTGGCACAGAATTAGCTTTCAATGTCAAAAAAGGTGTGATTTTATTTATTATGTCATAAAATCTTTTTAGCATTTGTCCTTGACTTAGCCACCTTACTTCTGTAAAGTTTACGATATCGCCATACTCAGCATTAACATTTTTTAGAAATTCTTTGAATGAATCAATCTCCGATTAATCAATCTCCGGGCTCTTATAAAATTAATGGTCTCGACTACGATTTACATTTAATTAACTCGCAATCTGAAAATGGTTTCGATTTTTTTGCGACTACATAACTAGTCTTCACAAATTATTGTGAATAAGTTATAACCTTTGCTAAATAATTTTTGTTGAGATGTAAGACCCTTTTTTTAATTTTCTTACTTGGTTTTTGAGACTCGGCCCGCGGGCCGCGGGTTCGACAGCCTTGGTATAGACGTATGACATAGGTTGATCTAGTGACAATAGAGTGTATCGACTTGTATGGGAAAAATCTTACCCACAATTCCGGTACCAAAATTAAAAAGAACATGAAAAATCCTTTCCATTGGTGTACTTTTTTTTTAATTGAACCAATTTTGGCGTCCCCCGAAATGCGTTTTTGTGCATTTTTTATCAAATTTTGCATTTTGCAGCATTTTTTACTCTTGTACTGGAGACCCATTAATGGTTGATTTAAAAAGAAAATCAAGCTTATCAATTAATTCCTTTCATATAAAAACACAAAACTACAAATTTTCATCCCTGTTGACAAATGCTCTGACGAGATATAACAGTTCTTTTCAAAGTGAATATACTTGTTATTTAATATTTTATATGTTTTTATTTATATGTTTTAGTAGATTCACGTTGAAAAAAACTGTTCTATCTCGTCAGAGCAATTATCAACAGGGATGAAAATTTGCAGTTCTGTGTGAAATTAATTAATAAGCTTGATTTTCTTTTAAAATCAACCATTAATGGGTCTCCAGAACAAAAGTTGACAAAAAATGCATTTCGGGGGACGCCAAAATTAGTTCAAATAAAAACAAAGTATACCAATCGATAGGATTTTTCATGTACTATTTAATTTTGGCACCGGAATTGGGGGTCAGATTTTCGATAAACTCTAGTGAACAATATAAAACATATATTATAAAAAAACTTTTTGTATTATTCTTGCAATATCAGTGTTGTTGATTTTGTTTTAAAAAATCGTTTCTTGATTACATGATTTTCGTTAAAGCAACAACATTTTCCTTAATAAAAAATATCTCTCATAATACAGAACACTACAACAATGTTTCTAATACAAAAATTAACTTTTTGTTGAATTATGGTTAATCATGTTGCTTTGTCAACAATAGAAATTATTAATAGAAAAGCATTGTTATCGTTTGAAAATTTACATAAGAAATTAATGTTGTTACTCAAAGAACGGCCATTGTAAAATCAAAAAGCACATCATATTTGGCAACAATAGGTTTTGTCAATAATTGTTGCATAATTTTTATTAAGTTAACAATAAAATCTCTTTAAATCAAAAACATTCTTATTGAATATTAAATTTACTCAATATTGAAGATTTATCATATTCACATCTTTATATTGACAAAATTTCTCAATGGACGTTTATTAACAAGATTATTGTTCAGTTGAAAATGATTTTTATAAAAAAGTAAAAAAAAAGAATTATTGAAAGCAGAATATGTAGAACATAATTAAGTCAACAAATAAATTATTATATAAACTTGTTGTAATTTTTTTTTTTTAGTTTATCTTATATGAATCCTGATTTATATTTGTTATTTCTTCTATATTTTTTATCTGTTTTATTCAGGTTGTCCTTCACTGCTTCTTGATCTTTTTGTCATCGTCTTCCATTTTTATTACTATTTCACTCTTTCAAATGTTTGTTTAATGAAAAATAATTGTATCTGCATGATTTTAATTATTTGCAAAATTCACTTTTCTTATGTCGAAAGAAAATTCGAGACATGAATTTTGTAAGTAAACAAATAAGGATTCATTTTTTATTTCCTCAATTCTTTTACCATAAGAAAAAACAAGCATAACGTCTTATGTATTTTTAATGGACTTAAAGCATTTTTAGTTTTCAAGGTTTCGGTTTACTTTTTCTGGATATTCCGAACTGCAAATTAATTGACAAGCGTAAAAATTCCTCATTCTGAAATAAAATTAAAAGCTCATTATATCAAAAACATTGTCTACATCAGAAAAGGCAATACCTTTGGTTTGATAACCACAAACAAATTTCACCATCAACCACATTCTGGTGATTCCTCTTTTTTTGATGCTTGTCCCTCTTTCTTTCTATCAATGCAAAGCATTATGGTTTTTTATCATTTTGATATTAAATGCCTCAAATGTTAGTTCAACCCTTGTACTTCATAATATCTAGGAATTGAATTATATTCTAAAAATATAACCCTGATTATATTAATGACAAAGAGAGCACTCAGCTAACTTGACTTTTGTCGCAATGATATCTTAGTGAGCGCTAAATATAATAATTGAGTTTGCTGAATACGCTCTCTATAAATAATAGTTTGATCTGTGGTAGAATAACAAGGTAGGTACAGTTTTCAAAGTCAGCTGTTCGAATTTTGAGGTCTTCAATTCGTAATGTTTAACTTAGTCGTTTGACGTTTATGGTTGTCATAGTTTTGATATTCTAATATTTGACATTAAAGCAAACATATTAATATGATGATATCATATTGTTGTTCTGTATTTCCCCAAAATATTCTCCTTATAGTAAGGCGTGTTTTTTTTTAAAACATCTGTAAGTAAGAAATATTTAAGAAAGTTTAGTAAGTTTCTATCACTGTATAAACTGTTAGAAGAACTCAGAAGTAATAAAATGTTGTCAACTTTTTAGGCTATATTAATCAGATCAGCATTTTTTAAGCATATTATTATAATAAAAAAAAAAGTATTTGCTATAGCGGCATTGTTTTGCGCGACATGTTATTGGTGTGAATAACAGGCAACTAGAATGTAAATCAAATTGCAAATAAATTTTGTAAACTAACCAAATTAACTATCAAACTGTTTGAAAAGTTTTCAACAAATACCGCTCTTTATTGCAACCCATTAACAGCAGTGGTGCTCAGGTCTATAGCTCTAACTTTTTCTTTACCAGTCTTTTATAAAAATAAAAATAGTGCAAGCATGGGTGCATAAAGATGTAGCCACGGAGCCTGCAGCAGTGCTTAAATAAAAACAAAAAGATGAGTATCGAAGAGAATAAAATAAAAACACGTAATGATTGTTTTTTTTTATAAGATTTTCAAGTACTCGAAAATTTTTATTCTTTTACCTTAAATATGATTCATTAAATATTTGCTACTAGTCTTTATACGATATAAGATACGGTATATGTGTGGTTTATATTTTTTTTTGTTTCTGTTTTTTAAATTTTTATTTATTCTTTTTTTTTTAGTGTATAGAATATACTTGTTCAGATCACAATTATTATTAGGGTTGATTTTTATATAACCGTTATATGCTAACCATTAGTGTTTTGTTCTTTTTGTTTTTACAGCATAGAATAGTTTTTCTTATTATTTTATTATATATATTAATTAATTTTATATAAATCAAAAGCTGAAATCTGTTCTTAAATAACTTAAAAATAAAAGAAGAAATGAAATGCAACAAAGCTATATATATTTTTTTTCTTTTAAATAGAGTTGAATAAAAATATAACGCGTGCTGGTAATAAAGTAAATGTACGATAGTGTTTGAATGCGTAGGAAAATGAGAAAAAAATTTTATGTATAATTTTATTTTAGCTCTAGGTCAGAATTTTTAATAATTTGTAATAATTTCGTCGTTTCTTATTTTAAAAAAAAAAAAAAACAACTCACCACTTTGGATCGCTTTTGGGCCACAAGGAAGGGTATTATGTTTTCTTCTTATTTGTTTTTTTTCTTTTAACTCTAATTCTATAAAAGTTTTACCAATTTTCTTTAATATACATATCTTTAAAATATCAATATCAATGTGGTTACATGTTTGTTTGTTTGTATGTCTGTCTGTATAAAATTTCGTTCTATACGCGTTTAAATCTTAATGTTTTTTTTTTATTTTATTTCCATACAAAAAAGATTTTCATTTTTGTTTTCATTAAAGGAGTTACTTTTCAATAGTTTCATTAAACGTCGTCGTAAAAAAGTTTGGTATTTGTTTTAGTTTTGTTTGTTTTTTTTTTTTAATTAATTTTTTGTTTCTAATTAGGTTTTATGAGTGAAAAAGGTTTCAGTTAAATTTCTATATATTTCCAATTTTTTTTCAATTATTATCAAATTTATTTTTTGTGCAAAAATTACAAAATTATTCGAGAAGGTTAAACCGCGTTAGGCAAGAGCTGTGCGGCTTTGGATCTCTTGGTATTATCCAGGTGTTTGGTATCATTTTAAGCATGATTTCTCAGTTGACTTTAAATATTTTGTTTAATTTTAATTTTCATGTTCTAAAATTTAGGCTTACAAAATTGTTCTAATACGAATGTTACAGAAAATCAACAAGAATTCTCTGCAAGTTTTTATTTAAAAAAAAAAAATTTACTTCTGCAAATTTTTGGATTGTGTTGTTGTGGTTGCAGCAGTGCTTTGCGTCTACAACACGCTTGTCAAGGGTTCTTTTGCCAATAAAACAGGACTTCAAGTTTTTGACTGCTTAATAAATATGCTGATGCTACGCATTGATATGTTTAAATTTTGTGAAAAAGTAGTGTTGGTTTTAACTACTATTTTTTAATAATCACAAAATTGTGTCGAATATTTTTATTCGCTAACTCGTCTTTAGACTACATAAAACTTTATGTTCTACAAAAAAAAAAAAAAAAAAAATTAAATCAAAAGCATTCTTATATCTTATGAACTCGTACAACGACTGGATCTGGCGCAAATAATTAATTTAAAGTTGCTATCGACGTGATGTAGAGTACCAGGGTCAGCAACAATAGGGCAGCCCGTTTTGTTGTATGCTGACCATCCAAGGCAGTTGCCGATGAAGCCTGCATCATGTTGTCATTTTTGTTTTCACATTCAGAACCTAAAGTATTGGAAGAAGAAGAGAAAGTTGTTTTAAAACAGTGTTGTTATAAAGTCTTTACATTTATTTAAAACTATGACGATGATGACAATTATGAACAAGGTCTTAAAATAAACAAACAATGCATATAAATTGTATATAAAAGCATAGTTTTAAGCGTTAAATATTAAATTAAAAAAAAAATTGTATAGATATTTGTATAGATTTCGATCTTTATATAGATCCAACCAGCTACATTACTATTTCGAAAATCCAAATCTTACTAAGAGAGCTAATTTGCATGACCACAAAAATCGATTTTTTTTTTAAAGACATTAGGGGTAGTCACGATGTGGTGTATTTTTGATTAATTCTTACAAAATTTACAATATTTACAACACATTGTGAACAAACCCTCAATAAAGTCTGGGAAGTTCATAATTTAGCAGTACGAGAAAAAAAAAAGAATTGAAACGAAACAACGAATCAATTAAACTTTTATTAAATTAACACATAACGCAGCCAGTACCTTCATCCATGCTGCGTCAAAAAGCTTTTGTGATCAGTTGATCAACTATACAACGAAATTTGCAAAGAATACAATAGGGTTGCGTCATTGTATTTGTGGTACAGGGTTGTATTTTAAACACTGTACATTTTGTTTTTGTAGTTTTACTACAAATATCAAATTTATAAAAAATACACAATACACAGGCAAATACACGACATCGTGAATACCCCTATTGAAACGATATACGTTTGTTTCTTTGTTATTTACTGTCACTAATATTTTGTTTGTACAACTGGTTTAATTTGTGGAAATTTTATTGCTGTTTTTTACATTATTACTTATACCTGATATACTTGATACTTTATATATTGATAGTTTTTCATCATATACGCTAGACTTCATTCCAACTAGCACACAAGCTCCTTTAAATATTGCGACAAGCTTAATAATTGCTTATTATGAAAATAACTTTTTTTCAAATATTATTGTTTTGACTTCTAGAATAGCAGAAAGCTATATATTTATTGTTTTGTTGAAACTTCCGAAGAACTGTTGTGATGTTGATGTGATGCGTTAGTAAATACAATATTTTTATTTTTAATAAACTTCAAAAGGAAAGAAGCCTGAAAGAAACCTGCATAAGATTGTTGCAAATAGATAAATGGAAGCTTTACCGTAACTTCAAAATTAAAAACAAAAATAAATTTATTATTTATTTATTAATTTATTAAATTTTGTTTTATTTCTAAGTTGTACATAATTCTATTTATTTATTAATATTTTTACGAACCTGAAATCTTTTGTAAAATACTTGATAAAATGAGGATTTTTGTAATGGTGTAGTACAGCTTTCCATAATTTTGCAAATACCTTATATCAGCTAGTATATCAACTATATCTTGCTAAGCGTATTATTTATCCATATAGAAAAATGCGTTGAAATACTTTAATGTTCAGCTAACTCGATGTTTCATGAATAATAAATGATAATAGACAAATTGGGTTACCTGATTTCAAATATGGACTCCGTTTTTCTCCATTACCTCGAATTTTTGAGTTATAGGCCAAAACATGAAAATCACTTCTTTTTCTGATAGTTTTGCTGTATCTATTATATTGATCTACCGATTTGTATTACTATGACCGATTTCTGAATGAAGAAATACTAAACCTTTCAATTTTTGCACATTCAATAATAATATTTTTGACAGTTTCGAAGAATTGTATTGTTCATAGTTGCAAAATTTCACAATTTTACGTAGGCTGCTCTATTCAAACCTTGTATCTTTGATATTTTTCAACGAATTTAAAGAAAAAAACTTTTTTTTACTTGATAGAAAATCTCTGGAATTTTTTCTTTTCTTCTAACTTACGCTTATCTTAAGCAACGCATCGCTTATAGCGTTCACTCTGACATCAGCCTTAGTGCATAAATAATTTTACGGTTCATACATAAAAGTTATGGGTTTGAATCCTGGTCAGGTTCTTACAACAGTGTCCGCCGCTACAACCTTTCTTCAATATTTTAATTATAAATAATCGACTGGAATTCAAAATTTATCACTACATATTTACTGTTTAAGAGTTGTAGTTGGTGGAAGAGATGTTTGAGGAATAAGATTACTTAATAACTCAGATTAAAATTCGCATATTTATATAGCGCTTTGCTATTCATAGAACCATCTACACTTTTTTCACTTAATTCCCTTTCTCTCCTACTAATCAATCCTACCGAAACTAGCGCTAGGGCTTTCCGAATGCAACAGTTTAAAGTTCTAGATTTTGGGTCGTTAATTAACCAATTTTTTTTTTTTTATTTAACTATTAATGGTTAAATGAGGGGGCTTATAATGTTTGTATCTAAAATGACACAGTGGGCATATAAGGGTTAAGGATTGATAAATTCCTCTGATATAAGATATCAGCCTGTAGAGGTTATTGCAAACCCTCGAAATTTTAACGCAAATCCTTTGAAATTACTCTTCATACACAGCGATATAAAGGATTAATGAAATTCTAAATGAAAACTTATCGTTTTGGTCAAACCAATTTTGATTTTAAAATTGGACGAAAAATAAGTGACCGAAATCTATAGCGTCCCAACCAACCTGCTTTAGAATCAGAAATATTCGCCAATGTATGTGCACATATGTATATCTGGAGTACTTTAAATTTTTGTTTACTTTTAAATTTTACAGGGAGGTCAAAATTTATTGCCTTAAGTGATAATATCTTTTTTTGAGAATTTGGTATAGGTATGTTTATTAGAGTGAAACGAAATATATGGACCCAAAAACTTTTCAGAGGCTTCATGCATTTTTCGACACATCAAAAACATTGAGACCTAATAATTTCGATATCACAAAACAAAAATCAACTTGACAATGAAATACCAAATATTTTCCAAATATTTTGAAGATGCAGAAAATTTTCTTTCTATGGAGACTTTCCAAAAATACATGAAGCCCTTGAGGTTAAAAGTTAGTTCCAATGTATATGGCAAATAAAAATATTATGCACACATACCGTCATATGAAATTAAAAAGCCGTTAGTAAACAAAAATTCAAAATCGTCTTTTTAATTGATTATGATGTATCGTATCAAACTACATGTTTTTGTACAAATGTTTTGCAAATTTTTACACTTCTATAACTAAAAACGGCATTTCTATTAACCAAATTCGAAAAGCCCTTAATTAAATTTGTTTATTCCTCCTGTCGGCAAGCTACAGCCAAAACGGACGGCCCAAGCCTTCGTCACTCGACTCTCACTACTGCTTCAAGAAAGCACTCCTCCGATCGACGATATATGCGGACAGTGGACGCACATATCCCACTCTATACGTACGGCTGCCGAAGAGGTGATAGGCTACCACCGCCCTCGCCGAAACCAGTGGCACGACCAGGAGTGTCGCGACGCCACTGCAGAGAAGGACACCGCCTACAAAGCCACCCTGCAGTCGGTTGTAACGCGTGCTGTTATGGAGCGATACCGTGAGAAGAGGAGTGAAGAGAGACACATTTTCAGGTGAAAAAAACGAGAGGCGGAAATGCGTGAGTGCGAGAAAATTGAGATGCATGGCAACAAGAATGAGACTCGAAAATTTTTCGAAAAAATAAGACGCCTGGCCGATGGTTTTTAGACCGGAGCATCTTACTGCAAGGATGAGAATGGGAATCTAGTGACAGATATCCAGAGTACACTGATGTTATGAAGGGAGCACTTCTCCAGTCTTCTAAATGGCGACGTTGACAACAATCCCGCCAGTGGAGATGATATCCCGGAAACCCCAATTATGGATGACAGTGTTGAAGTTCCGCTGCCCGACTATAACGAGGTCTTAACAGCTATAGCTCAGCTTAAAAACAACAAAGCCGCAGGAGACGATGGCCTACCGGCTGAGCTGTTTAAGACCGGTGGCGAAGCTCTGTTTAAATGCATTCACAGACTTCTATGCAGAATATGGTTGGAAGAATGCATTCCAGATGATTGGAACCTCAGTGTGCTTTACCCAATCCACAAGAAAGACGATCCCACCATTTGTGCCAACTACCGTGGGATTAGCCTTCCTAATATCGCATATAAGGTCCTGTCGAGCGCATTGTGTGAAAGACTAAAGCCCATCGTCAACTAACTGATTGGACCTTATCAGTGTGGCTTTAGACCTGGAAAGTCCACCATTGATCAGATCTTCACGCTCCGACAAATCTTGGAAACTTCACCCGTTTGGAAGAGAAGAATGTAACGACTGAAGTCGTTACAAATAAATATTAAAATAAAAATAATAATTTTAAAAGCCGACGGCAACATTTAATTTAAATTAAAAACAAAAAAATAAATACTAATGAATAAATAAAAAAGAAAAAGAAAAAGAAGAATTAATAAATGAAGTAGAGTAGAATATAAAAAAAAAAAAAAAAAAAAAAATATAATAATGCGGATGGAGGATCCAATGTGGTCCCCCATCTAAGTACTAACCGCAGTGAAGGCTGCTTAATGTAGCAAACACAGTGCAGCACACATACACACAGAACTCGTTTAGCAGCAATGTAAACAGCTAGGCTATTTATAGCAACGTTGCATTGTAGCACTTGCTGACCAGTGTTGCCAGTCTAGCCTTTTTGAGGCTAGATCTAGCCTTTTTTTTTGTTGTCTAGCCTCGAAAATTACCATCTAGCCTCTAGCCTTTTTTTTAGCCTTTTTTTGTTTTTTTCTAGCCCTTTCTAGCCTTTTTTAATATATTGCTTAAAGATGCATTACTACATCCAATTTTTCTGACGTTGCAATTAGGAAAGTGTAAATCTTCTATTGCTCTTTTTATTCTATTAAAGTGGTTAAACCCAAATATTTTCTGTTATAGAGAAAGAAAACTCCAGTTACTCTACAGAAGAAATAACTATAATTGAAATATAATGGCAAAAAATTGTAAATCACAAGTAGAATAGGAATCTAGCTGGGCAGAAGCTAGAGATTCATTGAATGAAGATCCGTTCCAAGAGCTATCAGATTTGATTTTTAGTTTTATTATTTTAGCATTAAGCAACGCTGAGGTAGAAAGAATTCTTAGTACAACGAAATTTAAAAAAAAACTAGAAAAGAAACCGTATTCAACTGTTCTTAAAAGAAAACGAGTAAAGAAAGTCTAGTCCGACTATGAAATACCCTAGACCTCCTATTATATTTAAATAAACTTTATATTAAAATACTAAAACAAATAGAAGTAACTTCCTATTTTTGTTTAAAATCCCTGTATTTATAGAACTATATAGGTTTTACTAATGAAGGTTGTATGGGAGGAAGGCGCGTTCGTAGGTGGTTACGCCTTTTTTTGTGAGCACACCTTAGTTTTATATACTATGATCTCATACCAAGTTTTATCTCTGTAGGCCAAAAATAAACGTTTCTATTGTGTTTTCCATATTGTGGGTTTCATGGGAGATGAGCATGTTTATGGGCGGATGTCACTCAGTTTGTGAACACATCTTATTTTAAATACAACAATCTCAATACCAAGTTTTATATTTTTGGCTCATATAAACCTCTTTATAGCGTTTTTACTATAGTGTGTTGTATGGGAGGTGGGCGTGTTTAAGGGCGAATGACGACTATTTTGCATCTAAGTACACATCTAAGTTTTAATATAAAATACATATCTGATAAGTTTAATCCCTGTAGTTCAAATAAAAGGGGTTTTTATAATAGTGTTTTCAATGTTGGAATTGTATGGGAGGTGGGCATGTTCATGGGTAGAGCACGCCAATTTTTTGTGTACGTCTACGTTTTGATACAAAATAAATACATTTAAATTTTATTTCGGTAGCTTAATTACAACCATCTATACAGCGATTTTTATTTGTTAGTTGTATGGGAAGTAAGTGTGTCCGTGGGCGGATTCTAAAAATATTCAATAGTGCAGATGCTTGGGTTCATGTGAACATGTGTACCAATCTCATCTCCTTCTTAACCTATATTAACAGATAACACATAGACAGACGGACGGACGGACATGGTTAGCTCGACTCAAGAGGTGACACTGATCAGGAATATATACTTTTCTATACCGGACTCGCTTATTTCTAAGCGTTACAAACGTTTGCACAAAGTCAATATACCCTGACCTTACATGTTTAGGGTATAATAGCGTTAACAAATCTAGCCTTTTTTTAGCTTTTTTTTAAAAGCCATCTAGCCTTTTCTAGCCATTTTTTAAATGCCATCTAGCTTCTTTTCTCAAAACTTTCTGGCAACACTGTTGCTGACATGCTAACAATGATATGATTCACATGCAGTTAGCAGTGAACATTGAATAAGTAGTGCGCCAAATGTTGTTACAGGCATGTTGATTTCGCTTGACATTTTAGTTGACGTCAATTAAAATCTTTATAGCATAAACACAATTGGAGACGCAGTCGACAGACAGCAAATGTCATTGTATAGAACGCATGTTTTCTTATGTAGTTGAACAATTTCATGGCAACATGGCAGCACGACAGCAGGGCTTCAGCAGCAATTGCCGCCAACATAGATCTATTTCTATTTTTCTGGCGACAATATCTGAATTCTGTTTGTAGTAGGCCGTATAAGAGCCCGAACAGAACCAAAGCGGCTGACGGCTGGCGGTCCTCTCTCGGCGAATTGAGCTGAAACACGTCTACAACAAGAGCGGCTGGCGGTTGTCGGAACAGAGTTGCTTTTTGTCACTGTAGTAGTACAATTGACATATAGGGGTGCAACAGACGGACAACATGGTTAACATATATCAAAAAATTTTGACTTATTCAATTAAGTTTTCATCAAAATCCGTTATTAAGAAAATTATATCGTATATTATTGCGAATTCACATAAATATAACACAGACACAAAAAACAAACGTCAGAATATACTTAAAACTAAAAAAATTACATTAAACACAGCCAATTCTTAGCAAAAGTATGGCAACATTTATGTTACTCAGAGAGAGGACCGCCAGCCGCCATAGCAAAAATAGAATAGATTCTATTCTGGCGTTTTTCCGTCGCGGATTCGCCCAGCGAATTCGTTTTTGCCGACTACATACATTTTCATGTATTCTGCTGAACGGCGAATCCGCCAGCCGTCAACCGCTTTGGTTCTGTTCGGGCTCTAAATTTGTCAACATGATTTCAAAAAAAAAAAAAAATTGTGTTTTACATAAACGAATTTAAGGTGGGACATTACATTCGCGGGAGAGAAAACAAACCTTTTTTAAAAATTCATAACTCAGTCAAAAACCAACATGAAGCTTGTAGACTGCGTCTCCAATTGTGTTTATGCTATTAATTGTAAGTCAACTTTCAGGTGGTGATAAGGTCAGGGATATAACCAGTGTTGCCGTTTTGGCTATTTATAGCCAAAAGTGGCTATTTGTTTTGCTTGTGATCACTTTTGGCTATATGGCGATTTTATTTTTGATTTGGCTATTTTTTTTAACTCGGCTATGTTTTTGCATTCAGGCGAAAATAAATTTTTTATTTCACATATAACATTTTCAATTGCCTGAGAATCGCCAGCGAAACGCTTGGAAGATCAAGCATTTGCCTTTGAGCTCATCTGAGAATCATCCAGATATCACCGACTGTAAGCTGCTAAGGCCGATTTGCCGGGAAGATTCGCCAATGAACCGCCGAGAGGAGTTAAAAGAAATTCGCCGAAAAGTGTGGCAAACGAAGTCCATTTAAGAGTCCTCAGCCATTTTTTCCGAAGCAACGTTGTTCTGTCCGAATTCAATGAATTTTTTGTGAATTTGTTTTTATTTCGCTTCGATATAATGCGACGTTGCTTCGAAACTAGACTAGTTCAACTTTTTGATTAATTTTAACGATTTTTCAGAGCCTGCTTCATATTCTCATGACAGATTTTGAATATTTTTAAAAAATCCATCTTCCAACAATCCCCGAAATGAGCGAAGGAACATTTTGAAAATTTTCGTGACTCGCGCATTCATTGCTTGAGCATATGAAAAGCGATGCATTTTCCCAAAAACACTTCACTGGTGCATCGCAAAATCCACTTCTCTGCCAATCGTCTTCCAAATGTTTGCAGGGAAATGATTTAAAATTTGTACGTGAGGGTGAATTCTCTCTTCATTTGAACACGACCTGCCAGTGATGCTAATCGTGCAGCCGAGCACAAGAATATCCAATAATTTTACATGTAACATCTTGAATCATGTGCCACATTCGAGTATCCAACAATGTATATAACTTTGATCATTGAAAGTAATTGTGGTTTGCTTTCAAAAGTAAAATTAAGCAAATGTAATACTATTTTTACATCCGAAAAATCCAAACCTTATTTTTATTAAGTTTTTTTTACTCTAATCAAGTAAAAAATAAATAAGCAAAGTCCTTCTATATTAAAGGTTCGTCTATTTCAAAGATATATGCCCTAAATATGTTAAAAATGTGCTCTTATATTTTTAACATATAATTTTTTATAACATATCTAAAAACAAACATGTTTGTAAATCTGTTTCCAGTTAAAAAACGGTACTAGGTTGTGCAAAAAACTAGTTAGTTAAAAAAGGTATGAATTTTAGTTTTGTTTCTTCTTTCTAATACAATTAATTAATATTTTGGCTATTTTTTTACATTTTTGCGATTTTTATTTTGTGTTTTGGATATAAAAATAAATTTATTCCGGCAACACTGGATATAACATTGATTACAGATTTCTGTAATCAAGCCACCTAACCTCAGTAACTCAGTTACTGTTCGACTTCGGTCACGCTCAAGCTCCGGCTTTTCGACTCCGGTCAAATTCAAGCTCCGGCTTTTCGACTCCGGTCAAACTTTTAGCTTCGGCTTTGATTTTTTTTTTTTTGGCATTTTTTAAAAAATTGTGGCATTTATCAATGCATAAAAATTAACTTTTTAATTAATAGGAGCCAACTTGTTTTACTATAACCCAGCAGTTTCTGATGCTCTGTGTCTGTAAAATCGTTGAACTCATTCAAAGTTGCCACTCGAATGCTGTGATTTGAAAATTATATTAGATTTTCACAACGATGTATTCGAAGACCACACGGAGACAATCTGAAGCTGTTTTGATTGCGTTGTGGAGTATATGAGCTCCATATCCTATAAAAATGAGTTGTCTTACGACTGATGGCTTCAAGTTCTCGTTGCGAGTTTCGAGACAGCATTGTTTCGGACCAATTGATATTAATATGGAATTTGTCGAGTATAAGAAAGTTGGAATACATCATCAAATTGCATGTCAAATCGTTTGATGATGTCAACGATTTTCTCGGTTGCTTGACAAACAGTTTGCAAAAATTTAAAAATATAAACATTCGTCGAATTTTCTTATACGAATTGGTCAGTCGAAAACAGATAAATTTCATTCTTTTACAAAAATGGGGACATATGTGAAACAAATATTTGAAAGCATAGTTTTTTGGATGCCATTTTTTAAGTTTTTCCGCGTTTTCAACTTCAGATTCGTAATCAGCGATCGTAATCTGGGACCCTCCTAATAACAAATTTTAACTTCATTCGATGAAGTTTGCATTTAAAATATTTTAAATATTGAAATTGTTAATTAGTTTTTATTTCATCTTATATTCGATATTTGTACAACCAATTCTAAAAATTGTCTTTATATTCAGATGCGATAATTTTCTATTTTAAAATATTTTGTTTAATTTTAAAATATGTTCTTCTTCTTCTCAGTGTGATGATATTGAAAACATAAGAAAAATCCAAAAAACCAAATACAATATTTTTTGAAATTTCGACCTAATGTTCACAAATAAAAAATTTAAGTTTTTTTGTGACTAAAAAACCAACTAGATAAGAGTTAAAACATTAGTTAAAAGCAATTAAATAGAGGATAAACTTGAAAAAACTTCCCTTGGAGGTTTTATATTTTTATGCGTTTTTTATATTTTTTTTTAATATTTTCAACAAAAAATTCTGCATAAAGCTGTGCCAAAAACTAATGATCCACATGTTCCATTCCCCAAGCCCAAGATGGATTAAAATCGTCCTTTCGGAGATGTCTTTTTTCCGACTTTCACAGTGTATTTTTTCTATTCATTGTTAAACAATTTTTCTATAAAACTCTTTTGCCTACAAAAATCATATATTTTTAATTTGATTAAGATTGGATTTAATATGAATATATCAAACAAAAGAACACTGAGAGAATAGCCTATCCGTTTATATCGCACACTAAATACAAAACAGTCACAACTCGAAATTTTTTTATATCGACTTTTTGATATAAATCATTTCAATCTATTTCATTATTTTTTTCATTAGCTGGAAGAATGAAGTTTGTGTGTTTAAATAAAATTGCTTTTCTTCTGCAGTTTCAAACATAGAGTTTTATTTTTCGCTTCTTCTGAAAAGTTATGTTTTTTAAGTTGTGACCGTTTTATATTTAGTGTGCGATATATTTAATTAAAAGAAGTGCTCTAAATTGTTTTATCTTTTCAGTGGTTTATTCTGTAATATATATAATTTTATCATGATTTTCGAAAACGACACATCTCGAAATTTTGAGATTTTCATTTTAACTGAAATACACTCTTATACAATAAGGCCACATATGGCCATGTATGCACTCTTACTCTATGTAATTGTAATTACAATGATAATGAGAATAAATTAAGAGAATTTGATATTTTCGCTTTTGTTTTCTATATTTTCAGCCAATTCATTCAGATTTAATGTAGGTAAAAAGTTTTAACGCTTAGTATCTATAGTATTTACTTATGTCAATTATGTGAATCTACAAGTGAAATTGGAGAGTTTGAGCTTGCTTTTTATCTAGAACAACCTCCAATTATTTCATTCACACTAATTATCAAAATTTACGTCATGTTTTAGATTTCAGTATCTAAAGATTTTATTAGATTTTAAATATGAACTTCGAAAAGGGCACATCTTTGGAATAAAAAAGTCACCAAAAATCTATGAATTTACAGTTTAAATATGGATTTTTTTTTTTAATATAATGTGTTATGATCTTTATACATCTGGTTATGACCTTTATATTCTCAATTGCAACCAGACACTAATAGCCTCAAAATAGTGGGATTTTGTATCTCCTGAAAATTATCTTATTTCATAGTAGTGCCCTTTTCAAAATTCACGATTTATTTATTGTTTGCAATTGTTCATTATTCATTCTTTTCATATTGTGTAACGATAAGAGTGTTATTATAGTAGATGGTTCAGGTATGTTGGGTATGTTATAATATGCATGTGATGAGTATCTACCGATATGCGTATGGTTATGTGTATTCCATTGATTTTGTTATAAAAAATATTTTATTTTGTATTTTTTTTCCGATAAAATAATGTTTCGTTGCATCGAAAATTAAATGGGTGTGATTTTGGTGTGGCTTACGATATTTTATTATATAAAATTGCATTAGAGAAGACATAGTTATAAATTATTCCAATCAAATCTATTCTATCCGAGTATATCCTAAAACAGAATTCAACCCCATATAAAATTTTTCGAAATATTACCGATAAATTTTGTTAAAAAACAGTTTTAAAACAATACATGAATGAGAATTCTTAGTATTTGAAGTCGCTATTAAAGAATGAATTATTTTACATCATAAAGATATTCACTTCTTCGGTTATAAATTTCCGATGTATTTCCTATGTAACGACTTCTACCGTCGTAGCGGGTACAGACATCTTATTATCTTTTTAATCTTTCCGGTCAATAATAAAAGGTTTACAGGAAAAAAGCTCACTCATTTTATTTCGAGTTTAACAAAGTTTGACTATATTTGGTAATTATCAGTTAATCAGGATGTATGTAAACAATTTTCGTTCGAAAAGCGATAATAATATTTTTGTAAAAAATGTTCTCTTTGAAAATTGTTATTCGTAGCTTCTGTAAGAATTTTGCATAAGTATAGTTTTTGTGCATTTGAATATAAAATAGCTCTAAAATAAATATAATCAAAGCTAACTTAAAATGTATAGCAAAATAAAACCAAACAATAAATAAGAAATAAGGAATGGGGCGTGCGATTAAAGTGCAAATGTTTCTTCTTCTCATGGTCTTAACTTTTACTTACCTTGAGTAAATCTAAGTTCTGCAAAATGATTAAAGCTCATATCGATTTTTTTTTTTTTTTTCTCCTTTTGCTAAATCATTCAAGCTGGCTAATTTAACTGATTTCATATAAAACTACTTAAGAACCACTTTAAACTTGACTGCCTCAGAGAACTTAACGCAAGATTAGTATAAACTTAAATCAAAGTCACTGATTTTATAATTAAAGTTGAAGGACTTCATTTTCTCTTTATTTGTCAAAGTAAATAAATAATTTCAAAGAAGTGTTTATTTAGATTTCTCTAAAAAAGTTTTTGAATATAAGCTATAAAAATTGTGAACGTTCATGGTACGTGTGACAGTGTAAAAGTGAATTTAAACAAACGGTACTGTACATTTAACAAAATTTTAACAACAAAAGAGAACTTATTGTTTTCCCATTAATAATTCTATATATCATGTTTCAAGTTATAAGTATCAATATTACAAATAAGACAAAAAAAAACCGCAGATGGTGCGCCTCTAATATTTATGGTATAGTTTATACAACCTGATCAACAGCAAACTTAACAACTTAAAGTCAAGTCAGAACTGAGAGTCATTTAAGTTCGTTAGTAATATTTGGAATAAAAAAGCTATTCAGCAATTGTCTTTTTTTGACAGTCTTTATTTCATAAAGTCGTAAAATTTTTTACAAAACATTAAAAATGAATTTTTTAGAAAGCCAGCTCGTAGCTGTTGGTACATGCCGCCAAGTAGGTAATGGCTTATAGAGCAAGAACAAGTTCTTAAATTTATGCAACGAACACACTTCTTTGTAAAAAGTTCTAACCAATCAGGTTTGGATTGAAATTTAGGATGTTTATTATAGATGGTTTTTGGCAGTATTATTTCTTGAAGTGCAATTTGAACAATTATAAATATCGTAATGCAATTAGCAAAAGCCATATTTTGTACGGCTGTGTAACTGTTAAAATTTTGTTCAATGTTTATTTATTTTATTATTTAATGGAATTATATTTTTATATTATTTTTTTTTTTTATTTTACTCGATGGCATTTTTTTTAACTCTCTCTCTCTCTCTCTCTCTCTGTAGTATTCGAAATTTTGAGTTCATACAAGTTGTTTTGCATTTTTATATCTATTTGGCGGTTTTTTTATTTAAAACCAGTTAAACTGATAAGAATCTTGTGGTTTAAAATATAAGATTTTTATAGATATATATTTTCAAAAAAAACAAAAAAACAAAATGAGAACTCGTGTCAACAACTTTCTTAATGTGTGGTAATATTGTGTGTTTTAGGAGTCAAAAATCTACTTTTTTTATATCTTTTACTAAATATTTCTGCATAAACATACAAGATATGTATACTAGGCCCATAGACAGGTTTTTCTTGAGCGAAGGTAAGATTATTAAAATATTTATGGGTATCTTTGTGTCACAGAAACATATAATGAGAACAGTTTTCATATCATACTGTTAAAATTATTATTAGTTTGATCAGGAGACATCAGATTGATCAGGAGACAGATAAAAATCTTCTAGACAACTTCTCTAGAAGCCATTCCAAGCCTTATCCAAGTTTTTTTTTTTCAAAAAATTGACCTCATGCTCTTTGTTTTGCTTGTTTTTATGTTCCTTTCCCACTTATAAGAATATATGTTATTTGTTATACCCTAAACCTGAGAGGTAAGGGTATATTAACTCTGTGCAAACGTTTGTAACGCATTGAAATAAGCGAGTCCGGTTAAGAAAAGTATATATATATTCTTGATCAGAGTCAGCTCGCGAGTCGATTAAGCCCTGTCCGTCCGTCCGTCCGTCTGTGTGTTGTCCATAAACATAGGATAAGAAAAAGCAGTTGAGATAATTGCATGAAACTTGGTACACATGTGCACATGGACCCAAAGATCTGAACTATTGAATATTTTTGGAATCCGCTCACGGACATGCCTACCTTCCATACAACCAAAAAATTGAAATCACTGTATGGAATTCTTTATTAAAGCTACAGAAATTAAATTTATGATATGTACGAAAGATGGGCGTGATTCGCTAACTAAGACGCCCATCTCCCATACAACCCACAATATTGAAAATACCATGAAAAGGTTTATCATGGCCTACAGGGATAAAACTTGGTATGGGAGGATCTTATTTCAAAACTAAGGTGTGTCCACAAAATGGGAGTCACCCACACACGCACTCGGTCACCTCCCATACGATCATAAAATAAAAATCGCTGTATAGAGGGTTGTATTTATCTATCAAAACGCATTTGTACAAAATAAATGGGTGTGGTTTGCCCATTAACACGCGCATCTTCCATACAACCCATAATATTAAAACACTATTTAAAAGTTCATATTTGACTTACAGAGATAAAACTTGATATGGGTGCATTTCATATCAAAACTGAGGTGTGCACAAAAAATACCTACCTACCTACCTCCCATACGACCCACTATAGCAAAAACTCTAGAAAGAGGTTTATGCTTACAATATGAGCTACGAAGCTAAAACTTGGTGTGTTCGATTTTTGTGTCAAAAATAAGATTTGTTCAAAAAATGGGCGTCATGCGCCCATGAACACGCCCATCTCCAAAACAACAAACAATATTAAAAACACTATTAAAAAGTTCATGTTTGACCTAGAGAGATGAAACTTCGTATGGGAGCAAGACATAACAAAATTGAGGAGTGTGCAAAAAATGGGCGTTTTCTGCCCACCAACACGCCCACCTACCATATTAACCAGATTAGTTAATCCTGTATCAATTCTATAGGTAGATAGAATGCATGAATTTGATAGGAAGTTATATATTAAGGGTGTTTTTTTAAGAGCTTTCTGATTTAAAATTTAAATAAAACACATCCCAAATTATGAAATGGCCAAAAAAAACGGCCAATTATTTGGTAGATATTAGTCGGGCATATGGCCACCACGACTATTTTGCACAAAGGTCATTCTGGTGGTCCAATTTTCGACCACCTTTTCAAGCATTTGAAGGCGTATTTCAGCAATGACACATTGAATATTGGTTTCCAAAGCGTCAATCGTTGCTGGTTTATCCACATAAACCAATGACTTCACGTCTTCCCACAAAAAATAATCAAGTGGCGTCAAATCACACAAACGTGGAGGTCAATTCACCGGTCCATTTCTCGAAATACTGTTGTCGTTGAAATGTTATTTCAATAAGTCGATTGTTTCGCCCGCAGTATGACAAGTGGCACCATCCTGTTGAAACCAGGGACCGTAATAATTATGAGCAATATCGAAAACTTAAGAAATAATGATTATTTTATGATTTTTATTGTTTTGCTCCGATATAAAAATCGTTTTCTGATTTTTATTTTTGAAATCAAAAATAAAAATTATTTTTAAGTTTTATTTTTTAACTTACGTATAAAAATCATTTTTGATTTTTATATTTTTTATTCGAACAAAAAATCATTTTTAATTTTTATTTTTTTCACTCAAAGAAAAAAATCATTTTTGATTTTTATTTTTTTTACTCAAACAAAAAAATTATTTTTGATTTTTATTTTTTTTTAATCAAACAACAAAATTATTTTTGATTTCTATCGTTTAAACTGAAACAAAAAAATCATTTTTGATTTTTATTTTTTTACTCAAAGAAAAAAAAATCATTTTTGATTTTTATTTTTGAGACAAAAAATTAAAATCGAAAAATTATTTTTTTGGCTTTCTGATTTCTTTTTTTTTTTGGTCAGATATAGAAAGCATTTTAGTTCTTCGGTTTATTTTTAAATAAATTGAAACTCGATTTCACGAGCTTTCTTCTTGTTAGACATTCTTAATAGTTATTTTTTTTTTATCTCTTCAAAATTTTAAAAGAAACAAGATGATATTAAATTTGAAATTTATTTTATTGAGAATTATTTAAATGACAGGCATTCATTTTTAAGAACAAACTTTTGTCAAAATTTTCTGATGACATCTTTGGTCACTTAAAATTAGTCGAAGTGCAGAAAATGACCGTTCCACACTAACGTGTGTAGCTGGAACACTGTGATCAATTTTCGCTAGAGACCACAGGAATGGATATATAAACCGTTTTACATTCCAGTAGCTCATTATATCATCCCCTAAATGAATGGCTTTGGGTGGATAATTTTCAATATCCTTGAAAGCTCTTTGCATTTTTACATCCCTTGACTCGTCTTCGGACTTTTCATCATCAGACATCAGACGGAGACACCTAAATCGAATTTAAAAGATTGCCCAGTAAGGAGGTTGAACTTAGGAATTAGGAAAAATATTTGTATCCAACAACAATAATACACAAGAACAAATTCTGTTCAAACTAAATAGCGGAATAGCGGCAAGACCGGCTTTGCTTCAGTTTACAACAAACTTAATTTGTTAAGCAATGGTTTTAGAACATGTAAACAAAGTAAAGAAAGTGACATAGCCTTAACCTACTTTTTCATAAAAAATAAAAGTATTGGAAAGCCGATTAAGCCCATATTTTCTAGATTTCAATTTTTTCAAAACTTTACACATGTCCAAGTTTTAATCCTTTTAAATAATGAGTTTTGATTTTGAGTAAATAAATAAAAATCAACAAATAATTTTTATTTTTGCACAAAATAAATAAAAATCAAAAATAATTTTTATTTTTGAGCCAAAAAAATAAAAATCAAAAATAATTTTTATTTCTGAGCAAAAAAAAATAAAATGCAACAATGATTTTTATTTCTGATCAAAATAAATAAAATCAAAAATAATTTTTATTTCTGAGCAAAAAAAATAAAAATCAAAAATAATTTTTATTTCTGAGCAAAAAAAAATAAAATGCAACAATGATTTTTATTTCTGATCAAAATAAATAAAAATCAAAGATAATTTTTATTTCTGAGCAAAAAAATAAAAATCAAAAATAATTTTTAATTCTGAGCAAAAAAATAAAAATCATTATGGGTATGTTCGAGGCACTCAATAAATGCGGCAACACTGCCGCCTTTCAACACGCTTACAACACTGTTGCAGATGCTCAGCTGATACGTTGCTGATATTTTGCGCGTATTTTGCACAGTTTTCATAAATTAAAGCAAGAATAGATTTTTGTGCAAGTTTAATTTTGTATAGAATAAGAAAATGATAAAAGTTTGTTATTGAAATTGGAAGAAGCAAGAATTAACAGACTTAAGAAGAGAAGAAGAATTTTTTTAAAACCATTCAATTATATCCTGGTGATATATTTTTCACGCATTTCCGATTGAATTATTAGTAAATTTATATACGTGGCCAATAATAATAATAAAAAATAAAATAAATAAACATTTGTCTAACTTTCCTTTATTCAGTATTATTCTGCAGACAAAAATTTTGTGTTGCCGCTTTTTTGCATTTCCTGCGCATCAAATGTCAAATTTTTGTTCGCTAGAACGTTTTGCTTAAGCCAATGTTGCCAGAAATTAGCATAGAACTTGATGCTTTGACAAATCATGCAACACAGCCGCAGTGTTTGCAGCTCGAACATACCCCATTTATTCTAAGAGGCAACACAAATTCCAGCATTTCGGTATATTCAAAAGTTTTTTCCGACGCTTAGAACATGACGATTTTTTTCATTCAAATTTCAAAAATAATCATTATTTTCGGTCACTGGTTGAAACCACATTTCGTCCACATCCATATCTTGAAGATTTAGCAACAAAAATTCATTGATCATCGTTCTGTATCGATTTCCATTCACGGTAACGCGTCGTCCTTCCTCATTTTTAAAGAAATAAGGACCGATGATTCCACCAGCCCATAGACCGCACCAAACAGAACATTTATCGGGTAACCGAAATTTGGTAATTACGTTCTTTATGGTGGTCTCAGACGGACGATTATGTACACCATAAAATTCACGAAGTGCTCTAAAAACATTTTTAATTGAACACTGTTTTTGAAAATAAATTTCCACGATTTGGAAGCGTTGTTCTGGAGTTAACTCTATTCATGATGATTTGCTAAACAATACTGAGTAGAAACGTCACTTTAAATTGTCAAAACAACTGTCATACAATAGAGTAATCCATATTGAAAAAAAAAACCTCAAAAAAAAACAGGCTTTATTTGTTTTAGTATTTGAATATTAAGGTATGGGAGGTTTAGGGTATTCCATAGTAGGGCTAGACTGACTTTAGACTTTCTTTACTTTGTTTTTGTATATCTCCATTTTTCATAAAATTATGGAGGCAACAATTTTTGATAAAAGTAGAAATCTGGAAAATGCAAACATTTCTAAAAAATCCTATCTTCGTCGTCTGTCCTGCAGATTTTTGCAAACTTAGACGGGCTAAAATGCAATTTTTGCCATCCAAAATACATTTTTTGAAGTCAGGGACCGGTTTGCCAAAGTTCGCATTTATAATATAGAATTTTTTTTTTTTTCTAAACCTTCTGTTAAAATTGTCTTTATAGCTTCTTCAGCAAAAGTTCGAGTGAAACCAGTTTAAGTTCACGCTTTGTTAATGACGTTGCTCTTGGCAACAAACAAAACATTCACGCCAATTTACATTTTTTTAAATTCAAATAGAAGCGTGTCATGGAAATTTTTTACCAATGATAAAAGATAATTTTTGGATTAACGATTCTCATTAATTAATCGATGGTAAAAATAAACAAAAGGCGCCAGAAGTCTTTCTATTGGGTATTGACACAGATAGACAGACGGCATCTGTCTATTCAATATTAACGCACATACATACAAATAAACATACTGGGTGTGACTGTGCAGATTTTGAACGCGACAGTTTCAATTTATTGTTGTTGTCTTTATTATAAAATGTTGTTCTTATAATTTTGCTGCTGTTGCCACCTGAACGCAATCAGTAAACTTTTTGTTAAAACCAAATTTTAAGCTTTTTTTTTTCATTACTATAAGTAATACATATAAACATAAAGTAAAAAAATCACTTGAAACAGCTGATTATAACATAAATTCTTATTTAGCAACCTTTTAATTTTGTGCCTTCTTGTTTTCTCTAGCTGTTGTTTTTAGCTACTTCCTCTGAACATAAAAATTGTTAAGAGTTCAAAAGTTAATTAACTTTCTGTTAATAACAGTTAAAGAATTAATTGCATTTTCTTATAATTAGAGCCAACAAAAATAATAATAACGATCTACAAGCAAAACCAAGTTATTTTCGATAATTATGGCGTAGAACTCTCTAATCGAACTTCAACATAAAATTGAAAGCATTAAAAAAGTTGCGCTTTTATTACATATCTTAATGTTGTTTAACGGTGTTGCTACACCACTTGCACGTTTAATGGGCATCACAGTACCATTGAATGATAGTTAAAAAAAGCTAACGAGTCTGAAAGCGCATAAAAAATGCGCTCGCTTATAAGCCATGTTTAACTTTTTTTTTTATAGTCTTATACCGTTGTTTTTTATTATTATGTATATTTTATTAGTTTTATTTTGCTATGGCACACAATCAAAATTAATTTGCTAATTTTTATTTAATTATTTTGCTAATTTTAAATATGTTTTGTTTTTATTTTATTTCAATTTATTTGTTAACAATTCATTTTGTTAAATTGACACACTTTGTGGCCGCGGGTTAAATTCGCTATTAAATTGCTATTTGAATATATTTTACGCTTGATTTTCATGTTATCGCATGCATACGATCATTTGTAAGCTCTTCTACGGTGAGTTCTTTAGTTGTTATTGTTGTTATTGTTGTTATTGCCAACAATTTGGTTGCTGTTGCCGTGTTATCTCGTATCAAGTTAATCGATACTTGTACAAATCGTTCGAACGAACCTGTCGATTAAGTTATTTAATATTATTTTTGTTAACAATGTACGTCAAATACCAAAAAAAAAAAACAAAAAATAATACATGTGTCTCGCATTCAACCGCTATTTTTTTCATAAATAATGTGATACAATGTTGTCTCTTGGTTAATTAGGTGTTATAAATAAAATTCCAAATGGTGGTCATATGACATTTTAGCTTAAAAGCATACACAAATTTATTTTTGAATTGCTGTGAAGATAAGATCAACACAACAAAACGAAATCTACACGATTTATCTCAGTTATCAGTTTATCAATTGTCTGCGGATTTATGGTATAATTCGCGATCTTATTTTTTGCCTTTGCCTTATTTTTGTATTTTGCTTTGAAGTATTTTGGATATATTAAGATTTTTAAACTACGAGATCTTATTTAGAAATATTGAAACTTTTTGTTCGATACAGTTACCATATTTTAACTTATCTATACCTATACTTTCTTTATATTTATCTAAAATTGAAGTAAAAATGTGCTAAACTCCAAAACCACTGGGCCAATTTTAATGAAACAAATTTTTAAAATATTATATTTATGCTACAGTATAGCACCGGATTATTTTCTTTTACAAAATTTAACAGCTTACATATTTAATAAAGTGGTAAGTTTTTATGAAACTTTTCCTGATGCATTGCATTTTTCGTTTTTGTGTTGCGAGCGTTGCGAACAACTACATGTTGCTACTGATGGAAGATTTAGAGAAGTTTTTAAATTTTTTGTGGAAGTTTGAATTTTAGAAAACATTAAGATACTTGCATTTTGACTCAAATTTTGTTACCAAGGACGTCAAAATACATTTCAAGCCAAAATTCAGGATCAAATTTTTCCGTTCTACATTTTATTTTTTTTTTTCTTCTTTTTACCCAATAAACATTTATAAGAGCGCTCATAATTTTCAGTCAAAAAAGACTCCTGTTTATGAACCTTTTATGAGCGCACATAATAGAGAGTCCGAAAGATGCTTATTTATGAACGTTTTATGCACGCACATTATTATGCCTCAGATAAGATTCTTATTTATAAACCTTACATGAGCGTACATAAAAATGACTCAGAAAAAACTCATATTTATGATGGTTTTTGGTGCACTCATAATTATCACTCAGACACAACAATATAGCTCAGAGCAACTTTTTCGATGGAAAGCTCCCAGCAAACATTATGAGCCTTAAAAGTCTCTTACAAGACTCATATAAATTAGGTTTTATATTCATAATGCGCTCACAAAAGAATCTCTTATGAGTACATTTTCGCATGTTGTGAAATATGATTCATAATAATGACTGTTTTATTTATCTTTTTGGACTCATAATAATGACGGTTTTAAGACTCATATTTAATACTATTTTAAGACTTATCTTAATAAATAAAAGACAAGCATCCTGCTCCGTGCTCTATATCGCTCAAACTATTATAGTTGTTAGTACTATGCTTTTTAACATTTCCGGCATGAACCAGAACCTGTACTAAAATTATCCAATTGAAATCTTTGTACGTACTATACTTTTTAAAACCTGTTCAGTCTGGACCATAACCTGTTATAAAATTATCCATTTGAAAATTAAACTTTGCACACCAATCACAGTAACCACTTTTTTTTGAAAAATTTATTATCACGCGATATAAAAAAATGTTAGGTTTCTGTTGGGCATAAAATCGAAAATCTAACTAAGTTAAACATTATATAATTATCTAAAATTATTTTTGTGATGTTGGCACAACTTCATTTCACAGTACCAACCTATTTGATTTTAGAAAAGACATTGGAAAATAAAAAAAAAATATTCTCCGAAGTGTCCAATAAAATGGACAAATCCATTAAAAGCGTTAAAGAGATTTTTGGCTATACTTTGACTCCAAATAACATCAATCGTTATTCCAAAATTGCTATCCTGTGCCCAAAAAATTCCGATGTGAACGAAGTCAATAAGCAAGTGACAGTGACAAATCTGAGCACGGATTTAATAGAAGACACTGATGATAACGATAAACAAAATTGCCCTGCCAAGTTTTTGAATGAATGTATAACTGCATAAATTAAACCTTAAAATTGAAAGTATTATAATACTTCTTCGAAATTTATATACCAAAAGAGGTCTCTGTAATGGAACGCGGTTAGTTGTGAAAATCGTGAAAACTAAATTAATCATTGCATAGGTATTGACAGGCACTGGCGAACATGAAACAGTTTCCATACCTAGAATTGATTTGTCCCCGACAAACGCAGATTTGCCTTTCACTCTCCGGCAGCGACAATTTCCCGTTAAACTGCCATTTTCAATGACAATGACATAAATCGCGAGGCCAGATATTATGAAAAGTAGTAGTTTTCTAAAAGAACCTGTATTTAGTCATGGGCAGGTTTATGTAGCCATGTCTAGAGTTCAGCGGGCTGATGATGTAAATCTAAGCTTTATAGATGGCAAGGGAGAAGGTGAATTGTTTAAAAATTCTAAAAAATTGTTTACTAGAAATGTTGTTTATAAGGAAGTTTTATCAAAATAATTTAATAAACATGTTTTCAAATAAAAACCTTTGTATATAAATCCTATAAATTTTTTGTCGCATTTTGTATTCTAAATAGTTCTTTCCCGTCGTAACACTCATATTTAGTACTCTTTAAATACTCTTTTAAAACTCATATAAGAAATCATTTTGCAACAAACATTTTTTGTAGTTAAATTCCAATGAATGTATATCGCCACAAAAAAACAATTCTCCAAAAAGCGACGCCAGAATAGCATTAGCGCATAACGGACAGTTACAAAGTTTTATACATTAAAAAAATATTCTCGATTGAGTTCTTTTTTATTTATTAGACACGGTGTTTTTGCAATAATCAAATTCTATTCTCTCATGAAACACTCATATTTAAGTGGCTTTTATGAATATTTTTTTATGATTACGCATATATCAATCAATATATGATCCTTTAATGTGTCTTTTTCATGAACAATCATATTACCGTCATATTTAGAACTCTTTAATGAGTGTCTTTTATGAGTACTCATAAGGCAGATACAATAATGACTCTTTTATAAGTTTTATCTTTGAACAATTATTTAACAGTCATATTAATGACTCTTTTATGAGTCCTTTTGATGAGTCATCATAAAACATGCATAAAAAACACTTCTTTTAGAGTAATTTTTTCGAGAGCCCCTTATTTAATTAATGCGACTTTCCTTGAACTTTTTACCGGTTTTCCTGAATAATCCTAAGGCTGGTCAATAGACTATCAAGGGATTTAACACTCAAATGAGCTGGTACTGTCTGTTGAATCTAAACAATTTCATTGTTTTGGAGTGCCTTACTTGGCACCTTGGCAGTGAGTAGCCATCCGATATAATTATTAAGGCCACCTTCTGAGCGTCATACCCATTGAGATAGCTTAAACTTGCGTACAAAGCAACGCTAAATCAAATCATGGTCGTATTCACATTCCTCATGCTTGCTCTCACTCACAATTGTTTTGTTCAAAGTCTAAAGAGTCGGTTCATTCGGCTTAAAATTGGAAACTAAATGCTTATGTAAAATTCTTTATATTTTATAAATAATTTTTTTATTGATTCAAAAACGTAAAATTTATAATCAAAATAAAACAAATAATGAGGGAAATGTGAAAATCTCTGAAAAATAAATAAAAGGAGCCGCAATCGCACATACCATGTGACATTCGTTCAGGCGCGGATACAAGGGGGGGGGGGGTAAAGGGGGTAATTACCCCCCCCCAAGAACTTTTAAATACTTTACTTTTTAATACTTTATTTGGAGAAAATAATTGTTCTCACAGCTTAAGGGTACTTTTATGCATACATAAGCGATTCTGAAGACGTTTTTTGAAAGAATACTACAAAAAAATGGTCAAAGACATTGTTAAACTTTAGTTTTTTTATTGATTTCAACGATTATTAAAGTATTAAAAAAAAAATTTTGTTTTTTTTGTTTTGTGACGTCATTTGCGTGTAGGTGACGTTTTTATGAAGCGATGCGAGACGAGTAGGACCATTTTGCTAGTAGATTAACACGATCTGTAGTCATCTTCAAAAAACAAAATATAATTATATGTAAAGCAAACACTTAAGTCGAGGTAGTAACTTTGCCTTTTTTAAAAATGATCCTGAAAATAAAGTTACATTTCCTTAAGTACTAAAATTTCAAGCCATGTTTTAAACAATCAACTTTTAAGACGCGTTGTTTTCTTACAAATAAAAATAAAACAAAAAACCTGAAGTCACTACCTCAGCGTAAGTGTTTGCTTTATAATAATTATATTTTTACAAAACATTAACGATTAGTTTAAAAATGCCCTTTATATGAAATCATTCAGCAAGTAACATTGATTTTGATTTGTAATGAGCGCAATTAAGATTTTGGCAATGAAGACCATAGTTGCCACTTAAAATATTTTATTCTTCTAAATTTTTAGTGAAAACCTGCCAAACTTTTTTGCAACCTGTGGGCCAACAAATTTTATCATAAAAAAACAATACGTGCATTGTTATTTTCAGATTTCACTTTATAAATTTTCAAAAAAAAAAGTTCAAACAATGTAAAATCCAGTAGTCTGTTTTTACTTCAATTATTTCATCAACAGTTAAAATATTTTTCAGAAATATTTCAGCTATAGTCTTTATGAAAATATTATAAACATCTGTAATACTTTTTATCATATTTGATATTTATATAACAGTGTTTTTTTGAAGTGAATTAATGTTAGGTTATAGTTGCTGAAATTGTATCAACTGCGCAAAAAATTTGTTGCATACATTTATTTTTGTTTGAGTTAATTCTTAATTTTTTGTAATTCTGAAATTTTTCAAGCCTACCTTAACTTCATCGTAATATAAATAGGCGTAGTGAAAACAACTAAGAGCCATTTTCTCCCGTGTTTTTCAACCGATTTTGATAATTGTTTTTTTAAATGAATTAGAGTGCGGAGAACTCTATGACTGCACCGACTATTTTATACAGCTATAAATAAGCAAACAAAAATTGGTCGATTTTCGACCCCAGGCGGTACTAGTAATTATAATTGCAACAAACCAACCCAATTACCACAACCGACTTTAATGAAATGGAACTGCCACGTTTAGTCCACTTTTAGTAAGGAACTAATTCAATTATTCAATTATTTCATGAACTTTAAATTTGGCAGTGTGAAAAGGTGAGCGAAACTAAGGTTATTGATATGAACGCCGTTTTACTCTTTGTAATAATGACATTTTTCCACTAATTTCTAAAACGTTTGTTATCTTTGCCACGCTTCCTATGTACCAGTGTAGCAACAGCTTAGCCAAGTTTTTCTACACTGCGACGATTAAAAACATGGTTACGTTCAACTATGCAAGAAGAACGATTGAATGGACTCGCATTATTGCATATACTTAGAGACATTAACATAAATATTAACGAAGTTATTGATAATTTTGCGATAATTTTGTCATATAATTTGTCTCTATCTAATGACTATCTAATAACACAGAGTAACAAAATTAAGCTTTATAAAAAGTGCAGAGATCTCGATAAATAATTCCGAATAAATTTTGGCTGCCCAATGAAGTCAAAAATGGACTTCGTTTTTCTCCATCAGCTTGAGTTTTTGAGTTATAGGCAAAAACATGAAAATCAGTTCTTTTTCTGATAATTTTCTTATATCTATTATATTGATCTACCGATGTGTATAACTATGACTGATTTCAATGAAGACATACTAGACTTTAATTTTTACAAATTCAATAACAATATATTCGACAGTTTCGAAGATATCGACGAAAAACGTTCAAAGTCGAAAAACTTTCACAATTTTACGTAGGCTGCTCTTTTGAAACCCTTCATCTTTGATATTTTTCAACGAATTTACAAAAACTTTTTTAATTTGTAGAAAATCTCTGAATTTTAATAAACATTTTATTTTTTTTTTATTATCTTGCATATTTTCAAACAAATTGAAAAAACAAAAATTTTTGTACATTCAATTTTATTAAAATTCACTTCAAAAAGTTCCTACGTAAGTAGAAAATAATTTTATACAAAAGTAGTGTGCATTTGAATAAAATTTAACGTACAAAACTGTTTGTTTTTTCAATTTCTTTGAAAATATGCAAGATAATAAAAAAAACTGAAATGCTTATTAAAATTCAGAGATTTTCTACCAAATAAAAAAAGTTTTTGTAAATTCGTTGAAAAATATCAAAGATACAAGGGTTTCAAAAGAGCAGACTACGCAAAATTGTGAAAGGTTTTCGACTTTGAACGTCGATATCTTCGAAACTGTCGAATATATTGTTATTGAATGTGCAAAAGTTGAAAGGTCTAGTATATCTTCGTTGAAATCAGTCAAAGTAATACAATTCGGTAGATCAATATAATAGATTTAAAAAAATTAATTTCAAATTCAAGATCATTTTGTATTGAAACAATGAGTTTCAAATTCCTTTAATTTTTTTTTTAATTGAAAAGAACTACGTTTTTTCATTGCACATACTTGAAAATATAATTGTGCAATTTTTTTATAATGGAATGAATGTGAAAAATTGGAATAAATCAACCTTAAATCTAAAATAAGTTAAAGTTAGAGTTTTTATTTACTTTTCGCTAAGATATTATTCCAGAAAAAGGGTGAAATAAATAAATACGGAAATGTGCGTGTATGTGTCTGGAAAAAATGCCTTTTAAACAATTCAATAATTTCAATTAAAAAAAGTACAATTTGTCTATATGTAAAAAGACAAAATTTTCTCAAATCGAAAATGTGTGTCTTTGATAATTTACCCCCCCCAAGATTTTTTCCAGATCCGCCCCTGCATTCGTTACGCCTTATTTGGCACACTAGACTGGTATAAGCTTGGCACACTGGGATATGCATCCAGCGGCAAAAATCCGTAACAAAAAACACCAATAGAATTTTTTGACTTGATTTTTTTTGTTTTTGCTTCTGTAAAGTGTATTTTTTTAATAAAATACAAATATCTTCAGTAAAAAATTTTTTTATATATACTTTTTTTTATAAATATATATATACTTTTGCTACAACAACAACTAACCGCAAAATAAATGCAAAAGAGCAAACAAATATGAATAAACGGTAAAATTTTGATTTGCTTTTTATGATATTCTGAGGTAATGTCACGGCAGACAAAAAAGCATTTAGTGCTATTTTATCAACGCTGACGTTCAAAAGTGCGTGAAATTTTGCATTTAAATAAAGTTAAGTAAATTTTATAAAAAATCTTCAAAAAGAAAAACCGTTAATTTTATATTAAATTTGAAAAGTGAGTAACGTCACGCCACATTGCTCGAAGTTTTCCTGATTTCGTTACTGAATTTGGTTGAAGGTATTTTAGTGGAATTTTTTTCCAAACATTTTTTCCTTATGCAAAACTTTTGCTACGACAACAACTAACCGCAAAATAAATGCAAAAGAGCAAACAAATATCAATTAACGGTAAAATTTTGATTTGCTTTTTATGATATTCTGAGGTAACGTCACGCCAGACAAAAAAGCATCTAGTGCTATTTTTTCAACGCTGTCGTTCAAAAGTGCGTGAAATTTTGCATTTTAATAAAGTTAAGTAAATGTTATAAAAAAAATCTTAAATAAGAAAAACCGTTAATTTTATATTGAATTTGAAAAGTGAGTAACGTCACGCCACATTGCTCGAAGTTTTCCTGATTTCGTTACTGAATTTGGTTGAAGGTATTTTAGTGGAATTTTGTTCCAACTTTTCATGGTCGATGGGGTAGCAGTTAAAAAAATATAATATATTATAGCTAAATTTTATGTTTTATTTACGTCAAATATTTTTTTTTTAAAAATTTTAACTTAAAATGTTCCCATGGAATTTTAAATAACGTAACGCCAGTAACGTCACGCCAGATGACTTAGCCTATTACAAGAAAAACCGAGAAAAGATTTTTTTAATTTGATAACCAGCAAAATAAACTCATATTAATAAAGTTTTGTATAAGAAGTCTTGCCCCGTTCGCAGATTTTTTGCAAATTTTCTAATCTAAGTCGAAAACCACTTCTGTTTTTTGTATCTTTTAATTCTTAGAGTCTATTGTTATAATTTTTTCCTTAATATAGTGCTATTTAATTACTATGCAAATATAAAAAAAAGTTTTTAAAACTTGGACTTCTTCTTCTTTTTTTTAATTTTTTCATACAAGACGTACATAACGCCAGTTTGGAAATGCACATATGTACATTATAGATATGACAAAGTTTTCAGTCACATGAGTGCCTCATGGTGCCTTAGGTGACCGTGGCATGCAGTTTAAGTGTATGGCTTAGCAAGATGGGAGCCCGAGTTCGATCCCCAGTCGCGGCAAAAGTTTTTTCAGGAAAAAACATTTTTCTGATCGGTCATCACCTCTCTACATGAGTTAATAATGTCATGTAAACCGTCTTGAGTACATGAACTTTAGCCGTTCGGAGCCGGCATTAAACATGTAGGTCCAGTTTTCGATCAATTGTGTGCAAACATTTAATAACACACACAACACAACTGATCATAAGAAGCTCGTTCAAAGTCTTTTCAAGGGCTGAAATGGCCAATTTTTTTATTGTTTTTTTTTTTGTTTTTTTAGTGCCTCATTTGCTTACTTTTGACAAGAAACACCTATTTTGAAGTATTACCGAAATCATATTATTTGGAAGGGATCAAAAAGTGTACTTCGCTGGTATTACTGGAGTAATTTAAGGCTAAAAATCCATACATAACATATAATATAATCAAAATTGGGAATAGTGAAAATGAACAATCACAATGACTACAGCCGGTCACATTTTTTTTTGTTCGTTACTGCCATAAAAACGAAAAAAAAAAACTAAAGACGAAGCAAAGACATTCTTTTTGGCTTACTTGTTTCGCCATTTTATATAAACTTGTTTCGTTTATGATTAAAAATAAAAACACATAAATAAAAATTCAACACTAAATCACAAAATTAGCATACAATTAAGTGAGAACATTTTCCACTTGATTAGCAAACAAATTTAAAATATGACAAAAATAAATATACAAAAAAAAAACAATGATGCCGAAGCACCGAGCACCAGGCACGGCAGACAGTTAGGCGCTGGATTTGCAACGGACTCTCAATAGCAACAGTGATAACCACAAAAAGCAATAAACCAGGAGATCAAAAAAATTAAATTTGAGAATTGAGTGCCAAAACATCTTTCACCCGAGGCTGATGTTGTATCGTGTTTTGTGGTTTGTTTTAATTGGATGTTTTTTTGTTCGTTTCTTAAACCAGTGCAATTATTAATCACTGTCAACGAGCACAAACTGAGTATTTTTTAGCAGTATTAGATACGCGTTCATGGTTTTAAGGCAGGTGTTCCGAAATTAATGAACATTTGTGGCAATCGTTAGAAATTAATCAATATTATTTATATTGTCAACAATAAACGGTTCCAAAGAATGATTTTGAAAAATGTAATCAATGCATAATTGTTATTCTCAAGCTCTACATGACTCCCAAACAACTCAAGTTGCTTTGATTCTCTGACCGGCATAACCTAATTTCAACCTCCTAGCTACAGTGCTTTGAGAAACACTGTCTATGGGGATTCACCTTTTTCTTTAATTTAAATTAAGTCAAGAAATAGCTAAAAATCTAATATTTAATATATGATTACACAAACAAACTTTCTTTTGCTGCTGATTTTAACATGATTTTAGTTTTTATTAATTACTATAATTTAAAGCTTTGTTTAAAAGTTTATCACACGAATGTATAATTAATCAAAAACTTGTTTTAACGAACATGGTCTGTAGCGCTATAATAGCTGCAATGAACTGTTATAAAAAGACATTCACACATAAAAGGGTCTGTAGAGTTCATGCTATTGGAGAAAGTTCGAGATGTTTAGTAGAAAAAAAAAAAACTTCATCCACCTTCCACTTTTTTATTTTTAGATATTTTTGTACAAGAAAACTTTTTTAAGTCAAGTCTTCTTTTCAACTTTCCTTAAATTTGTTTTTTTTTTTATTGGTTTTAATTTTATTGCCACCTACTGAGTCATTATTTTATTGCTATTCTTTACTTTTTATTATATATTTCTTAAACCATTCAATTAGCGAATCTTTTCAAATGCGAAAACTTTTGAATTGATTGGCTTTATATTGGTTTTAATTTATGCTTAATCGTTAATCTTATCTGATCTCTTATAAATGTTTTGTCAACTTGCTTGGTTTCATTTTTTTTTATGCTCACTTTTTACACCTGCTTTTTAACCGTTGTTACCACACCAAATCTTCTTCTAGTTAATTTATTGCTTTGATTGGCTTTATTAATTAAACAATTTATGATAGTTTTTTTTTTTTTGTTTTTGGCATATCTTTTATATCTTTTGCCAATAGCAGCAACTACAAAAACAATCATGACGTTGGTGACCACAAGTCAACTGCTATATTTGAATAATTAATAAAAACCCTTTAAAATTGTTGTTGTATATTTAAATGCTACTAACGTTTCTTTCATTTTTCTATCGCTAGCTAATGTGTCGAATATTTTTTAATTACATGCCATAAAACTAGTATTTCAACTTAAAACCACAAAATTAGAAAGATAGATTATAATCTGTGTGCTAAATCTCGGTTTCTCTGAATTCAGTCAGCGATTAAGCTAGACTTTTTGTCGTCGTCTGCATCCATCCAAGAGTAGCGTTGCATGAACGGCGACGTTATGGCTAATAAAAGTTTTAACTTCATAAAAGTTTAGTCTTGAATAACCTTATTTTACAATATCGTTAATTAATATCGAATCGTAAATTTAAACGCAAGTCGGTGTTTGGCCTGAACGGCATCTGACGTCCGCTTTTGGTTAGCACTTTCGCAAAATGATGGGGTGATCATTTTTTTTTTTTCAAGTATATTTATCGCAGGTATAATTAACTAACAATAAAACTTCCAAGAAGCTTTTGCAAGTACAATTTTGTTTCGCTCCTAAACACTGCAAAGCTTCTTTAAACCTCTTTGAAGGACTTTGGTGGGTCACTTTTGTATGAAGTAGCCTCCCTGTCACAACTAATATAGAAGCCACTTGCAAAAAATTTGTGTTTTAAAACTCTCGAAGAAAGCAACAATATTGTTCTGTCTGGGCATATTTTTCTCCCAACAAATGGAACCGTATAAGAGTGGTCCTGACTAAATACCCTCTGCTAAATAATATATTATTTATAAATAAATATAAATACTGCTGCGAAGAATTAGTAACTCAAATCACTTTGTTTTTTTCAAAAAACATGCCTTGCATTAATAACTATCATAGAATTGCAATATTTAATGTTTTGCCCAAACTCACAAAATCATAGTTATCATATACTTTAAAGTTTTTTAAGTCTTGATAGCAACATGAATTTCTTTCTGGAAAATCTACTGCTAATAAACTTCTTGAATTTTACTTCTAAAACAGTAGAGCATTTTGGAAAAGGTTTACAGATTGAAGTTATCTACACGAACTTTTGCAAAACTTTTGATGTTATGAATCACAAACTCTTAATTCTAAAATGTTTTTTGATTCGATTTCCTATTAAATTTGTAAAATAAAACATAATCTGTTTTATTAAAATTCATTAAATAATGCGTGTTTCCTGTTACCTTGGAAGTACCCCAAAAAGGTCACATTGGCCCTCTTCTTACTCCTCTTACATATCTGATTTACTATCGGTCATCAAGCATTTTTACATCTTGATTTATGCTGAAAAGTTCAAACTTTTTCTTTGCATTCCTTTATTATCAATAGTATACCTACGGCTTACTTTAACCTATCACAGCACAGGTTCGATTAAACTCAGAACAGAACCAACCGCTTCTAAATGTGTTTTGCTATATTTATCTTATCGTTACCAATAGCTCAGTGAAAGTGCGTTGGACTATCACGCGGTGGACGTGGGTTAGTCTCCTAGCTGTGTTAGTATACTACATATATTAAAAATTTTAATTTAATAATTTAAATTCAAATTCCGTTTCATTAACTGTTTAATCAAAAAACCTTCAAAATAAGTTTGCTTAACACCTTGAAAAAACTGTAAATTTCATTTTTTAATTAAAAAAATTTATTTTAAATTAAAAGAATATTTTTTTTTATTGGTTCTGCCGGGGATTGAACCCAGGTCAGTCGAGTACTAAACGTGAACGCTAGCAAGCTCAGCTAAGCATAAATTTACAAAACATTGATTCAATTTCATTATCAACGTGCGTATAAGTGTGCAGTGTTCTATAATTAGACCGGCTACTAATTAGGTCCAAAGGTAGCTATGAGGTGTCAATTGACAACTGCCGATAAATATTGGAACCGCTTCTAGGATTGGTTCAAAGGTATCTAGCCGGTGTCAATTTACCCCTGTCAATGACAACGCCATGTAAAAGGGACCGGTTGTTTTCATATGTTGGTGGCAGAATTGGGACCGGTTACTATCACTTTGGAACCTATCACGTGATAGGTTCTGAACCAGTTCTTTTGTCCGTAGGGGTATTGGTGATGAAGGCTCGTTTCAAACGCAAGAAGAACTCGAAAAATCATTAGTAGTGACTCAATAAGCCATATCTGTTCACTTTAAAGCCATAGGAAAGATCCAACAGTTAGGATATTGGCTGCGGTATGAATTGAAGCCGAGAAATATCGAACGCCGTTGTTCCACTTGTAAACAGTAAAACTATGTGTGCGGAACGCTTGATTTTTTTTGAAAAAAATTCATAGCATAATTTTAGGCATTTTCTGTTTTGTGATTTATTGAAACATTAAAAACTTTTTATACCTTTTTCATTTTGAAATTTAGAGTTTTACCAGGATTCATTTATTTTAAGGTTAACCCGATATTTGACGTCTTCTCACGAAAATGGAGATAGATACCCTTATTTGAAGAGCAGAGCATTTTGAATGACACAAAAGTCCCACAGCTGCTTGAATATCTTGTTATTTCTTAGTACAATATATCTTAAAAATTTTTAGTCAATACATTTTCTACTACTTTTGTATTTTAAGGCATCCATCGACTTCATAGCGTCCAAACTTGAAATATTTTCACTAATTTATTGTAGGGATGTCGGAAAAACATCGATGCATCGAAAATATCGATGTTTTGCTTGGATGCATCGAATAATTTTCACTAGATGTTTGAATAGCGATGCATCGATGTTTTTTAAATATTGAAAACTGACATCACTAGTACAGCGAACCGCCATTTATATTTTTCAATAGTGGAAAAAAATAAAGCGAGCATTCACAGGTTTTCTTATTATAACTCTCTCTCTCTCTCTGTAAGTCAAATTGAGAATAGATTTTTAAAATATAGATTTATAAAAACCCCAAAAATTTAGGGAAAGTTTTGGAGGACTTAAAAATGTAAATTTTTATGATTTTTGTGGTTTAACGAAAACGTTTTTGACGTGATTCGATAGCCCATTAGAAACATAAACAGCTCAGGTATAGTAGTTAATTTGAAATTATGTTAAATTTTGCTAATTACATATTTTGTTGTTTAGTAAAATCTTAAAAAATAGTCTACAAATCGATGCATCGATGTATGCCCTCCAATGCATCGAAAGATATCGATGTACATTTCGATGCATCGAATCACAGAAAAATATCGATGTATTTTTCCCACTGACATCCCTAATGTATTGCCTTAAAAAATTCAATGAAATCAATGCATAGGGTAAGTGATATAGTTATTGACACCCTAAATTTTCGGCACAGTTATTGACAACCTTCCTTTGCATAACGTTTGCTGCAATTTTAAAGAATGAATCTGGCAACACTTACAAAAAAAACAAAAATATGTTTATTTTATATGGTTTGCTGACCTCTTTTTTGTTATTTCTTTTTAAGTGCTGTAAGAAAAGTTTTGATGATTATACTCATACGAGCAATTAAGATCAAAGGTATTTTTGTTGTGATTTTATTAAGAACAGTGTAAAGTAAAATAGTCGACTACAGTTATTACAACTAGTTTTTTGTTTGAAAATTAACTTATTTATACATGTTGAAACGTATTTAAAGTTAATATTTCTTAAAATAATATATATTATCGTTAATATAAAAATAAATGCTGTTGCCAATAATTGTCTTAAATTGTTCACTGATTTCAGTTGCAGGAGGCTGTCAATAACTGTCTCATATGAAGAGTACAATAATTGTCATCGCTATTTGTTGTTTTTTTATACAGTCAATTTTATACAAATTTTTAAAAATTTTTTTTAGAACAATGCCAAAAGTAACGCGGTCATACAATGAAGCAACGCTTAAATCTCAGAACGATGAAAATTCTTAAAATTTTATTGAGCATTATATCGCAATTCACAATTAGGTAAATTTTATTTTTTTTTTTTGAGTAAAGGTTTTTTTATTTTAAGTAATTTACTACTAACGTAAGAAAAAAACGTTTTTTTTAATACAATTTATGAAATATCTAATCATTAAAGTGCCTATCTTCGGTAAAAATGAAATAAGTTCTTATTTTTATATGATGCCAATAACTATACATTAAGTCTATAGCAATAATTGTACCATGTTGCCAATAATTGTACTAACTCGAGTGTCAACAGCTATACCAAGTGGCCAATAATTGTACTCCGTTGAGATGCCAAGAGTTGTACTCACATTGTCAATATTTATCACATTGGATACTTTTTTAAAAATCATGCTTTTTTTATTATTGAACAACATTTTATAAGAAATTTATGCAATTATTTAAATTCAAGAATTATTAATGATACAAATGAGTATTTGCTTAACTACTCAAAATAAATCATTTTTTAATGAAGTGAATTCAAATATGAAATTTCCTTATGGGTGTCAACTACCGCTTACCCTACTAATTTTTTTTTTTCTAAGCAGTAAAATTTTCAAAGCAAATACTTTTTATAAAAAAAAAACAAATAAACCAAAACACTGAAACATGAATTTTTTTTGGGAAACCACAAAATCCTGGTTGTCATTCATTTTCGAGACAGAACAGTTTTGTTTACAATAATAAGGGTATGTTAAACATCGGGATAACCTTATAAATTATTTAATCATGATTTTACGAAAAAATGTCTTAACATATTTTGTCGTTCATACTATGGTTTCCCTTTTTTATTTCTAGGTAATTTATAAATATCTGGAACTAAAAATTAGTATTTGAACAATTTAAAATCGAATATATTCACATACAGTGACTGATAAAACTCTAAGTATGACCCCTTTTTCTTAAATTAACCAAACATTTGAAAAAAAGTAATGATGTTGGTTTGTTTTAAATCAAATTGTTGTTGTAAAAAAAATAATATACATCTATAATATTAACTTTTAAAGTTATTCACAAAAAACTCAAAAAAGGTACTAACAAAAGTATACCAAAGAATTTGAAAAATGAGAAATAATATGAAAAAAAGAATAATAAATAACAAAATGTTATATTTTATTGGGCCACCACCAGCATCGATGGCCGCTTGCAAATGTCTGGGCTTGAGGCTACAAAATTTTCAAGCTCTTTCGGCGATATTTTCTACCACTCCTCTTGCAGCTTCTCTTTTAGAGTTGGAGCACCACTAATAGCGTGCTTTGGCATCTTTCGCTCCAAAATGTTCCACGCGTGTTATAATATGTTCAAGTTCGGGCTTTGTGGAGGTGAATACAGCAACCAGTGCTTCACTACCTGCAACGTATGAATGCCCTGTTGGACGATCCAGCTCGTTCCTAGGCATAACTTTTCCACGAATGACCTCAAAGTGTGTTCCAATATGGACTTGTATTGAAAGCGATCCATAATGCCTTCAACAAATACCAGATTTCCAATGACTGAGGCTGCAACTGCTCTCCAGACCATAACACTGCCACCACCATGCTTCACAGTCGGCATTAAATGCTTGGAATTCAAATCTGTGTTCGGTTTTCTCCAAACTTTTGCTTTGTCGTCGTATCCAATATGTCGTCTGCTTTTAAATATGTTGTATTTTGAATCATTCGTAAATAGAACACCATCCCAGAAGTCAATTCCTGTATTTATATGCTTTTCTGCGAAATCGAAGTTAACTTTAAGGTTTTTAACGTTTATAACGCGCTTCTTGCGAGGAGTTCTGCAGTGAAATCTTTCATTATTGAGCGTCCTAATTACTGTTCGTGGGTGCACAACAATTTTGAATCTCTCAGCTAGGTCCTGTGCCAACTTAGTGGCATATACTTTGGGATTTCGGTCCACATATTTGCAATTGAATGAAACTTCTCTACGGTCAAGTTTCTTCGGACGACCAGTACCTGGCTCACTCTGAACAAAACTTGATTGAAATTGAACTAATTATGAAGTTATTTCGCCAAATGATTTGTTCAAATTTTATGATTAATAACCAATTTTCACACATCCATAGAAATTTCTTTGAATAGAGTCATTTTTCTAATCGTACAGTTTTAATAATTCCAAAATCCAATAAATTCCAAGAATAATACAAAGTATACACATAACATGAAACAACGATAAGTGTTGTAAGTGTTCGTTCAGTAAAATAAAAGTTAATTTTTTATAAGAAAAAAGGATTATATCAAATATTTGCACTATTATAACTTCCTTGTTTTTAAACTTAATAAATAATTTTTTGAACACAAATTAAACAAGTTTGAAGGAGTTCATTCTTATGAGAAAAAAAAAAAAAAATGTAAGGGGGGTAAATCGGGCTAACGGGGCTTATTAGTTGAATATGATCTCAAAAGTCAAAATGTTCTAATAAGACAATGTAGTGCTCAGTAAGCTATTTTCAACGCAATAAAATTTTTTAAGATCTGACATGTTATGCAAAAAATTACCATTTTGGCTGTTTTTCCGGTGGTCCAAAAACACTTTTTTTTTTGTTTTTGGAATCCTCTTAAGGTCATCTTTAAAATAGGAGATGGTTTTTTCAAACTTTTTTTTCGACCCACTCTAATGTAGACTTTTGTCAGTGCCTTTTTTTTCTGTTTTAAGTGAATAATAATATTTCAAAAGTTAATATTGGAGTATCATACTTTTTTGTTATTTCTTATACAATAATAAGATTCAAAACAAACCTGCATCATTAGTTTTCTTTATAATTCTACAGAACTTGTTAAATTTAAGAAGAAGGGGTCGTACGTAGAGTTTTGTCGGCCACTGTATATGTAAACTTCGCTGATTTCATGACATAATGTTGTGTGACCGCCTAAACTAATGAGTGGAATTTTTCTTTGAATCGCCTACATCTATAGTACGAACCGATGACCGATAACATGCGATTAAATATGATTTTCTTCAGAAAGTATTATCACAGTTATACGATACATCATTTGGAAAAAGGTTTTTTGAATTTGAACAAACAAGCTTATCTCTTCATAAAACCAAAATAGTATTTATAACTGATCTTGGTCTTTTATTACTTTCAAATGACAATTCGACTAGAAAATCATTCGCAATTACTACCAGAAATCAAAATCATTAGAAGCCGAAACTGAGCCTGTCTTTTGACAGAAATTAAAACTAAATGAAATTGTGTGATGGTAGTTAGCTAAATTTTAATTTTAATTGTGCCCAAAGTTATTGTAATTGAACGTGAAGTTGTTCAATATTTCATGTTTCTTCCTTTATTAAAACTGAGCCCAGCATTTTTGACGTAAAAGAACTAGTATACAATACTTTTATTTTATGCTTCTTGACATGGCTTTTTTCGAGACAATCTTTAATAATGCTTTTGCAAATTTAGTCATGTAGAAGGTCAGTGCGAACTTTTAAAAATCATTAAGCTTATGAATACATAAACAGATTAACATATAAAATTCGAATCATCAAAGAAACATATATATATTCAAAAAGTGCTCTCACATATGATGGGTAACTTTTTCAACATATGTTTGTTGAGTGACACAGTTGCATTTGAGGTCATCATCATTATCGTCATCTACAACTACAGATGAAAATCAATATCATTTCCTTAACCCATTGGCATTCGTGTATTCAGGTTAACATTGATTTATAGAGAATTTTCTAAAAATGACACAGTATAAATCTAATTTAAGCAACCCATTTATAACTTGACAACATTGCAACTTTCACAATAAAAGATGTAGTTGCCAAACTTAAGTCAGCAGGCGATATTTTAAAACTCTGAATTATGATCAACTTTAGCGTCAGCATTAATCTGACAATGAGTCATTCGCCTTTCGACGCTATTAATTCTGAAGAGAATTTTTTCGCAATCGATTTGCGTTAAGCTTTTTTTTTTTTGTTTTTTTCTCTCTCTTTTATTTATTTGATTTGTATAAATTAAGTTTTTAATTAATTTTGCTATTTTAAATATATGCTGAACTTTTGCTAATTTCAGGCTAAATTTCAGTTAAGTCACTAGTTTCTTTGTTTTGGTTTTTTTCCATAGTTTTTGTTTGCTTGAATTCGGATCGGATTAATAGAGATTGACTTGAAGCGCTGTGACGACGATATTGAATTTTTATTATTGTACAAAAATACATAATTTTAATTTTTTTCATAGGTTGCATTGTGGTGAAATTAAAAGAGAACAAATTTATTCTACTTTATTAATCTTAGGTCAAAGATAAGTATGTCAATTTAAGAAATCAAAACAAATGTATTTTAACAATATTTTAAGCTTTAAAGTAGAACTTCATAATTTCATATGCTTTATAGTATAGTTTTGGCTATTCAAACAATTTTTTGTGAGTTTACATTTAAAGGAAAATTTGTGTCATAAATTTTGTTGATTTAAAGTTTCAATTTTAAACTCTGTTTTGGGCAACAGACAGGCTTTGTTTTGTTATTAACTTAAGTTGAAGCTTTCGTTGGTCAAGTATTTAAAAATAGACTTTTTTGCATTATGACGAAACATTATGACGAAACCTTGCAGTATTTTTTAATAAACATCAATATGACGAATTTTGCTAATATTAGATACTTGAATGCCTGGAGGCTCTTTCTCTGTGTTCAACGCATTCATTGACAACCACTTGAAATGACTTCCTTCTTATTTTCTTGAGCTTTATTTTTAGATGTAGCTGAGCGAAAGCCATCTATAGAACGACAAGAATTTAAGATTTCAACGCGAGATATCATCATTCAAACATCAAATAGTTATTTTATTTAATATTTTATTTTTACCTCTTATTATTATTTTTGACTGTTCCTAACAACATCTACTTAACTGATTAGCTCTGCTATTGTGTGTGCTAGTGTATGGCGTGCATTAATGTTGGTGTTGGTGTTTAACAAACATAGATATACAATAACAAAGTTACTCAAGGAAGTTCTAGATAAGCATCATCAGAAGAATAAAAAAAGGAGCTTCCACTTACCTGCCCAACTTCTAACTTTCGGCAGATATTCATTCCAGAACGAACAACGTGCTGCCAGCGGTCCACGTTGTAGCTTTTCAATTTTGTCATCAGAGCTGAAGGTATAATAGACTGGGTCTTCTTTGGAGAAGTTTGGCCAATCCTCGCCATCTGGTGATGGATTTCTGTAAGAGTGTGTGTGTGAAGAAAAATTAATATATTTGCAAAAGCTTTTCTAAAGCAGCAGTTTCGTTGAAAAGCTATGGCTGGCAAACAGTTTACTGTTTACCTCATACACTTAAGCTGTTTTAAGTGCAGTCAAAAGCTTTCATATAAATAGCTTTTTGGTTGAAATCAACGTTAAAGCAACTTGGAAAAGTTATCACATGGTTCGTGTCAAAGCTAGTGCTTAACACTAAGCTTTTGGTTGTTGTAAAAGTAAACTTAATTTAATTCAATAGACAGCAAGTAACGCATACCACAACCCAGCTGCTTAACCCAGCAAACATAATTATTTGGAAGTGTTTTTTCTAGCTTTTTTCACCTTTTGTTCACACTTCAATGACATTAACCCTATTGTTAGATAAAAAAACAAATAACTAATATTGGGCTAACGGACCATTTGGTCCTTGATGCATATTTCATAAAAAAAATTTTCTAGAATTCATTTTTTAGCTATTTTGGTTCGGTTTAAAAAGTACATAAACACAATAATTACAAAAAATATTCGTTGTAAGTGCAAGTCCTTTACATGTGTGTTTTTGTACACCTTACATGTGTTTATTTGCACTTCGACGTTTGCAGAATTATTTTCAAATAATAAATACTGCTTGACGAAATGACAAATCCACGTTATTTTACCGGAAGTGTTGATGATAGTGTTGAAAATGAATATTATACAGATATTTCAGATATTGATTATAATCCAGAAAATTCCGATGGAAGTGACTCAGAGTCAGAAAGTGTACAAGAATTTGAACAACATGTCACTGTAGCAAGCTATATTGCCTCTTCGAATGTTACTAAAAACAAAATGGTATGAAGCCCAATTCCGTTACCCCAACCCATTCTAACTATTGCGCAAAATGCCATATTCCAAGTCCTACTCGATTTGCAATATCCAGATGCTGTAATATACAGTCAGCCTTTCTGATATTTTTCTTGCCGACTAAGGATATTGATGAAGCTTCCTTCATGCAAGATTATATGGGTATTTTTTTAAATTTTGTTTTTATTTTGAATAAAATTAATGGTTTATTTTAAAATTTCTTAGGCAGTTGGAAAAATGAAGACGCATGGGTTGTTCGACGCAAATTTTGGTCGACCTATTTTCCGAGCTATTGTGTCGGAAGATACTGTTCATATGATAACACCTGCGCTCAGTTTTGATGATATTGCGAGCCGATGACTAATACGAAGTACCGATAAGTTCCGTCATATTCGAGATTTATGGAAACGTTGACTATAGATGACTATAGATAAACAACTCGTATCTTTCAGAGGAAGATACTCTTTTAGACAGTTTGTGCCTTCAAAGTCTGACAAATATGGCCTATAATGTTGGTTGTGTATCGACTCAAAATCTGGCTATGTTTGGAAAATACCTCGGACCGCACCTTGGAAACTCAGCAAATGAAAAGCCGGAGAAAAATCAAGGATAATGCGTTGTCTTGGACTTGACTGAAGGTTTGATAATTTCTTTTTATCTTCTGATTTGTCAAAAAATCTTTTGGAAAGGAAACTGACATATGTGGGAACATTGCGCAAAGACAAAGCATTTTATGCCTTCAAAGACTGACAAATATGGCCTATAATGTTGGTTGTGTATCGACTCAAAATCTGGCTATGTTTGGAAAATACCTCGGACCGCACCTTGGAAAGTCAGCAAATGAAAAGCCGGAGAAAAATCAAGGATAATGCGTTGTCTTGGACTTGACTGAAGGTTTGATAATTTCTTTTCATCTTCTGATTTGTCAAAAAATCTTTTGGAAAGGAAACTGACATATGTGGGAACATTGCGCAAAGACAAAGCATTTTATGCCTTCAAAGACTGACAAATATGGCCTATAATATTGGTTGTGTATCGACTCAAAATCTGGCTACGTTTGGAAAATACCTCGGACCGCACCTTGGAAACTCAGCAAATGAAAAGCCGGAGAAAAATCAAGGATAATGCGTTGTCTTAGACTTGACTGAAGGTTTGATAATTTCTTTTCATCTTCTGATTTGTCAAAAAATCTTTTGGAAAGGAAAGTGACGAACATTGCGCAAAGACAAAGCATTTATTCCACCGAAGTTGCTTATTTTCGAAAAATGTTCGTTTTTTACTTTAACGTTTGCTTTCAATGAAACCGCATTACTGGTAGCATGTATCGGTTACAAAAATAAAGGTACTATTTTGATAAGTACCAAGTTTTTTACCTATAACTTTTTTTCTTCTTGATTTTTTGGCTAAAAAAGGGGTTTAGGAGAAACAAAACCGCTCCATGGAGATTTCTCCTTTTAAAAAAAAATGTTGATGATGCAGAAATAGTTTTTAAGAGTCCTGCGGATACTTTTGAATCGGTATCCGGATGACTTCTTTTCTCCATACAAAATCGATCCGCCTCACTTAACAATATTCTTAAAAATATTTAAAAGAAAAAACTCGACCATTGAGCACTTGCATCAGTCTAATATCGTTGAAAATTCTATGAAGAATTATTTTGCTAGACCAACGTTATCGAATATTATGGACCAAAATGAAATAAGGTTTTTGAATTTTGTTTAGATTTTTAAATTTGTACTTATTTTTCATTTCATTTCAGTTCACATGAAGAATACTTGGCGAATTTATAATGGAACGATTTACACAGCCTTCTTGAGAAGGTGCTTGAAAAGGTACTGGAGAAAGTGATGGCGTAGCTGCTTTTGCACTGTGAGAATACGAGCCTTTGTCAAAATCAGTTTGGTCTTGGATGAGTGTCATCGATGCGTGAAAGCATATTAAGAATGCTGTGCAGGAAAGCAGTTCCAAGTACGTCTTGATACTGTTCATTGATTTCAAAGATGAAGTCGATTACCTATGCTTGCATTAAGTGATTGAGAGGTTGAATAAGGCAGCTTTGTCGGGAGGGTAAGATCTGGCGGAGTTAGTTTTCCGATAATTGTTCGGGATTGTACACAGGGCTATATCTGTAGACCATTTATTTGGAACTTAATAATGGATACCCTATTGAGGCGTCTGCGAACACAGTATAAATGTGGTGCTTATGCCGCTGGTCTCCTTGCCTTGATCAAGAGTCAGTCTCGTACTTGATCCCGGGATGAGATCGGGCATTAGAAGTGTATGAATGGGGTGAGTATGTTGGAGTGAGTGTAGCCATGAACAATGCGCTGACGATGTTGCTGAAAAACACAATAGCGTCTAGTCTTCATCCCAATGTGCATGTGAATGTGGTTATTCTCACCCAGTAGACAATGACAGCGCTGCTAGCAGGCCTTCCTGTGGATTTTGTAGTACTGCCGCACTCATATACAATTACACTTTCTTTTTTATATGAAGTGGGAAAATTTCGCAGGCCTTCCGCTGCGATAGCTCAAAAGAGGCCTGATAGAAGCACTTCTTTAGAATGGCTAAAAGTAGGGGTAAACAAAAAGTGTTGAAAAAATATTTTTTTCTTTTACACCTTTTTCTATTTATTTATATATTCTATAATTTTATCTTCTCTCCTATGTTTTTTTTAGGTTAGATTAATTTCAATCTATAATCTTTGATATAGCAGTAAGAAGGGCCATTATTGCGTCATATTTTTAAACTGATATATATTCTAACTTTTAACGAAAAAGTTGCCCTGAAGTATATGAAAAGTCAGTCTTTGTAGGGAAAACAAATTTGTTGTGCTGCCTTTTGTGCAGAAAAGGAAGGCCTTCAAGAAGTGCTCATAAGAGCAGCGAGGAACGGATGTGTTTAGTCTTCAAAAGTAGCAGTCAAAGCAGGCCTTCGAATGAAGAGCGCTGGTTTAATTGCCTATTGGGCAGTTAAGCGACCATAGTCAAATATTTGACGATAACCATGTCTGAAATTATGAGTTTTGTTGATTATATCGATTCCACAAAGCCACGTCTATTGACGATTGTGGGACGGATGCGTCGTTTTTGTAGGAGTGAATGGGGCCTCAATAAGCGGATTGTGCGCTTTATGTATGAGGATTTATTTGTCAATTGTGCGACTTATGACTCTGCTGTATTGGACAACGTGGTCAGACCTGCTGTGGGATATCGAAAGATACTCTCTTGTTAGACAGCCATTATGTTTGAATAATGCCAGTGTGTCAACAGTCAACGGTGTCAACTGATGCTTCAGAGATGCTGTTGGGGATACCTCCTCTTGATCTTGTGGCTCCACGTCAAACTGTTAGTTATGAGATCCGGAGGAACATGGCTGCCTTATTTTTGTTTGGGTAGCGCACTCTTATGCAAGGCGTGTGAGCGAGAGTGAGTGGTGAGTGGTTATGCTGAGTGAGTCTGTAAGGTCAAGATGGCAATACAGTTGAGATGAACCGGAGACTGGTAGGGTCCCGTATAAATTTGTATATGATGTACTGTTTTAGGATGTTCGTCCTGACTTTTGCTTTAGCCTAAGCCTGGGATACCTGTTTACTGGGCATGGTTCCTTCAATGCACTCTTGCTATGAAGCAAGATGCTTGGTTTCTTCAATGGAGTCGGACAAAAAGTTGTGATTGTGGGACACCCGACGGCGCTTCTTTTGAGAATATAAGAAAGAAAATGTTTACATAAAAAATCAATCCAAGAACCATGCAGCAGTTGAAAACCAGTCAAGATAAGTATGCGCGAAATTTTGGAAGAGATCACGAAAAATTTGCTGAAAGGAGCAGTTATTTGCGAAGCTTAAATGACAAATACTTATGGGATGAACGCATAATTTTCCATAAGACCGGCACAAAAAACAAATTCTCGTAACCTGAGCTATGATCTGACAATTCTTATACTGTTTGATACGCTGAATTCGAGTTGGGTATGCAATTCGCTTCATTACCCAATAGTTATTCACAAAACCCCGATTTTGGGCCACCGGGAAAAAAAAAAACTAAAAACTGCTGAACCCAAAGTCTGACGAGACAATTCTTATGTATTTTGATTAGCTGAATTCGAATCTGATATCCATTACTTACTGGTGGGTGATGAAGCAAATTAAACATAGAATTCGAGTTGAACTAATTAAAAAATATATATAAATTGACATGTCAGATCTCGGATTGAGGTTTAGAAAAGTTTTTTGTGTGCCAGTGGCCCGAAATTAGGATTATGTGGTAAAACTGGTGGGTCATGCAGCAAAATGTACAGCAAAATGTGAAACCTCGGGTTCAGAATTTTTTATTTTTTGTACCGGTATCTTCTATGTATATATATATATTATAGATATATACATAAAAATCAATTACGTGTGCGTTAGTCATGGTAAGACTCGGAAACGGCACGACCGATTTTAATAATTTTGTTTTGTACTCTTCGCCTTAATACGGATATGGTTTAGAAAAAAAGAAAATGACTAAGAACTTGAAGGAACTGCGAAAAAATCGACAAATAGATTTGGTACTTTTGTATGGGAATTGCCCCTCCTAACTGCTTTAAATAGCCCACATATCTTAACGACTAGACGGATTTATCTCAAATTCGACACACATATTTCTTGAATTTGAGATAAGGCATGCTTAGTTTTGACCACGCCTCTTCCGCTCTTACAAGAAATGCAAATGTACCCACTTACCTCCTTTTTTACCGAAAATCTTCGTAACTGATCGATTCTGTTCCCTCTGAATTTCTGCCATTTCCTCTCGAAATGAGGAAGTGCTCATTTTTTTCAAAATAAAACTAATTATTTTTTTTTCAAATAAAATTTTCCTAAACTCGCACAGAGCCATTTATTGAAAAAATGGATACATTGAATATTTAGTTTTGGAAAAACAACGTTTGCAATTAATATAAATAAGTTTTTATGAACTTTACTGTGTTTCGAAAAAAATTATAGTTGTCATTTATATCAAGAAGTTTTAAGCAATTCAAACCTCATCGATAATTTTTGTGGTATAATTTGTAAATGTGCCTAATTTTAAAATTTTGTGTATATCTTAAAAACCATGAAGTATGAAAAAAATGCAAATTAAGTTTTTCTTCAAAAGTAACCAGTATTAAATTCATTAAAAATAGTCTTATTAGAAAAGAGTCCGAATTTAAATGGAATGGCTGATGAATTTGCTTATGGTCTCTCTTAATTTTTGTCTCTCTATTTTTCCATTTTTACTCGAGAACATTTTATCCCGCTGCACCAGTGTACTTAAATCTAATCTGCACTGATAGTAACAAAAGTTCAAACTAAAAAAATGTACGTTTAATAAAAACTAAGTTGTAACTATTTGTTTTTATTAGGTTTGTTTAGGCACGCACTTCAAGTAATGTTCGAGTAAAAGAGAGTAATTTGATTATCTGTCAAAATTAGACAATTTGTCAAAAAGTACGGAAACGGTTTCAAGTAAGTTTCAGGCACAACAGCTGTTTTTTAAAAACAATAAAATTTAATTACTGTGTTATACTCGTAGAAAGAATTAAAGGTTAAATTAACAACTCAATTTTTTGTCTAAACCGCACGAAACTCATGTCATATCAAACTTTTGCTTTACGTAACACGGGCTACGCCGAGTAATCTCTGCTAGTTGTATACATATTTATAAAAATAATTCATTCTGCTAGACAATTTTATATCGTACTATTTACTGCTATATTTATGTAATATGTTTGCGGCAACCTCATTTCAGTCCTCATTCGAAAACACTCAACGAAAAAAATATGAAACGAAAGCATCAAACAAACACTTACCCCGTTTTAGCGAACTCAATAACCGAGTTAAGCATTCTTTTTCCCAGTTCGCGTTCCACTTGACGATACTGCAGCGATGTGTTCAGCGGTTGTCCAAAGAAGTACTCGATTTCATCACCATGCAAAACGCCCATCCATTCGCCCCACAATGAAGTGCTGGTTCTCTGAAAGGATATTGAAAAAAATAACGAAAAATTAACTATATAACTTGTTGGCAGCGTTGCAGCTAAAAGTTGAAGGAAACACGTTAGATACTCGTAAAAATGAACACAAGTGTATTATTATATTATAATACTCTTGGTGTTACAAAAAAAAAAAAAAATGAAAATTCCTTGTTCACATTCAGCGGTAAAGCACAGAAAGTGGTGTAAACCACAAAAGTCAGCCAGCTTGTCAACAAAGTATCAGGAATGTAAGCACGTGCAACGCTTACATTTAAATTTTTAACATTGAAGCAAAAAGAATCGTTTTAGGAATGGTAACATTTTATTTGCTGGATTTTGGCAGTTTTTTTAAAAACTTTTGTGTTATAGTGTTAAGAAATATGTTATTGAAAAATTAAACATGAACAACCTTTTGCATTAAAAAGCTATTTGCACTGTTTAACCCACACAAATTAATTTTTGTAAACTTTAAGTAAGTTTAAAAGTCACTTCAAAAATTTATACATGCACACGAAACCTTCCACACACACACACACACATTCATATATACACATGCTTGCATCATCTGCCCTTTAGGCTGCTAGTATTGATTTGCCTTGAAAATATTCTGTTTAAAACTTCGACATCCGACAGTTTATTTCGTTTAAGTGCAAATTCATGTTCAAGTCAATTGAGAAAATGTAAAAAAAAATATGTTACAACAAATTTTTTTCCTAGCCGTTTCACTTTCTGGCACTTCCTCATTAGACCTCGACTTGCCAAAAGTTGCTAGGCTGTCAAATAAATGGAACTGTTTTGTTGCATCTCTACCTGTGCTATTGTTAGTAGCTTTGCGCTGCTGAACGTAGTAACTGTGCGACTAACTGTTGGACTGTAGTATATGTGTCTCTTTTTTTATTTGTCTGTTGGTCTAATGTTTGTCTGCATGTCAGAGAGCCAATTACACTTTTATACAGCAGTAGCTGTTCAAAACAATAACAAAAATTCTAAACAAAAAATCAAGCAAATTTTATGAGTCGAATTCACAAATAATTTTTCGAGTTCAACAAAAATGCGAGTTCACGACGACATGCTGTTTCGAGAAACTTCAGTTTGAATGTTAATAGATTTTCGTAATCAAAGTTATATGAAACTCCGGTAAGTCGATAATCTATGGTATTCTATGGAAACATTTCCTTGGAAGAAGAAAAATTAACATTCTGGTTTTTTTATAAAAATTATCACTCAGTCTAAAGAGACAGTTCAATAAAATTCAAAGTTCGAGTCAAATAGTTATTAAGGGTCATTCAATTTGGAAAAAATAATTTTTCCTTTATCTCTACTAAACTATAACGATAACATTAATCAAAACGACTCAACTCATTTGGCACTCCGTTTATGTATTCCTTTTCGTATAGGCGTAAGTAAGTTATGTGAATGTTGCATTTAAACTACGATGAAGGTAAAGTTCTATATAATATGAGCTTCATCCGTCCACTTCCGAACACGACCATTTCCCATCTTATTATTAAATATTGAAAAAGTAGTTTTGGGGTATTTCATAGTCGGGCTAGATTGACTTTAGATTCCTTATTTGTTTTAATTATCCATACTATAAACTTGTGCTTTTTTGGACTCTATAGAATTGTCAAGGATGCAATTAGTAGCACAGACAGGGATCATGAACCTCGCACAAGTCTTGAATCCAAAATATCTACACTTGTAGAGCCAAGCGACTGATGCATAAGTATCAAACAAGCCCAAAGAGCAGTCACCATATTTACAGATGGCTCAAAAATGAGTACAAGAGAAGAGCGGCAGTTTTTTTCTGCAGAGCTCGATATAAGTAAGGCATACAAACAGGTTCCAGAGAACGATCAAAATACGATTGTTCTCTTAACTACCCAGCAGTTATTTTGGAGACAATTGGAAAAACCAACTAGTTTATTTCTAGTGAATTTGGAGTTAGTTGCGAACTAGTACGAAAGACGAAAGCATAGGACAGTTTGGATTTATTTTTACATTCTTTGTTTTTCTTGTCAGCAGGCCCAAACAAAATAAAAAACATAAACGTTCAAAACGTGTTGTGGCTCGTTTTTTCATTTAGATTCCACACTTCTTATTACTTTTGCAAACATTTACAATGAAAATGATTAAGTGGTAAAATATCGGGTAAAACTATTTAAAATGATTTAATTAGTTCTATTGTACGAACCTTCACTATTGTAAAAGTGACCACTTCTGGACTGTATCAAAACGGGCCAGTTTAGAACTATTCATTATGGAACTAGCGCAGATATAGGGCAAAAGGGATGTTTATGGGGACAATTGTCTTTTCCTATGACATCAACCCGTAAAAAGCGTCAGTTTGTTCAATGTAAAAGGGTATTGAAGTGGGACCAGTACTGGCCCCTTTTGGAACTAGCTTAGAACTATTCTAAATCTGGTCCATTTATCTGCAGGGTAATTATAGCCCGTTTCAAAAGAGAAGAACATTTTTTAGTTTCATTTTTCGATGCGCAGTGAGAAATTATTTTTAAAGCTAGAAAATTCTTTAGAGCGTAATTTCTTGCTCTTTTTGTACTGTTCGCTGAACTTTATGCTTTTTTTTAGTGTTTTTTACTATTTTTCTATATATTTAAATGCGCAAACATTCAGAACAAATGATCGCACAAGTACGGTGTTGCACCGACAACCTGCATCTTGTGAGAGAAATCAAATACAAATTACATAAAAAATAAATTATTTTCTCAAGAAAAAATTGTGAAGTAAAATTTCGGCTAACAAATTTTTTTTGACGCCCCCTTTTTTTCAATTTTGATTGGTTGATTTCGAAAAATAAAATTCAGTACTTCCGCAGCGCAGTTGCGATGAACAACAAAATTCAGGAATATACATTAATTTTTTTTCATTTATTTTTCTGCTCAGAGAATATTCAATTTTTTTTTTAATGTCGACCAATCAGAATGAAGAACGCTCTCAAAATTATTTTCTTATTCTCAAACATGCGCGAAATTGTTCTTCTCTTTTGAAACGGGCTATACCACTTATAATTTTCTGCTTTCAATTTATCATAAGTGAAAAAATTACGCCGAAAACAAAACCAGTTCTGATCTCTCACAACAAACAAAAGTATTATTCGTAAATATCACGAACAAAAACACTTCCCTGTTATCGTTGTATGTTCGCTCACTCGTGATTGTTCGTTGGTTGCGAGCGCTTGTTTTTAAATTCAATGAGAAACTCATATTGTGAATATCGAATCTTTAATCGTGAGCGTATTTTTCTTATCATTTTTGGATTTGTGAGTGAATTTCGTGGTGACCGTGGCATGCAGGTTAAGTGTGTGGCTTAGCATGCTCGAAGCCCGGGTTCGATCCCCAGCCGCGGCGAAAAGTTTATTCAATAAAAAATTTTTCTGATCGGTCACCACCTCTCTGCAGACAATGGCAAACCTCAGAGAGTAAATAATGCCATGTAAAGCTTCTTGAGAACATGAGCCGTTCGGAGTCGGCATAAAACATGTAGGTCCAGTTCTCTGTTAATTGTGTGCAAACATTTAATAACACACACAACACAATCGATCATAAGAAGCTCGGTCAAAGTCCTTTCAAGGGCTGAAATGGCCAATTTGTTTTTTTTTTTGTTTTTGAGTGAATTTCAAACGAAAAATTTTAAAGCAGACGAACGTTCGCAAACGAAAGAGGAATGCTTGTGTCCGTTTTTTTTGGTCATGATACATTTGCTAATTTTATATTTATCTGGACGATATTTTCAGAATTTAAAAAGCAAGAAAAAATTTTAATTATTTTCTATTTATAAGTAACATAAAATTATTTATTAAATCATTAAAATACTTTTAGAATTACTGCAAACATATTATAAATTCATATTATTCAACGTAACTGTACAGACTGACATAATTTTTGGATTCTTCATATGTATGTTAAATCTGAGGAATTAAATAATATCGGGCAATTTTTTAATATAAAATAAAAATATAAAAAATATTTGGACACAAAGATTAATTTAAATAACAAAAAATTATATAACAAAACACTCTTCAAGAGTGTTTTTTCACACAAAATTAGAACGCACAACAATACAATTTCAATATTAGATCGTGTGTATCTTCTTGCGCGCGTTTTACAATACATTGTATTCAATGATTTATTCCACCTGCACTTTACCCATGAAAAATACACTTGCGAATGATTAAAAATACAATCTTCTCATGATAACTCATTTTGCGAACGTAATTTAATGATAAATACTTTAGGAAGAGAGTATAACATGCAATGATTCATATGCATACATATTTTTCATGAGCGCGTTTTCCAAAGCAATCGTTCATAGGAAGAGCGTGCCTTCAGAAAAAAGTTTCTCGGAATATGATAAAAAATTCATAATATTTAGAGAAAAATGGTATAGACTTTGCTCCAGAGGATGCCCATCTCTAAATGTGATCCTAAAAATTCTCAAAAAATGATAAAAAGCTTTTATGAAAAAGTTAAATATATAAAAATATAAACGTTTTTAGAGAAGAAGACTTTTTTATTTTTGAGAAAAGATTTGTTTTTATTGGAGAAAATACTTCTCATAGTGAATTTTTTATTAAAATATAGTAAACATTTTTCATTTTCGATAAATTTTTCTCTATAAATGAGAATTTTTTTTGCGAGAAAAATACCTCTCATTATTAGAGACATTGAACTTTTTCCATTTCCCAGAAGTGAAGAAATATTTCTTCAAAAATGTTAAAATTAATTCTAATTGAACAAAATTTTATTTGAAAAAGTGAAAATTGCTATTATCGAAAATAGAAAAATTTTTTATCGAAGAAAGATAAGTGTTTTTTTCTGATTATCATGAGAGTCTCACATGAGAGAGCACCGTTGCAATGTTTTCGTGAACGTTCAATTTCTAGAAGTATTTGTCATAATAAAATACAATCGCAAAATGAGTTATTATAATTAGATTGACTTTTTAATTTTTCATAAGCAAGTTTTTTCGCACCCTGCATACAAACTGCTAATTTCCACTCAAATCTTTGAGGATTTCCACTAATTTCCTCAAAGCCTTTCATCAACCGGTCGCAGTAAGGAACATATGGTCTATGTGAGATTCCAAAAAGAGACAGCCAGATTAACCTAACCTAAGCCTAACTTACTTAATATTGTATTGAATGCACATTCTATTAATATTGAAGACGAGCAATGCTTAGCATGTGTGGTACACTAAGGGAAAAAGTTATGTAGTCAGTACAGAGACAGCTATGTAAAATCTATGCACTGCAACTTGTATGAGAACGCAACGAGAGCAGTATTTACTGAGTAAAGGGAGCGTGTACTGACTACATATCAAGTTATTCACTTTTTGAAATGAATAAAAAATGTATTCAATACATCATGTTATGTGTTGAATACATAGCAGACTTCAATAGATACAAGCAACGTGTACTCAATCAACGTGTTATGTAATTTTTTACAAAAACTTTACTCAATACATAAAATATAGACTCAGTACACGTCCCCCTTATACAATTGAAGTGACACATTTATTCAGTACATAACATATGGACTCAGTACACGTATCTCTTGCACATCGGCACACGATTTTGCTGTTTAATGTCATTCGTTTCTTGATTTTCAAATAAGCAACACCTCTAAAGCCTCTAGAAAATCAGAGCAGGAATGAGTTTATCCACTGTACTCTAGAACAAAAGCGATGATTGGATAAGAATTAAATGGCTGGGTTTCTAAAAGTAATTGCCAATTATTTTGTGAAATCTAGTCATTTCTTTATTAAGTTATTTATTGCATTTGTTGAGAGCGTGATTAAGGCACAGACATGAATTGTGTATATTTCAATACATGAAATTATGAACAAAAAATATATAATGAATACATTATGCATGTACTCATTGCATAAAATTATGTTTGTAACATATGTAATGAGTAAATGATGTATGTACTCATTATATAAATGTATGCACTAAAAATATGTAATGAGTAAATTATGTACGTACTCATTACATAAAATTATGCATTTAAAATATGTAATGAGTAAATAATGTATGTACTCATTGCATAAAATTATGTACTCCAAATATGTAATGAGTAAATTATGTATGTACTGAGTCAATAATTTATGTAATACGTACATAAGATCTTTACTCATTACATAAAATTATTTGTAACAGTTTGCGTTGAGTACATAAAATTCTTTATTGACTACATAACCGCTTGAAAGCATTATGTAGTCAATAAAGATTTCAACATGTACTCAATACATGAAAAATGTAAAATTTTTGTGTGCAGAAAACTATGCGATGAGTACATAAATTTATGTATTGAGTCCATAGGTTTTTCCCTCTGTGTAATTTCCTAAAAAACTTTACAACTTAATTAAATATATTTGTTGTTAAATGTTCTTAAATAAACCCTGCTTATGGCATTCTGTAGCACAAATATGATATTTTAAAATTTTATTCATAAAAATCGGTCCAGTAGTTTTGGAGTCTATTGCGAACTTAATATTTCCACTTCAATTTTATATAATAGTTTAGATGAGTGGCCTTTATTGGTAAGGACAATACATTGTGATGACATATCTAGTTTTAAACATTCACTAGGGCGTTCAAGATGCTGCCAGCCTTACAAATAAAACACATGATTTTTGTCAAAATTAAAGTTTATTCTTTTACATAGTCCCCTTTCGGCTCGATACACTTATTCTTAGGATTTTTTAACATTGCGATGATCTTTGGACAGTAATATTTCTCAAGATCTCCAAAATAGGCTTAAGTTTTCAATTTGACCTGTTCATTCATTGTAAATCTCTTTCCTTGCAGTCACCTGTTTAAATTTGGTAACATATAATAGTCGCTGGGGACCAAATCTGGAGAATATGGGGAATGAGGAAGCAGTTTGAAGCGTAACTCGTGCAATTTGGCCATGGTTTCGATAGATTTGTGAGTTAAGGAACAGATGATTTTTTTCTTCGACAAATGCATTTGCGATTTCGGTTTTCAGTTGGTCCAATAATTTGCAGTAATAGTCGCTGTTAATTTATTTTCCTTTTCTCAAATACTCGATGAACAAAATGTCATTTGAATACCAAAAAACACCTTTCCGGTCATTTGTTGAGTCTTTATTAGTGGGACCTACCCACTTTTTTATTGATTCCTTCGTTTCTGGTGTGTAATGGTGGTGTATAGTGGTCCATGCTTGATGCATGATCACCATTTTACGCAAAAAAATCAGTCAGATTTTAATTGAACATGTCCAAACATTGTTGGGAAGTGCAAACACGTTCGTGTGTTTAATTTTTTGTTGACAAACCCGGTAACCATCTAGCAGTCAGCTTTCTCATGCCATAAGGTTTATGTAAACTGAAACCACCGACCTATTTGATATGCCTACAACTGAAGCTATATCACGCACCTTCACTTTCGACTTATCCAATACAAAGAAAATCGTGGATTTTTCCAATACATTTTGGAGTGGTCACTGTTTTAGCGGTTCCCCGGCTTGTTAAGCTTTTGTGCTAATTCGACCTCTTTTGAACTCTGCAATCCAATATTTTACGTTTGAATACGACGGAGCAGATTCAACATAATTTATATCAAGGTTTTTTTTTTTGGTTTCTTTGGGACTTTAGTTAGGCAAAAAGTAGTTCTTAATCAAGGCATGAAAATCTTTCATATCCATTTTTATAACAATACCAAAAGTTCTTTAATTTAAACAAGTAAAGAATCCTAAACCTGAGGCTGAGGATCCTAAACCTACTTTTCCAAAAATTAAAAATAATATTATTGGAAATGGGCGTGTCCGTGGGCGGATGAAGCCTATATTTTATATGCATTTAAATGTTGATGAAAAATTTACAAAATTTTATTGTGCTTTCGCTATGGGAGGTGGGCGTTTTCATCCCAATATTTGAACACACCTTAGTTTTGGTATAAAATACATACCTACCAAAATTGGTCTCTCTATGACAAACATAACCTTATTTAATGATAAACGTCCATTTTTCAAAACCATCTTTGTTTTCTCGTAAAAAACATACGTGCCAAATTTTATCTCTAAAGGTTAAACAGAGGTTTACTTATTGCGTTTTCATTTTTTAGGTTGTATGGGAGGTGGGCGTGTCCATGTGTGGATAATACCCATTTTTCGAAGACATCTTTGTGTTTACATAAAACACATACACACCAAATTTTATTGTTGTAAGTTAATTATGAGCTAATTTATCCAGTTTTCAATTTTAGCTTTGTATGGGAGGTAGACGTGTCCAAGGGCGGATGATGTATATTTTTTAAAACTATCTTTTTTTTTGTTATAAAAAACATATGTGTCAAATTTTATCTCTGTAAGTTAAACAGAGGCTTATTTATTGTGTTTTCAATTTTTGGGTTGTATGGGAGGTGGGCGTGTCCGTGAGCGGATGACGTTCATTTTCAAGACATCTTTGTGTTGATACAGAACGCATACACAGAGGGAAAAACCTATGGACTCAATACATAAATTTATGTACTCATCGCATAGTTTTCTGCACACAAAAATTTTACATTTTTCATGTATTGAGTACATGTTGAAATCTTTATTGACTACATAATGCTTTCAAGCGGTTATGTAGTCAATAAAGAATTTTATGTACTCAACGCATAAATATGTGTCGTGAATTCATGGATGTATGTGGTGAGTACATGCTCACTGTACTCATCGCAAACTGTTACAAATAATTTTATGTAATGAGTAAAGATCTTATGTACGTATTACATAAATTATTGACTCAGTACATACATAATTTACTCATTACATATTTTTAGTGCATACATTTATATAATGAGTACATACATCATTTACTCATTACATATGTTAAAAACATAATTTTATGCAATGAGTACATGCATAATGTATTCATTATATATTTTTTGTTTTTGTATTGAATATATACACAATTCATGCCTGTGCCTAAAGCACCCTCTCAACAAATGCAATAAATAATTTTATAAAGAAATGACTCGATTTCACAAATAATTGGCAATTACTTATAGAAACCCAGCCATTTAATTCTTATCCAATCATCGCTTTTGTTCTAGAGTACAGTGGATAAACTCATTCCTGCTCTGATTTTCTAGAGGCTTTAGAGGTGTTGCTTATTTGAAAATCAAGAAACGAATGACATAAAACAGTAAAATCGTGTGCCGATGTGCAATAGATACGTGTACTGAGTCCATATGTTATGTACTGAATAAATGTGTCACTTTAATCGTATAAGGGGGACGTGTACTGAGTCTATATTTTATGTATTGAGTAAAGTTTTTGTAAAAAATTACATAACACGTTGATTGAGTACACGTTGCTTGTATCTATTGAAGTCTGCTATGTACTCAACACATAACATGATGTATTGAATACATTTTTTATTCATTTTAAAAAGTGAATAAATTGATATGTAGTCAGTACACGCTCCCTTTACTCAGTAAATACTGCTCTTGTTGCGTTCTCATACAAGTTGCAGTGCATAGATTTTACATAGCTGTCTCTGTACTGACTACATAACTTTTTCCCTTAGTGTACGTACCATATTTTATAGGTGTAGGTTAAATATGAGCTGAGTTATGCAGTTTTCAATTTTTGCGTTGTACGGGAGGTAGGCGTGTCCGTGGGCGGATTCAAAAAATATTCAATAGTGCAGATCCTTGGGTCCATGTGACCATGTGTACCAAGTTTCATCCAATTATCTCAACTCCTTCTTCTTATCCTGTGTTTACGGACAACACACAGACGGACGGACAGACGGACGGACGGACGGACGGACATAAATAGCTCGACTCACGAACAAGTCGAGAAGTCAAAAAGACGCTGATCAAGAATATATATACTTTTCTATACTGGACTCGCTTCGTTCTATGCGTTACAAACGTTTGCACAAAGTTAATATACCCTGACCTTTCAGGTTAAGGGTATAAACACTGTAAGGTCACTATTCATAAGCAGAACGATATGACCTTTTTGGTGTGTTCGTGATAAAGATGCCATCCGAAAAAAATGTCATAGATTTGAATTATTGCTAAAAGATCGAATTTGAAGCAACGCTGTACATTATAGTTTTATTTAAAATTTTGCCAATTATTGGCCTGAATTCAAACTTTGACATATAACAAAAACTAATGTTCGTTCCATGGTGCTTTTTTTTACTGCAACTTTAGATCAGGGATGGGAAATAACTTTTCCGAAATTGTACCAAATCGAAATAAAAATTGTACCTACTTTTTGGCATTAAATTGTACTATTTTTTTTCCCCATAAATAATAAACTTTTTTGATGTAAGGTAAAATGGGGAGTTTTGAATCACACTTTGATTTTGTGCCATAACTTTCTCAAAAATCAATATTTGTTTTATCTGAAACCGTCTATTTGTAGATAATGAATATACATAACTACCTCCAGATGCATTTATTCAAAATTTTTAATTTAAAAAAAAAATTCTAAGCTTGAAAAAAATGAGATTTTTGGATTTTCAAAAAAAGTGGGGAGTTGTGAATCACTACTATAAATGGTGAACAATAAAATTTTCGATTAATTAACTTTTATTAAACTTGAAAAAAAAATTAAAGAGCAAATAGTTCTCATGACAAAAATGAAAAAAATAATGGCCAATTTTATGTTTATTGACGAACATTTGTATTATGTCGCGGCATGATGTCTGAGTAAATCTTGAAATACAACACAAAAAAAAATTTTAATTTACTTTGATTTCACATAAAACGTTCATAAAATTCATTAATAATGTGTAATACGTATGACAGATGTGCGAGCCAATTGTCAAAGTTCGAAAACAAAGTGATTCACAACTCCCCACATTTATTGACTCACAACTCCCCATTTTAAATGTTCTAACATAGGCGACGCGTCATCAGCACATAATGTTATTTCTACAAAATCTCTTCGGTGGGTTAAATGGCAATAGATCAGAGATCATTTTGACGATACTTACGTTTCGATACATTTCTGAAATAGTTTTAAAAATTTTATTGTCGTTGATCCTCGAAAAAACTTTTTTCAGCACGCAAAAAAATTATTTTTGGTTGACACACTCTGAATACGTGTTGATGGCACAAATGCCATCAAATGCTATAAGAAGTGAGAGCCCAGACTAGTAAACAATTTTGACACTAGTTTCCTGATGTCAAGCAAATTTAACATGGCGGATATTTAAGTGATTCACAACTCCCCATTTAACCTTTTTTTAATAAAATATTTAAATTAAAACAAAATTTATAGAAATGGACATACAGTTCAATATTCATACATAGTTAAATAAATATAGTACTCTACATTCAATTTTTAAATTTTAATCAAGTTGCAGTTACCCGAGCCGATCCAAAAAATTAATTTTTAAGCAATTCAATTTATTTGACATTAATGCGTTCGTGCTAGAAAGAGCCGACCATGTAATAGAAAAATAAAATAGAAGAGCTGATCGAGTGGCAGTTCGTTTGCATATGTTGTTAAAATGGTTGCAAAAATTCACAAAAAAGGCACTGAAAACTTTAAAAAATACAAAAAAAGCAAAGAAAGTCGATACGAAGATGACGAAGACCAAGTGTATGAAAATGTAGGTACTAAAAATGTCTTCGTGGTACTTACGTACTTTTTATTTTAAAATTGTACTGAATAAGTACAATTGTACTGAAAAACCCAACACTGCTTTAGATTAAAAATGGTGGAGCTATCTTTGTCTACATTAAATTTTGCTATTAATACTATCTAGCAGTTAAGTTTTTATCGATTTATGTAAACCGAACAACATAACTTCTTCTCCAAAAAGGTTAACTTCGACATACTTTAAGGAAATTTAATGTTTTGATTTTCCAAAATATTGTTCTTCTCACTTTATTTCATAATAATGTCATCTTTGAGTGACATTCTAAAGGATATTGCTTTATTTTGTCTAAACTTTTCAACTGGCATAGTTTACATAAATGCTAAACACATAAATTATAAACGTATAAATATTTTATGACAACAACAAAGCTTGTGCTTCGTCACATCTATAAAATTCTATAAAAATTCTCTCGAGTGCACTTAAAACGCTGTAAATATTCACTTACATAGCAAAACAACAACAATAGCAAAACATAGACACGGCGATATATCAACACTCACACGCATACACATAATTATGGCTCAAGGATAATGACGAGATTGTGTTAATTAAATAGTTCTACTAACTGTGCTGCAGGCAATAAAATCAAGGATTATCCTTATCATGCGCCAAAGTCATAATTAAATGATAATGATAATCATAACAATGCTTGGTGAAGCATGGATGCAACTAATTCTTCATGCTCTGCTCCTGCGATACTTCATCATCTTCTTTGTGCTCTTCATTTTTGCATTCTTCTGCTCTATGCGTCGTCTTCTTCCTCTTCTTCTGCTTCGGCGGCAATAAATTATGCAGCAAATGTAGCAAAAAGCGGCAAAGTTTTTGTGCAAAATTTACTGCATATTAGTTTCATGCACCAGCACTAGTGAACGAACGCACGTCCTTAACGAGCCAACTCTGAAGAGACTGGCTGCAACAGCAGCAACAATAGAGTAGGTAAAAGTTTTGTTCCGGTTTAGAGCTTGTCAGAGAGTGAGGGTGTAGAGAAAAATTAAAAATCACCATTTTAATGTTTCATTCTCTGCGAAAAAGTTTAGCACATCAATTTTCAACAACTTGGCAGCTCTGTAAATAGAGCTCATTATAAGTAAATTTGTTGTTGTCAGTTGCTGAGTTACCAACACAACAATGTATGGTGCTGGAAGCTGCTGTCTATTGAGACTGAAACGGAAACATTGCTGAACAAATTGGCGGAAATGTGTGTAAAAAAAAAAGTCTTAAATGTCAACGAGCTGTTTCCCTCTGTGATGCATGCTTGATGTTATTGGAATTGCATAAAAAGCATTTCAATTCAATACAAAATGAACAAAGCAGCAATTAAGTTGGCAGCATATCAGATGGTACTAAAACGGTAACGAGAGGAAAAAATATCTCTTTGGCAACAATAAAAGCCTTGATTAACACATTGTTATCGACAGAGCTATTATAGAAAATTTGAAAATTTTTAACAGAAGGTGAATTTTAATATCGAAAGTTAAAGTTGTCACATTTTAAAATGCTTTTTATACAAAAATATTCCTGATTTGATGCATTGATGAATGTAAAGTAAATATTCGCTTTGTTTTATTTATTGTCTTTAATTTTAAAATTTATTTAAACATAGAACTACTACTAGTTCAACTACTGTACTACTAGTACTGTACTGTGCACTACTTTTTGCACACAACTGTAGTTGAGTATATATAAATAAGTAGCCACTTAACATAAATTTGTGGGTTAAGATCAAGGGTTTATTAATTGAATAAACTAACTATTTGCTAACTCGATTGATTACTAATAATTACACTATTTAAGTGCAGCACTTGCTATAACTTTATCAAAAGTTGCATATTTTATAACTGCATAAATTTGTTATCGAGTCATGCAACTCACACCATCATAACATTATATAACAAAGGACAAAAAAAAAATAAATAAAGAGTATCAAAATAATATGACTATTAGTGTGCGTGAACTGTCAGTCAGGATGCACGTTGCAGAGGTGGTAATTAAATCAAGCGTGTCAAAATAACAGTAACTTTTGCCTGAGCAGACCAAAGGGAAGGGCAGCAAAGTTTTGCCCAGCTAACTGTTTTATACCAGCAGCAAACGTTATAGTTAGCTAGAAAAAAAAATAATTTAAGGATAATAATGCTTAAAGAGGAGTTGAAATCTATAAATATTTAATAGACAATTTCATATTAATCGAGGTGTACTTCAACAGGCAAACAAAAATATCGAGCAGTATTAATTAGCACTGTTAACAGTAGCGTTCACAACTATCAAGTTATCAGAAAAATTTTTGAAGCAATAGAATAAAACCTGAAAAATTGTATATTTGAGGTATTTAACATTAGATATGTTCGATTCGCCAGCCTATACTCAATTGATGTAGCTTATTTCAAAATTTTTATGAGCAACCAACAACAACAAATTCTCAACAAACATTTTGAAATATTTTGAAAATGAAACAGTTGACCTGTTGAAAAAATTTTACCTGCCAATAAATCAATCGACATAAGACATTTTGAATCATTTTGAAATATGTTGAAAATAAAACAGTGGACTGCTTGAAAGAATTAAATTTTTGTTTTTGTACTCACATCACAATTTAGCAGAATCTATGACATTTCATCCCATCCTGTACACAAACCATCTAAAAAATAAGAACTTGGCAACGCAACTTTACTCAACTCAAAAGGTTATGTTGTTATTTTCTCATACAAATTTTGAAATAAGCTACTTCAATTGAGTATAGGCTGGCGAATCGAACGCAGCTATTATTAAAAAATGCAATAAGTAAAAAAATGTACTTTTCCAAAATTTGGAGATATTAGAATTATGTTACGATGTCGATGGCGTCCCGCTAAAAGGGCCAATCTTCCATTTTTTCGGAAAAGCCAATATAATTTTTCCATTATATTGGTCGAACTGCCTATCTCTGTTATGAGATTTGGTCAATCCATATCTTGAACAGTGTTAATAGGGCCAATCTGCTTGATAAATTTATTTCTATGAATAAATAACGAGTTTACTTGCCATATAAATTTCATTTTGTTTCACTTGCTTCGCGTATTGCTTAAGTTTTTATTCAAGTGAAATTAGGATTTGGCAGAAACTCAAGATTGGCCCTGATAAGTAGTACTTTGACAATAAAGATTAAGCTATAAAAAGAGCCAATCTACTACACATTTTTGATTACAGAATCTGTAAATCTGTTTCCAGACAAAAGGGCCAATGTGCATTCTTGTATTTTTTCAATTAAATTGTAATTATTTATAATTCTTGCAGATTTTTTTAAATCAATTAGTTTAAGCCGCAGTATTTAATTCAGATTGTTCATTGAAATATTGGAAAGTACATTTTTATCAAAATTTCTACATGATTGAATCATCTTAATCTTAAAGGTTAACTAGAGAAAAGCAGATTCTCACTTTTGGCGCAACGCCATCGATATGTACATTAGACCGTCTCGACTTATAGGCGAAAAAAATAAATGTCTCCCCACACCAGCTAATCTGAAGCATTATTGAAAGGAGGTTTCGAAAAAAAAAATTTTTTTTTTTTGACCGAACGTAGGGGTCGCGCATCGACATTTTTCTTTATATCTTCGGTATTTACAGTTCGATCTTAAAGAATTGTATATTTTTGGTTTTGTCTCAAGAAGACCTATTTTTTGTCTCTAGAACTCATTGACCTCAGTTGACCTCTTATTGTAATGACCCACCAGACCTCAGTTTCTACCATCTTAACGTACCATTTTGGTTTCAGAAATGGAAAGCCCATAAAAAATCATTTAACTTTTATAAAAGAAATTTTTCGCTTTTTTCATTAAAAATATTTTAAAAATTGTTTTATTTAATGTTCTTGCAAATTTAAAATTTTTTGTCATATCGTATTATTTTTATAAAATATCCACCGAAAACGTTCTTACAACGAGAAAAAAACCATAGTAAAATTATCTAAGATAGCTTTTGTGAATACTAAATGAAATAACTAGAAATAACGAACAAGAAAGATGCAAATAGTTATCAATCAATAAATTTTTTACATTTTACAATGTTAATTATCGGAATGTATAGATAATACTTCCCAATCAATTGTATTACTTCCCAACAGCGCAATTCTACTAATATACTTATGAAAATGTGCGAATACCTAATGGTTTTACCATTAATTCACCATAAATATAAAATTCGATAAATTAGCAGATTAAACTTTGTTGTCATATCCAAGAACTTTGTTGGCTTAAAACAGACCAAGCCCTTAGGTAAACTAACATAGATTTTTTGTTAATTTTTCTTAAGTTTTTTTCTAGGTGTCATTCTACAATTGTTGCCGTTATTTTAAACTTCGACAAACCTTGGACATTAACAACACGATCTTAAAGAATAGTCCAGAAAGTTTAATACGAAGGAAGTTTTTTGCTGGCTTAATTGCATTACTTTAGAATTGTACATTAGGATGCTTTTTTCGGATGTGAACGTTTTCGGTGGATATTTTATAAAAATAATACGATGACAAAAAATTTACAAATTTGCAAAAAAAATTACAGTAAAAATTTTTCATATTTCTAGCGGAAATAGCGAAAAAATTCTGTGGTAAAAGTTTAATGATTTTTAAAGGGCTCTCTTATTCTGATATCAAAATGGTACGTTAAGATGGTAGAAACTGGGGTTCGGTGGGTCAGTACTATAAGGGGTCAACTGAGGTCAATGAGTTCCAGAAAGCAAAAATAGGTCTTCCTAAGACAAAAACAAAAACATATCATTCTTTAAGATAGGACGGTAAATAACGAAGTTATAAAGAAATATGTCGATGCGCGACCCCTACGTTCGGTCAAAAAAAAAAAAATTTTTTTTCGAAACTTTCTTTCAATAACGCTTTAGATAAGCTGGTGTGCGGCGAAATTTATTTTTTCGATACGGTCTAATGTACATATTACCGCCCGTGGTATTTTAATGATCGAGGGACAGCACAAACACACACACAACTCGTAGAGCAGAAATGTAAACATACATACGATTTGCATTGGATCATTGCTGGTATAATTCGCATGTCGTTCGTACCGGGATATAATAAGTTCGCTGAGTTCAGCTTAACAGTGTTGACAGCAATCTCTTACTAAGAGGCACCAACCGCTGATGGTTAATCAAATAAAATGTATTTTTTCAAAAATATATCCTTTTGTCACTTACAACTTATATTTCTAAGATTGAGAGAGGGCTTAAATAATTAAGTTGATGTAGAACAATGCAGGATAACAGATTAAACAACGTATAAGTAATAATATCTTTATTTTGGTAATAACATTTTTTGAATTTTATGAGGTTTAAGTAACAGAAGAATTTAACAGAAGAATTTATAAATGAAATACGTTGTAGAGTTTTTAAGTTTTTATCAATTTAGGCATGATTCAATGAAAAAAAGGTTATTCGTATTTTTGACGTCTTCTCTATTGCCCACCAGGAAAAGCGATCATCCTAGATAGCTTCTTGACACATGCTTTTAGATTCAGAGCTCATGACACTTCGTTCCCAAACGTTATATGGGCATTTCCACAGAAAGGTCCACCGCGGCCAAAAAAAAAAGTTCTTGAAAATGATTTTTTTTCAACATGGTCACATTAAGAAATTTCAAATTGATCAAAATTGAAAGAATTTTGCATTTATCTAAATCAGATTTCGAAATATTCGCATGCTATCGAATAGTCGCGCCAACTCACCTGTTGTGTTTATGATGTTTTTAGGGCATGTTTTGTTTGGATAACAACTTCTAGAACAGATACATTATGCTTTGACTTTTGCTTTCTAAAATCACTTAGAGAAAGCAAAGAGTCGAAAGAGAACGCAAAAGGAAATATGCGATTACCAATAACGGTTAGATTATGATTTGCATTATCGCTTACTGCTATGTCCCGTGCACGATCGAAAAACAACATTTCTTATCAGTACATCCAAAGTACTTGCTCAAATTGCATCAAATTTTTTTTGTAAACAGACTTTGTGTGTGCCATCAATATATAAAAGTTGGAGATATAAAAAGATTTGTAATTTTGGTGATTATTTTAAGTTTGTCCTGTGCGCGACCGTAAGTGCGACAAAATAATTTTAAAAACAAATTGTTTATTTTTTATTACATAAAATTTTCAATTATATTAATGTAGATGAGCGAAAATAGTTGCCAAAAAAGAAGAGAAACTTGCAAACGGTGGAGAGAAAAGTTGAAGGAAGATCTAATAAAATGGGAAAACAATAAATTAAAAAACAAGATAAGAATGCGGAACACCAGGCTAAGATGGAAAGCGGCGACGGATGGTAATAATGAAGTAGTGGATAAAAGAAGGCAGCTTGAGCGCATACGTAAGAGACAATATCGACAAAAGCTCGCAGAGAAGAGAGATGCTACAAAAGAGCAAAGCTGTCCTTACAAATTCATATATTTTATATTTTATATGCATTTAAATGTTGATGAAAAATTTACACATACCAAGTTTTATTCCTGTAGCTCACAGTTAATGCCTTTATTGTGCTTTCGCTATGGGAGATGGGCGGATTCATGGACGGATTACTTCCAATTTTTGAACAGACCTTAGTTTTGGTATAAAATACATCCATACCAAATATAATTTCTCTATGACAAACATAACCTTATTTATTGAGTTTAAAAATTTTTGAGTTGTATGGGAGGTAGGCGTGCCCGTAAGCGGATTACGTCCATTTAGCTCTGTAGGTTAAACAGAGGCTTATTTATTGCGTTTTCAATTTTTTGGTTGTATGGGAGGTGGGCGTGTCCGTGAGCGGATGACGTCCATTTTTCGAAAACATCTTTGTGTTTGTATAAAACACTTACATACCAAATTTTATTGTTGTAGGCTAATTATGAGCTGAGTTATGCAGTTTTCAATTTTTGCGTTGTATGGGAGGTAGGCGTGTCCGTGGGCGGATTCCAAAAATATTTAATAGTGCAGATCCTTGGGTCCATGTGACCATGTGTACCAAGTTTCATCCAATTATCTCAACTCCTTCTTCTTATCCTGTGTATACGGACAACACACAGACGGACAGACGGACGGACGGACGGACATAGATAGCTCGACTCACGTGGTGACGGTGATCAAGAATATATATACTTTTCTATACCGGACTCGCTTCGTTCTATGCGTTACAAACGTTTGCACAAAGTTAATATACCCTGACCTTTCAGGTTTAGGGTATAAAAAGAAATAAATAAAATCTATTCACAGATGGCGGAGATATTGGCTTCTCAATTTAGAACATTCAATTTGAGACAGTTTTTTTCTCTCTCTTGGCATTTGGTTAAAACACACGCTAAATAACTAACGACAATATTACGAAAATTCATTAAAAATACTTTTGGTTAGAATTTTGCTAAAATTTTTAACACATTTAAAAGGAAATTTATCAAACTTTTAGAAAGAATGAAAAAAATTTAAAAACCGTTAAAATCCGACCAAGATATTCACATGGCAAGTCAAATTTTTGAGTTCTTAACACATTTTTTTACAAATTTAACAATTGATGAATGCATAAAACTATAATTTTTTAAAAAATTGTTACTTTTAAAAAAAATTTAAGTTCGAGCAACTTAAGTACTCTCCTCCAACCAAATTTCATATCAATCAAAAAGCAGATTTTTTCTCAAACATTTAATTTCTCTATTAGAAGGTTGGGAACCCCCTCTATCAGATATATCATTTATATCAGACATGCACAACGAAATCAACAAAATTTTTTCGTTTCGTTGACGCCGAAAAATTAATTATCAAAATTATTTCGTTTTTTAAATAACGTTAAAAATTTATCAAATTAAATTTCGTTTCGTTGAAAAACGAAAAATTTTCTATAATTTTCTCCTATGCTAAAAAAAATTTCTTCTGATACAAAAAAAACTAAATTTTTTTGTTGAAATTAACGTTATTTTCAACGGTTGATTGGGAAAAAAAACGAAAAAATTTTATATCGTTTTCTCCGAAACGAAATAAATATTTTTCGTTTTTTGAATTAACGTTATTTTTTTATTTCGTTTCAACGAAACAAAAAAACTATTTCGGTTACCGTTAAAATTAACGTTAACATGCATGCCTGATTTATATATACATTCTGCACATCTGGGCAACAAAACCTTTCAAATGATATTAGTTTCAATTGTTTTGAGTTTTAATTAATACCAAAAAAAACGTACGACAAACTTGAATGTTCACGTATTAATATATAAGATTTATATAGAGCCATCTTGACAGCTAAAACTAAACACTGAATACTGCAGCGTAGTTATGTTCATCGCGACACAACTCTTTTTGGTTGCTTTTTTATTCTAAGAACTGTAATTGAAGACATGAATAACGGAAGGTGATATGTCGCAGAAATAAAGTTTTAAGAAAATTGAGTTCAAAGTTTTACTTTATATTAAAATCCACACTAAATCATACACTGTCCAGCAGTTAATTTCTAAAACAGCCACAAACATGGTTAATTTTAATTTTTAAATCAATGAAAATAAAAAATCAAAAAATGTGACATATCACATTTATCGATGAGTTCTTTGATGAATAAGTTCCGTTGAGTAACGTTGGAGTCAAAAGAGTTAATCAACAACTGCCATAAGTGAGAGACTATTTTGGTGTATTCTTAATTTAAATACCTGACGACAGCTGACGACAATTGTCGTATTGTTTAATAGAACTTATAACAAAGTAATTGAATTGAAATAACATCGGAGAGGTGCCTTTTATCTATGTATATATACAGTACAAATATATATTGGTTCGCAGGAAACATTTTTTGTTTTTATGACAGTGGACTAAATAACGATTTTGCGGTCACGTGTTTCGTATTAATGACTGTGTGTATGTGTTTGTGTTTGTATTGTGCGTTTTTATTTGCTTATGTAATCGTTTGTTCGGATAATTAAAAGTTTGGTCAAGGACGCAACGTCAAAATATATTGATTTTTATTTTTTTTTTACTCTATTTCTTGCTTACATTCACGCACTGTCACTGATTGTGTAACATATTATTTTTTGACGAGCAGATACAAACATACATTAATAAATATATATATATATATACTAAACATATGTGAACATAATATAACAAATTAACAACTAGTTAGATATATTCAATTGAGCAAGTGTACATTTGTATACATGTTACTTTGTTTATTTAAAATTCACAAGTTCTTTTTTATGATGTTTGTTGTTGAATGTGAATAAAAAAATTATGCACGAATTGTACAACATATGTGTTTGCCACAATAACAAGCCAAGGTCATGATGTAAGCATAGCTAGTAAAAAAATTTTAAGCTGGTAAAATCTATTTTTGAAATGGTGTTACTTGAGAGATATGCATATGTTGTTTGTATTATAACTTGAAATTTTAAACTTTTAAACAAATGCCCCACCCAATCTTTCTGGTATGCTCTCTATAAACCTCTCAACATGTTTGCCTTAAAAAGAGCAAAGTTGAATTGGGCAGATTATTCAACACTTGAGTGTACTAGAAGTGGAAAATGCATTAGCTGTATCAGCTATGTCGTTTTTGTTTGTATGTATCTGTGAATAATTAATCGCTTAACAACTCAATGTTACAATGTTCATTGGAATTGACTTAAGACACAGCTATAGACAAAAGTGTCAAAAGTTACCAAATTTTTAATGATATTCTAAAGTTTTAACAAGTATTTTTTTTTTTTATAAATCTGCAGCCTAATTTTAGTTTTTTTTACTGTTATTCAACAAGCATATTTTATACTCACATGTGTAAAATAGTAATAATGCACTGATGCACCCCGTTCGGCCAGCGCCTGAGCGTATTCATTCGTGGGACATGTAAAGAAATAATCGCCAACGGCACGTCCAATTTGCTGTTGATTTTGATAACCTGGATTGCCTTCCCAACTGGTATACTGTAAATAGAAAATTCAAATTTATTTATATTTTGAATAATATAATCATAAATAACTTTGTGAATTATTATATAATATATGAAAACACAAGTCGCATGACATTTGAACTATTTTGGCAAACATGCCAAACCACATTTTAGCCACCACATACGCACATCTCATACACAGACTAATATTTAATACGAAATTAATGAAAATTTATGTTTGCCCAACGGATCAAATTAAAAGCCACATATTAAATATTTATACATTTCACTGAAATGCATCTCCTCTAAGGAAAACCGCGGAAATGACGATACAATTGTCAGAGCAAAAATAAAACTGAATAAATGGTTAGCAAATGCGTTTCATATAGAAGACGATAATATATACAGTGAGGAGCACAAATGAGTACATGTTTATACTTTGTGCAGTTGTTAATAAATATGGAAAGAAATAACAAAGCAAACGAAAAAATTTGCTTGGCTTTTTATATTATGGTCAATCGTCAACAAAACGGTTAATAATACAAAACGTAAAACATAAATCCTAAGAAAAAAAACAAAGAAAATAAAAACAACTCGCATGTACTCAATTTTGCACTCGGGAGTTATAAGTTAATTTTTTCTGCAAAACATCAAAGTTTACCATTTGATTTGAAAGTGTTTTCATTGTTTTATGATTTGCTTTAACAACTTTAGTTTGAGATTGCGTTTTATTGTCGATGGTAACAATTTTCTCCAAAAAGTTTACATAATTAAAATTTATAAATTTAATAATTTCATACCTCAATAAAATTATGAATAAGCTGTCAAAAGACTCTGAGCATAGTATTGTATCCAAGACAAAAAGTGGCTCTTCGTCGCGAATGATAGCTAAGCAGCTTAAATTAAGCAAGTTAGCGATAATTACAGTCCAGATGTGGCTTAATGTTATTCCTAAACCACAAATAAGACGAAGTAAAAATATTTTAACGGATGCGAACGCTCGTCTCATGGTAAAAGAGATGAGAAGAAATAGGTGTTTAACACCAAAAGATGCTTCTATAGCAATAAACAATCCAGTTAGCCAAAGGACTGCTAGAAAAGCCCTTCAAAAAATTGCCAACATCGCAGCCGTAAAAAATCAAAAACTGCTTTATCGGTGAAGAACAATAAGGCACGGTTGAAGTTCGCCAGAGAACACCGAAATTGGTAAGCAGAAGACTTGAAACGTGTCATCTGGTTAAATGAGTCGAAATTCAGAAACAGTAAAACTCGGTGGAGGAAACGTCGGGAAAATGAGAAAAGAACACTATCTGCTCATTTTGCATACTCATCTTCCCGAATTCGTTGAAGGGAGCGCCTATTCTGAAGAAGAAGTGATATTTCAACAGGATGGCAACCCTAAACATACCTTAAAAATCGTGCAAGAATGGCTGATCGGACAAAGTTTTAGATTGATACAGTAGTCAGCCCAATAGCCAGTCCAGACCTCAACCTGATTGAAAATTTGTGGTTAACCGTGAAAAGATGGTTGTGACAATACCTAACAGTCCCAATAAACCTGGACGATCTGTGGCGGCGGGCACAGCAGGAATGGCAGAATATTCCAAATTAAATAATTGAGAAATTGGTGGAAAGTGTGCCAAAACGAGTAGAAAGTGTAATACGAAATAGAGGACTGTGAACAAATACTAAAAATTGGCTCCATCCTTAAAAGTGCAAAATTGAGTACATGCGAGTTGTTATCCTTTTCGTTATTTTTTCTCTTTTAATTGATTATTATTAATTTTTTGTTATTGTTGAGGATTGAGCATGAATCTTGTTGAGGATTGAGCATGAAATAAAAAGCCAACAAAAGTTTTCCGATTTTCTTGGCATTTCTTTTCTTATTTTGTACCAAGTGCAGGAAGTATAAACATGTACTCATTTGTGCTCCCCACTGTATATATATGTATATAGGGTGTTTATTAGAGTGTATCGACTTATATACCAAAATTAAATAGTACATGAGAAATCTTTTATTGTATACTTTTTATACCCTAAACCTGAAAGGTCAGGGTATATTAACTTTGTGCAAACGTTTGTAACGCATAGAACGAAGCGAGTCCGGTATAGAAAAGTATATATATTCTTGATCAGCGTCACCACGTGAGTCGAGCTATCCATGTCCGTCCGTCCGTCCGTCCGTCTGTCCGTCTGTGTGTTGTCCGTATACACAGGATAAGAAGAAGGAGTTGAGATAATTGGATGAAACTTGGTACACATGGTCACATTGATCCAAGGATCTGCACTATTGAATATTTTTGGAATCCGCCCACGGACACGCCTACCTCCCGTACAACGCGAAAATTGAAAACTGCATAACTCAGCTTATACTTAGCCTACAACAATAAAATTTGGTATGTATGTGTTTTGTGGTGACCGTGGCATGCAGGTTAAGTGTGTGGCTTAGCATGCTTGGAGCCCGGGTTCGATCCCCAGCCGCGGCGAAAAGTTTTTTTTCAATAAAAAATTTTTCTGATCGGTCACCACCTCTCTGCTGACAATGGCAAACCTCAGAGAGTAAATAATGCCATGTAAAGCTTCTTGAGAACATGAGCCGTTTGGAGTCGGCATAAAACATGTAGGTCCAGTTCTCGGTCAATTGTGTGCAAACATTTAATAACACACACAACACAATTGATCATAAGAAGCTCGGTCAAAGTCCTTTCAAGGGCTGAAATGGCCAATTTGTTTTTTTTTTTTTTTTTGTTATGTATGTGTTTTATATTAACACAAAGATGTCTTTGAAAAATGGACGTCATCCGCTTAGGGACACGCCCACCTTCCATACAAGCCAAAAATTGAAAACGCAATAAATGAAAATAACTTTTTATCTCCAATCAATTAAGAGTTATAGCTTCGAACTTATTTTAATCATCTCGCATATAATTATAAATAGGCAATCAATAAATTGGTCGAATTTCGACCCCAGGCAATACTAGTTTTAGTAAATATTCTTAAGATTCTAAGAAAAAAAATTATGAAAAAATTCCTACGGGTTCAAAAGTTACAGCAGTATTAGTGAGAGCTCATTTTTATTTTTCGTTTATCTCGAAACCATGTTATTCGTACTGGTTGCGGTACTAGCAACGGTATTTTTGGACAAAATTTTTTTTTGTATTTTTTTAAACTTGATTCGCTATCGTATGGCACGAGCTTTTTTACAAAATTTTTTTCGATTTCTTATGAATTTTTAAAGTCAATATTTTTTCGAAAAAAAACACTTTCAAATTTGGAACATCACTAAAAATTGAAAAAAAAAATTTACAAAAAGCTCCTGTCATACGATAGCCAATTTTGTTAAGATTTAAAAAAAGTCATTTTTTTCCAGATCGTACAATTTTTGCGACTCCCAGAGCTGCGACCACGAGGCCCCGTTTTTTTCTTTGTCGCCAGTTTGGAGCTCTATAAAACCATGTTGGAGTGAAAAAGATATTTTTTGTAATTTTTTCTTCAACATTTTGGAAAAATGTTTGTTTTTAACTGAGTTATGAATATTTAAAAAAAAGTTTTTTTCTCTGTCGTGAATGTTATGTCCCTCCTTAAGCAAACGATGCAAGGTTGCTCTGAAATAAGTAAGAAACTTTCTTTATTTCTGCAAAATTTTGAACTAATTTATTCTGATCATTCATTGAAATGCCCAATTTCCCGATGTGAATAAGCTCGTCTGTTATTAAAACGACACAAAAAAGTCAGTTTTCGAAGGAAAATAGCTTTAATTCTAACAAAATGTTTCCGTTGTAAAAACAAGATATATGATGATTTGATTAAAATTAAAAGAGGTGCCAATTAGAAAATATTTCAAAAGTTAGATAAAAAATTTTAAAATATTGAAAGTGCATTTAAGCAAATACGTACCACTGTGCGTATGAAGACAGTTTTATAAGCGGTTTAGACAAAAAGCATTAAATGTTTTATAACTTCTCGTTTGTCAATATAACACATGTACATTTTTCATTTTTATGATGTAGGTCGTCTGTCTGATTTTAACACAATTTAATGAAGAGATATATGATATGAGAAGAAGTGAGCTGAATGTCAAAGTTAACTGTTGAAAATTTATTTTTTTTTTATTTCTGTTGTTGCATTTATCGTTTGACGTAAAATTTAACATTTGAGCATATTTATAATATGACCTACCTGCCTTACTTTTAAAAACAAATAAGAAAATTTCATCTGAAACTCAATTAAACAGTGTTTTTACGAATATCTTTCGGTGTTGAGCAATTACGTAAGAACAGTTTAAATGTTCAACCAAACTAATGAATATTTGTATATTTTTTTTTTTTTTTAAATATCCTGAATCTGTTTTTAAGGCCGACTTCATTTTTGCGCGTTAACATGCTACATCATCGCCGCCTACAGCAAGGTAAAGCCATGGTACGGTACACTGCACAAAATATTATTTAATTTGCGCTTGCTTGAGGGCAAAATATCATTCAATTATTGCAAAAAAATATTTTTATTTACATCCGTTTTTTGATGGTGCATCGCAATTAATATGCAAACATCCTGCAATACACTGCATAGTGATGGCAGAAGGAAGATATAATTAACGCAGCAGTAAATGATGCAACGCTGACACTTCAACTAAAGCACAGTTTGATGATGTAACACAATCGCGCTTTGACGTTATTTGATCGCGTTTTGGCGTTATTTCTGCAAGCGCTGCTTTACTCATGCCTTGTAAAAACAATATACAGCAATTTTTTTTAAATTATCGAATTGTAACTGCAACTTGTTAAAGCAATCAATCTATGATATTATCAAAAAAAAAAATATTTTTCGAATACAGAAAATATTTCAATCAGAAGATAAATCTCAGGCGTCATTAATTATGCACTCAATAAATTAAACACTTAAAAAATATTACAATTTAATATTATTTTTCTAAAAACTTATTCCAGCCACTCTCATACACTGTTACTGTTTTATGGCAAATTTATTTATCAATCAATTATCAATTGCACCCTAACTTTAATATATTTCAACTTTAATATTAAGCAATACGTATTAAACTTCATCGACTCTCATAACTTTGCAATTTTGTACACATCTCTTATCTCTTGAATTTATAAAAATTTATTTTGCCTCTTTTCTTTTTCTATGGAGTTGCTTGAAATGTAAAATTATTTTTTTAGTTCTGCCGAAATTTGGCAAATTTTATAGTTATACCCCTTTTGTATTTAAGGTGCCATATATTTGCTCTCAATATAAATGTGTTTCAGCTTACCTGGAATATAATTGCTTCTCTTTCCGCTTGTGTTGCTTTACCGAAAATATTATTCATGATTTCTAAGTATTTGTCACGTGGCAAAGCTGTAGCCTCATCCTTATCAAAGTAATCGATGAAATCGTATAACAAAAAATATGTTCCTAGAAAAAAAAGAACAGAGAAAAAATTATTTACTAAAAGAAACATTTTTTATTTTAAATTTAATATATATAAGCTTCTTATTCTTACATACAGCTCAAATATAAAATAAGACAAAAATTATTTTGCATACAACAAACTTTACTCAAGTGATAAGATCCGAAATAAAAACACTATTTTATAATACAAATGTTTTAATAATGAACGCTTCCTTGTTTTTCATCTATGCATCAACATTTATACAGTGACCCAAAAAACACAATGAGTGCTCATAAAAACTCATATATTCATATTTTGTCTTATTTTTAATTGAACAACATAACAATGTATACTTAAGCTTTGTGAAACTTTAAACTTTTTAATTTTACATTTCTTCAAATTTTTATTGCATTTGTGTGCCAACTTTTTTATGAACCTTTTTATTTGAACAAAGATTCGAAAGCTCATCGACGTTATTCAACAACGAATTTCTCAATATAATTTTTTCTTTCAATATGTTCCACAAGTTTTCTGTATAATTTAGGTCGGGCGACCTAGTCCAGTTCATAATATTTATATCATTTCCCAAATTCATTTTGTAGTTGTTTTCACCTTATGTTTGGGGTCATTATCTTGCATATATAGGGTATTACTTGGCTCACATCTGAATTTTTCAAAACCGGAAAGGTAGAAATCATTCAAAATAGCAGTTTAGTTTTCTGTTAAAATTATTCCGCCAATTTATGGAAGAATTTTTATTACTTGAAAACTCATTTCTTGAAAACAGCAACAATATTACCTGAATAGTGCGAGAAGTAATGCCTTTCTTTTTGCGGTGCCAACACCAAACCCGTCCATCACATCCCAAACCATTTATTTTTTATTCATCTAACCTCGTTATAAGCTTTCACAATCCGATAGTTTAATTTGCATAGTGTTTTGTAATTTTTAAACGTATTTCTCGGTGTTTGGCTGTGATAGCGTACTCTTTTAACATATACGTATAGTTTCGTTCAGAATACTGAAAGGAAGAATCTCTCATGCAATTTTATTGGCCTATTCAGCATTAGCCAACCCACCTGTCACCTGTGAATTAGAATGTAAGCCAGGTAATACCCTATTTTTGCAAGTTAATGACCGCAAACATTGGGTGCAAATGAATTTTGGAAAAGGTACAACTGCTTGGATTGGCCACCAGGCTTTTTTCAATTCCAGAGAATAAACAAGTAAAGAAAGTCTAAAGTTGGTCTAGGCCGACTATGAAATACCCTAAACCTACTTTTTCAAAACAAAAATAATATTATTGAAAATGGGCGTGTCCGTGGGCGGATGAAGCCTATATTTTATATGAATTTAAATGTTGATGAAAAATTAACACATACCAAGTTTAATTCCTGCAGCTCACAGTTAATGCTTTTATTGTGCTTTCGTTATGGGAGATAGGCGTGTTCATGGACGGATTACTCCCATTTTTTTAACAGACCTTAGTTTTGGTATAAAATACATACATACCAAATTTAATTTCTCTATGACAAACATAACCTTATTTATTCAGTTTTAAACTTTTTGGGTTGTATGGGAGGTAGGCGTGTCCGTAAGCGGATGACGTCCATTTTTCAAAACCATCTTTGTCTTGTCATAAAAAACATATGTGGCAAATTTTAGCTCTGTAGGTTAAACAGAGGCTTATTTATTGCGTTTTCAATTTTTGGGTTGTATGAGAGGTGGGCGTGTCCGTAAGCGGATGACGTCCATTTTTTTAAGACATCTTTGTGTTTAAATAAAACACATACACATCAAATTTTATTATTGTAGGCTAATTATGAGCTGAGTTATGCAGTTTTCAATTTTCGCGTTGTATGGGAGGTAGGCGTGTTCGTAAGCGGATGATGTTCATTTTTCAAAACCATCTTTGTATTGTTATAAAAAATATATGTGGCAAATTTTAGCTCTTTAAGTTAAACAGAGGCTTATTTATTGCGTTTTCAATTTTTGGGTTGTATGGGAGGTGGGCGTGTTCGTGAGCGGATGATACCCATTTTTTGAAGACATCTTTGTGTTGATATAAAACATATACATACCAAATTTTATTGTAGGCTTATTATGAGCTGAGTTATGCAGTTTTCAATTTTCGCATTGTATGGGAGGTAGGCGTGTCCGTTGGCGGATTCCAAAAATATTCAATAGTGCAGATTCTTGGGTACATGTGACCATGTGTACCAAGTGTAATCCCATTATCTCAACTCCTTCTTCTTATCCTGTGTTTACGGACAACACACAGATGGACGGACGGACGGACGGACGCATGGACGGACGGACGGACGGATGGACTGACGGACGGACATGAATAGCTCGACTCACGAGGTGACGCTGATCAAGAATATATATTTTCTTTATCGGACTCGCTTCGTTCTATACGTTACAAACGTTTGCACGAAGTTAATATACCCTGACCTTTCAGGTTTAGGGTATAACAAGTAAGTACAAGCGATTTGTCAACAAATCACCCCTCGCCACAATGTTTATTGGGAATTGATCGAATTTTAATTTTTTTCAAAACTTAAAATTTGTAACCAAAATTATCTTTTATGCATTCCTCAAATGTAAGCAAACAAACAAACAAATTGGCCATTTCAGCCCTTGAAAGGACTTTGACCGAGCTTCTTATGATCAATTGTGTTGTGTGTGTTATTAATGTTTGCACACAATTTACCGAGAACTGGACCTACATGTTTTATGCCGACTCCGAACGGCTCATGTTCTCAAGAAGCTTTACATGCACGGTTAAAAATTTTGGACTAGTTTTTAATCCAAGCTTTGGTTTAAAGGAATTTTTAATCCAAAAAGTACTATTTTTTATTCCATACTTAAGTTTTATTTGTTTTTAATCCAAAAAAGTTTAAGTTTAAGACTATTTTTGGACTACAAATTTACATTAAGGTAGTATTTTCAGGAAAAATTATTTATGTTACCTAAGATTGAAAACTACTACTGCTACGAAATTTACGCTAAATATTTAATAGTTAATGTTGTTAAAGCATCCCAAGTTTATTTTTTAATTAAATGAAACAAATTGTTTCTTAAAATCTGAACCAAAATATTATTATATTCATTATTACATTGAGCAGTGTTTCATAATACATAATAAGGGTATTCATGCAAAGCGGTAAGCTTGTATTTTGGGCAATTAGTTATTTTTATCAATCGATTGTGCATTTGGAGAGATATGTCAGCTGTTAACTTGTTAACAGTCAACTTTCAGCATACATATAAACAGCTGATTGCTGGTTTGTGATATATCTGGTTTGTGTAAACGGTTCTCCATACATTTCATTTATAAGGCTAATAAACTTATACGGTTAATATCATTTATAAGGGCATTCCCCATTTGCATGAATTCCCTTAATGTATATATAGTCAAGTTTATGGCAATATAATAATATGTTCACACGAAGGCCTTTTGGCTGAAAAGCCAACGAAAAGCAGCTCTTTATTTGACAGTTCTTCTATGGCGAAAAGCTGGATATTATGTAGCTTTTCAGCTGAAAAGCCATTGGCACGGACGCGACATTCGCGGTTTGAATTACTCGAAAAACAAGAAAGAAACAAAAAGAACCGATATGTATTTTAAGTGTTCTAACGCGATGAAAGAGTGCTACATTTTATAAAAATATTGGCAAGATTTAGTACAAATTAGTTCAAAGTACGCGACAAAAAAAGAAGTTTTTTTTTAGCTCGTATAGAAATATGCAAAATTTAGCATAAATTAAGTTTGAGAACTTTTTTTAATATATATATACATGCTTATGGAGGTAAATGGATAACTTTTCTTCGTAGACTTATGAAATATGAGAATTATCTCTAACCTTTTTTTCTCACGAGTTCTCACCTTTGTGGATTAAAAAGTAATCCTTTTATATTTTTAACTTTTTTGAACTAAAATCTAATCCTTTTTGGATTATAATATTTTATACTTTCTGCGGATTAAAAATTATTCTTTTTTGGATTAAAAATTTTAAACTTTTTGCGGATTTAAAATAAGTCCTTTTTGGATTGGAAAATTTAAAACTTTTCATTGGATTAAAAAGTAATCTTTTTTTGGTCGTGTCCTATATGTAATCCAAAAAAGATTAAAATTTAGCCCGAGATTTTTAACCGTGTGGCATTATTTACTCTCTGAGGTTTGCCATTGTCTGCAGAGAGGTGGTGACCGATCAGAAAAATTTTTATTGAAAAAAACTTTTCGCCGCGGCTGGGGATCGAACCCGGGCTCCAAGCATACTAAGCCACACACTTAACCTGCATGCCACGGTCACCACAAGTGACATCCTCAAATGTCAATTGTCCGAAAAATGCAGATCCAAAATCAAAACCTCCACTTTCCGAGCCAACAACTCAGTCAAATCAGTGTTCAAAAAATGGTTTTTTTTTTTGTTTTTTGGCTTTTTTTTTATTGAAATGTGTTATAAATTGATGTTATAGGTGTTCTGTAAGTGATTTTATAATTTATTTCTTAATTATATCTTGGTATTATTTTGTGTCTTAAATCTACTTTTTACTTCGTTTTTATTAAAATTAGTTATGTTTTATAGCTTAAAAAGTTAAGCTCCAATGTTTTCGAATAGTAATAATGTTTGTCTCAGTAGTAATTTTAGTGTTAGTCCGTCTTCGTATTTTGACAGTTACATTTAAAACTTTAGTGTCAGATCATACGTTTTAAGTCAAAGCATTCAGATAACTCGCACACCCTCTTCAAAAGTGACACAACTCAAAATTTTTTATTTTTACTTTTTAATATAAACCAATTCCTCACGCACCAATTCATCTATTGTTAAAATTTTGTTTTAATCTGATTAATCTTTATATTTTAAAAAATCATTTTTTGTCCTTCTTTTGTATGAAGTTGCTTTGAAAAATAAATAGTTTTTTGCCTCTCCTGAAAATTTTAAAATTTTGAGTTGTGTCAGTTTTGAAGATCGTGTGCGAATTATCTTTTATATCATTATTGAGACTGAATATATCGTTATTGAGGAAAAAAGCTGCTTGAGTAGAATATCATATATTAAACGTCTTTAATGTTTCTAACATTTAGTTTTTATTTAATTGCTCCACTTCGGTCAACAAGTTTACTAGTCTGCTGTTAATATCTGATGGATCTGTTGTTATATTAGCACTTACTTTTTAACTAAAGTATTGATTTTTTAATAAAAATTTAAAATTTTGCATGAATAGTCTTTAATTCTCAATTTATGTTAAAGTAGTGGCTAATATAGTGTGCAAATGTAATCAGAGGGTGATGGTACCAATAATATATTCCACTTACTGATCTAAAAAAAAATTTTTTTTTGTTTTTGTTTTTAATATTTTGGTAATTTAAACTTTACATGTGAAACACTTGTTAAACGATAGAAGTTTTCGACTTTATGATGTACAACCACTTAACCCTTTCCATCGATTTGTCCATTATATTGGACACATCAGAAAATATTTTTTTTTATTTTCCATTGTCTTTTATTAAATCAAATAGTACTATTGGTACTATGAAATGAACTCAAAATTTAACTGAATTTATATAATATTTTTTTTAATACAAATGTTCTTTTTACTTTAAAGAAAATTTAGTCCTGTCAAAAGTTATATTATATAGGACAAATAAATAGTGTCTGAAAAACAATAAATATTTATTGTATCCGCAGATATACGCAGCTAAAACTAACTATATACTATCAGGAAATGATAAGTGGTTACAAAAAAATTAAATGCAGACGGAATTTTTTGCGAAACCATGCAATTTTGAATAACAAGTAATAAACAAAACATATTTTTTTTCGCTAATAAATAATTTAAATTTTTGACATAACAAACCAATTTAAAACTAAATATGCAGAAATGTGAACTAATTTATTCATCCACTTACCATAGAAAATTAAACTTATAAAAATTATTTTACTGCAAATTTTTAATTCCGTTATATATCGCAATTACAAACAAGTTCAAGGTTTGATAAAAAAATTCAAGAACTTATTAAAGAATTCACAATTTACGTGTGTTACTACAGTAAGTAATGTCACAATTGACAGAAGCGAGTATTTCTGACGTCAGAAAATATATATAAAATGCGTAGAATATTATTTATTCTCTAAACTGATACAAATATACAATAAAAATAAGTTACTTAGATACAGTTAGGCCACATAATGTGGCCAATTCACGCCATCATTTGAAGTAGCATAATAAAAATTACTTATATTTTATGCAATAATTTCTATACAGCTGCGTCAAACTCTTTTTTATTGCAAGAATTAATTCATATTTTGGTCATGTAATCATAAGCGCACCACAAAAATAAACCAAAAAAAAAAAAAAACAAAAAAAAAAAGAAACGAATATTTAATACACTGTTCTTGGCACCACTTCTTTCAACACCGATTTCTACCAATAACACAAACTTCAACCACAACAGAGCACAACTTAAGCCCCAAACCAAGAAAACCATTTGGCCACATCAAGGCACAACTCCCTCTTCTCATGCTGCCGCTCAACATGGCTTTAACTGTATTTTGTTGTAATTTGCATAATTGTTTGTTGTTTATAGAAGGCACGAGGATAAAAAAAAGAGAGGAATAAATAAAATAAAATCGCGAACAAGTTAAAAGTTAACGACTTGTTCATGGCTATGCATAATTTTAGGCGCAGTTAAAAAGTTTCCGCAGAACATTTAAGTTAATAAAAGCAAAATGAAAAATAATGCCACGATGATGAGTAAACATAATTAAAAAAAATATTTATTAGGTATATGTATAATTAAACTATTAAATAGCACTGCCCTCTACAATAATGGAGACACAATAAAACATAAATTATAGATTTTAATGCGACTTTGAATATTTTGTTTTTTTTTGTTTTTGGTTACTATCAAATCTCAACCACTGCACAGATTTTGTTCATATATACAAAATTTTATAAGCAAAATCTAAAAAAAGAATAAATTATGCCATATCATAAAAATTATTGCTCAAAAAGTAACTGTGAAATATAAAGGCTAAGAAAACTTAAATCACTTTATTGTTGACACAAACCACTTTGAACCGTTAAACTGTTTCTTGTTGCAGATACTGCACATTTTTTGATTTTCTTCTTTACTTTTTACGTTCTTAAATGAATCCTTAAAGCAATTTTATCCTATAGATCAAAGCATATGTGATAATTTTATTGCTTGCAAACAATTGACGAATAAGAAATACATGCATGTAATATGAAAACGAATAATAATGATAGGTAAAGTGTAAGGGGCGAGCATCTGAGGTCACAAAGGTGATCAAATTCACTCAAGTTATGTCTACTCATTATGTGGATCTGCACTGTTAAATAGAGATAAACCTGACTGTGCTTTTTGATTTTAATCCCTAGCCCAGCCTGAAGTGTTGATCACTGCACACTTCCACCAGAAAATAAGTGCATCCTGCAATATCGAAATAATTTTTATTATATGTATTAGGGTCGATTTGTGGGGAGGCAAAAAAATCGCCCATTGCTCTGTGAAAATCGTATTCTAGGAATCAAAATAAGAAACTTTGCCGAAGGAACCATACCTCTAAAACTAATTCTGATGTCCCCCAATTTGGGTCGAACTTTTGGGTAGGGGCAAATTTTGAAAAATCCAACCTTGACCCATTTAGAGTGCTCCAATCGAGTCCAAATGTATGACCGACCCCCACTAACTTTGGAGGCCCGACCCACCCATGCCAGTGGCACACCCCCTGGAACCCCTCTGTGGGGTTCCCCATACAAACATTTCAAAAAATCACCAGTTTTGGCACTTTACATGGAAAAATCAGCGTTCACATTAAGGTGGATACATTAGAAAGGTAAGAACTAAGATGTGGTGTATAAGTTTTAAACTACCCAAGCAACAATTACTATCTTTATTTTGTCCGTAAGACTTCCTGAAGAGAAATTATTACGAATGACACACTTACGATTATATCTAAACGATATCTGTAAGATACTTGTAAAACTCTTCTAAGCTCATTTTAGCACTATATAAGTAAGTGCGAGTTGTTATTTTAAGAGTGCCCTCATATCGACCTCTTTGACCACTGAAACAACATCTAGACTCATGCAACATCAACTTAAAAGCATTGTCTTAGACAAGACTTACAGATCTATTGCAGATATATACTCTTAAGAGAATTTAAAGATAAATACGTAAACATAAATATAATCAAATATTTTTTATTAGGATTATGTTAACATACAATACTTCCCAAATTATTATATCTACTAGTTCTTTCCCGTCAAAAATGACGGGTCCGATTTTAATAAGTAAAAAAAAAACATGAAATATTTTAGATTTTCTTTTAGCTGAATTAGAAATTAGCGATGGTCACATATTCGATTTTAGACTATGCAAATAAGAATTTTTAGTTCAAAATATTTATAAAATACTTTAAAATAAAAACGGAAACTATAGTAGGTAGGACGAAATAAGTTTAAAAATATTTTGTAAAAACTGAAAATTAAAAAATGAAAAAAAAATATATAAAAAGTTTTTAAAGTTTTAATAAATCACAAAACAAAAATATGCCTAAAAATATGCTATGAAATTTTTCAAAAAAATCAAGCGTTTCGCACTCACATTTTACGGAATTATGTTATAGTAATATAATAAAATATTGTATATGCGTGTTGTAATATTTTATCACATAAACGCATAAATTTCATTGCAATGTAAGCTTTACCGTATGAATCTTATATTGCACCTCGGTTAGAAGTTGTCCCCTTTCGCAAAAATCAACATTAAAAGTTTTATTTAATTAACAAATTATACTATACTCTCAATAAACTGTAAGGCAGTTTTAAGAGTTGATGCTCCATACAAGAGTTCAGCTCTTACTTCACAAATAATATACTTAAGTAAGTCACATATAAGAGTTGTATACTCTATGGACCACCATTCTGAAAAGCATTCACTAGTCAGACCGTTGCTCTTATAATCAGAGTGATACTCTTGTAGTCAGACCGTTGCTCTTATAATCAGAGTGATACTTTTCTTGTCAGACCGTTACTCTTATAATCAGAGTGATACTCTTCTAGTCAGATTGTTATTTTTATATAAAGCAGTGATGCCAACTACACGGAAATTACGAATTTCTACGGATATTTAAGCCTTGCACAGATAAACAGACAACAGCGCCAAAATAAGGTAAATCTACGGATTTTTAGGAATTTCGCACGGATTTCCGAGGATTTTCAAGGATTTTTATAAGTTAATGTGAATTTAATGTCAACATTAATTTGTACGGTAAAAAATTTGCGTATCACTCAAAAATATGTTTACTTAATTTGTTACATCTTTGCGGTTATCAACACTTGCAAAAAATAAAAATGTGCAGTCCTCAAAGTTGGACATGTAAGTAAAGTTGGCAGCGATTTAATTTAAAGGGCCCATAAAAGTTTTTTGGCGACCAAAAGTAAATTTTATTTTTTAACATTTTTCGAAGTTTTGTATAATTGAATAAAAATTGTTAGAATTATAAGCACAAACGTCCGAAGAGAAATCAATAAATGATTCTTCTAAAACTTTAAACGCGTTTTTCTTGAAAAGTGCTGTTTGAAACCGGTGGACAGCATTATTCGAAAACTATAATAAGGATCGCTACCAAATTTATTTCACTTGTAAAGGAAATACCATTGCTACTTTTAAGGTAAGGTGCTGTCAAAATTGGCCCGTGGACGAAATAGTCCAACGACGACGTCGGAGAAATTTTTTCACTTTTTAAAGTTAGTTAAAACATTATTTTTTGATAAAAAAGCAATTATTTTTATCGACAGATTTAGGCTCACTGTCAAAAACTTGGTTTTTGTTAAAAAAAAATAAGTTGTTTGTTCATTACTTTGTTTTTTGGTGCTTTCAATTTTATTAAATTTTAAGATTTGCAAAATAATTACACTTTTTTGAACGCAACCAAATCTAGATACATTTTTTCGACAGTCAAATAAATGAATAGTTAATTTCTAAATTATTTCTTTCTTCATATCTGTTTGGTTCCGAGACATAAATTTTTTAAGTTTTAGTCCCAAAATCCTCGTTTTTTGGTGTACTAATATTGCTAGCGTTTCTCTGTTTAAATATTTTATATATATAAATAAATCGAAGACGGCGCAGGGTTAACCCATTTTAGTCCCCTACTCGATTTTTCGACCATTAACTTTAAAATTAATTTCTGGAAAAAAAATATTTAAAATGTTTACAAATTCTTTCCGCATAGTTTGGTTAAATAGAGAAAAAAATAACAATTTACAACTTTTCCATTCTACCTAAACAAGTAACATTTTTTTCAGAAATTAATTTTAAAGTATGTATGTAAGTGGTAGGAAAATCAAGCAGCGGACTAAAATGGGAACCTAATGTCGTATGTGAGTCAGTTGGAGCCTCGTTTCAGGCGACTTAAAGACGACTTAAAGTACCTCTAAAATGTATTTTAACGTTATTTTATTTTTAATAATTATAAAATGTTTATAAATATTTGATATGTTTTTACAATTATAAAACGTATGTTCCTTCAAAATGAAAAAAGTTTTTAAGTTTTTTGTGTTCTTAAGTTTTTAGACAATATGTTTTATGTTGTGTTTTTAACTATTTTTACTTTAAGTTATGTTTTACATTGTTTCTTAGTTTTGATAAGTTCAAAGCAAATTTTTAAAAACAAATACAAACAATATTTAAAAACGACTTTAATTGTGAAATTTATTAGCTTTTAGTTTTAAAATTGAAAAAACTATACAAATTTGCTTACACGGATTTACACGGATTTTTTATTTCGCATTTGCGGATTATTACTCTCTTCGGGTTGGCATCACTGATATAAAGTCTTCTACTCTGACAAATGTCATTTTAGGATATAATATACTCTTTATCAGGGGCGCAACCAGGATTTTTTTTTGGGGAGGGTTTTATCAAATTTTGGACTTATATATGAATTCAATTTTACAAAGGCTTCATATCACAGCAATAAGTTTCAACTCTTGGGAGTAATATTTTCAAGTAGAAGTTTAGTTAAGTTAATGGGCTAGGTGGGTTTCGAAGGCTCAAACAAAGCATATAATAACTATTTTTTTTAATATACGATCTAAATATTTCAAGCACTAGATAATGTATCTTGAAAAAGGTTTCCAAATTTTACTCAGATTGGTTATAACTTTTTGGAAAATCATGACAACCAATTTGCAAAAATAAGTGTTGATTTAAGCTTTACGGAGAATATTCTTGTACAAACCGACCCAACCCATTAAAAAAAAATTCATATTTAAAATTTAAGCAAAATTTTTAAGAATAGTATTTTATTAGTATTACAAAATACTTCAAAAATTGTTTTCAGTTGTACAGTAGTCGGCATAATTATTTTGACGAAAAGAAAAGGCAAATATTTTCAGTTTTTAAAATAGTTTGAGAAAACACGAATAAAAATTTTTTAATTTGGTCAAAATCTTACCTGAAATGTGTGATTTTTCTTTAAAATAACTAAAACAGAAAATATATAAGAAAAAACTTAATTTCAAAGAGGGCATAACTATTTTGAAAGTTCTGTTTCATACAAAAATCAACTTAAAGATAAGAAAATTTATGACAAAAACTTAACAACTTAATAAAAAATATATTCGCCATTAGCTTGTATTACTTTTTGAAGACGTTTTGGGACGGATTCCACAAGATTTTTCAAAATATCTACCGGAATTTGCTCCCATAGACTTTTTATTTCAGATATAGTCTCTTCCCTGGTCCGAGTCAAGCAAACGCTTCGTTTTCCTTTAATATAGGCCATAAAATTTTCAATAACGTTGAAATCAGAACTTTAGCCGGCCAGTATAAAACTTCTACGTTAGTTCGATTCAAACAGCTCATTATTAACTTACTCTTGTGACTTGCTGCATTATCTTGTTGTAAAATAAATGACTCACCAATAAGTTTGTCACCAGATGGAAATGCGTGATTATTTAAGACATATAAAATATTTTTTGTATTGGTTCATCTTTCCAACTATTGGAACCATATCTCCATGACCACAAGAGGAAATGCAGCCCCAGAGCATAACCGATCCGCCGCCATGTCGATTTGCTTGTAAGACTGGAGCAATTTCTTTGCGTGAATTCTTTAGAATTCGGACAATTCTTTTATTAGGTGATCCGTGATACTCAAACGTACTTACATCAGTCCACAAAACTCGGTTTCAAAATCTCATAGTCTTACAAAAAAAAATATTTGGCAAATTGGAGTCGTTTGATTTTATTTGCCGGGGTTACTTACGGTATTTTTCTTGCCGAATATGTACCGAATTGGAAGTCTTTTAAAGGTCTGCAAATGGTGCGTTAGCTAAATGGATTCTAAGAAAAATTTTTCATTTGTAATTTGGTGTTAAGGGGGTCTTCTCATTGAGCAACTTTTTTTCGACTTTTTTTACATTTATTTATAGCTTGAGTAGTTGTGAATATGCCCCTAAAAGGTTTTTTAGAAATTCGAAATACTTTCGAAGATACAGCCTTTTTTGTGAAGCAAGGTCTTCGTCAAAATGAGCTATTTTTTTTTCGCCTCATTTTCGAACGAAGCGGTAACCACCGAATTCTGTTGAAAATGTTTATTGTTAGGTAAAAACGTGTTTGCACACATATTCATACAAACATACGAATACACATTTCTGCTTATTTTAGGGGTTGAAGCATTTTTTGAGTCCAGGTGTTCAACTGAAAGCATCATTACTTCAAACTTTAAACGCGTTTATCTCGAAACCACGTTTTTCGAACTGGCGGCCATGTTATCTACAGTTCAACTGAACCGATTTTCATGAAACAAAGTGGAAGCGACGCAGAGTTGTCACTTTTCTCGGGTGAACCTCGACCATAATTTTAAAAAATTTTTTACTATTTTTTTTTACACTAAACTACAAAAAAAAAGCCCGAAATTGAATTTTTTTTTTTAAATGGCCGCCATTTTGTCAAAAAAAATCACAAAATTAAGTTTGAGGTTCACCCGAGAATTACATCTATACTGATTATAACCCCGTTTTTTTTTTCATTTCAGACGCTCCGGAGACCCGAAATCGTGGCCGCCGTGACGACACCTTTTTTTTTTCACCACCAACTTTGAAGTCTCATTACTTTTTGAACAGCCCACGTATCGAGGCAAAACAAATTTTTTTATTTACTTTGAAACTTTTGTAATACAATAAATAAAAAAAGTTTTCAATTATTCTTTGCGTTTTCAAATAAGAATTTTTTTAAAAAGGGTCCAAAAAACGGGTTTTGAATGAGAAGACCGCCTTAAACCAGGGTTCTTTGAGAACTCTCGTATAATTAACTGGTCTTCTTTACGTGTTTTTTTCTACCCGAACGTGGCAAATTTTTTACTAAATTTGTTTTTTTGTGCTTATTTATTTGATGTGAACGGTTTGCCTTAATACCTGTAACTCGGAGCATATTTCTTTGACTGAAATACCACAATTATGCTTTTCCACGATTTCACATCTCATTTCAACGCTTATTCTCCTTTGGTGAGTACTAATGGACCTCATTTCCGAAAGTATAAAACACACAATTTCTGACACCTTCGGATGAAAAACTAAGAGCCTAAATATGGCAAAATAACAGATGAAATTTCCTCAGAAATATGCTTTTATATCATCAAGAAATTTGTATGAAACAGATTCGGGAAAATACGATGGAAAATTATGAATTGTAAATTTTTGCTTCCGCTTCTGAAGTCAATCAGAATTAGTTTTTTACTGAACCACATGACTTCACTATAAACTTAATTTCTGCAGAGTTTGGGTCAATTTGTGTTTAAAAATATAATAATGAAAAAAAAAAAACGAAACATAACACTTTTTGAGGAAATTCCTTTGATCATTTCGCTGGCGAGGGATTCGACCGCTCTTCCTCGAATTCAGGTTTTGTTATTTTATATTACTTTTGAATTAATTTTCATCCAAATATTTCAAGTCGTTTTAGTGGGTGCCAAGCTAGAAGTTGAAAAGACAACTTAAATCGTCTCAAGTAAAAAGTCTGAAGGAAAAAAAAATATATCAAATTTAGTAGATTATGCATCAAACAGCATCGATTTGAAATATACACTTGGGTTTTCACTCATTTGATGAGATGTGTGATTGCTTTTTCATATGAATCAGTTTGATTTAATCCTATTTTGCTAGGTACCCTAAGGTTTAAACCCCGAAACGCCCCCTTTGGTTGCGCTAATGCTCTTTATTGACACTAACAGGGCCCTTGATTTTACAGTATACCAGATCAGATCAGAACTCCTTCAATATATGCCTTGAAAATGTCTATAAGACTTAATCTATAAAGCTTAAACTCTTCAGAGTTCGACACTGATAGCTGAATTCTTGTAAAAGTCTGTAAGAAATAACTTGTAAGATATCTTCGCAGGAATCCTCTTATAACACATCACTCTTAAACTACTGAGAGATAATGTGATTAATTAATCTGTAATTAATCTGTAAGCGTATTACTTTTGCTGAAGATAGCTATAGGACCTAATTGAAAAATATAATTTTTCGTCCAGTGCTCAACGCTTAAGAATTGTTGCTTGGGTAGGTCAATGATCTTTGGAGTAAAAAATTGGTCTTCTCGAGACAAAACTATTGATATTCCACAGCAATATAAATGTAAAGACCGAAAGACCGAATATATGATAAAAAATTATATAATTAAAATTAACGGGCATTTGAGTCGGTTTCTGAATCAATTTTTTTTCTTATAATTGTGGGTGCAAGTTGATCACCTTTTGAAGTTGATCTTAGAAGATCGTCGATCAGATCCAAAACTTTTGCTTGAGGATGCAATCCTGCATGGATGCTTATAACCTTTCCAATTTCTTTGAAATATTTTGTACAAATTTGTCTTTTTGTTTTTTCTGTTATTTACTGCAATACTGCGATTTTTACCTCTTCCGCTGACCACGTTCTTATGGCTTGCATATGAAACAGTTACAACCATCGCCTGTTGCATGGTTGTACTTGGGTAAAACTATGCCGTTGTAATCTGACGCCTTCTGAAAAGGTCTTTAGAAAAAAGGTGAGTATATATCTTACTATAGACGGGTACATTCAATGGATGATATTTGGACTCATTCTTCAAAGAGTAAATTCTAAATTCTAAATTCTGGTCAAAAGTATAACTATTTCTTTCGCTAAAATAGTCAGTGGAAAAGGTGATTGCAATATTGAAATTTTGAAAAATGTGGATATCGCACCAAAGAATCATGCATGATCTTTTGGAATTATTCTACAAAAAGGAGAGTATATGTCTTACTATTCTACAAAAAGGTGAGTATATGTCTTACCATGGACGGGTACATTCAATAGATGATATTCGGACTCATTCTTCAAAGACAACTAAATTCTGGTCAAAATTTTTTTCCGCAAAAATTACTATTTCTTTTGCAAAACTAGTCAGTGGAAAAGGCGATTGCAATATTGAAATTTTGAAAAATGTGGATATCGGACCAAAGAATCATGCATGATCTTTTTTTATTTTAACATTTTTTATACCCTAAACCTGAAAGGTCAGGGTATATTAACTTTGTGCAAACGTTTGTAACGCATAGAACGAAGCGAGTCCGGTATAGAAAAGTATATATATTCTTGATCAGCGTCACCACGTGAGTCGAGCTATCTATGTCCGTCCGTCCGTCCGTCCGTCCGTCCGTCCGTCCGTCCGTCCGTCTGTGTGTTGTCCGTATACACAGGATAAGAAGAAGGAGTTGAGATAATTGGATGAAACTTGGTACACATAGTCACATCTACCCAAGGATCTGCACTATTGAATATTTTTGGAATCCGCCCACGGACACGCCTACCTCCCATACAACGCAAAAATTTAAAACTGCATAACTCAGCTCACAATAAGTCTACAACAACAAAATTTGATATGTGTGTGTTTTATACTAACACAAAGATGTCTTTGAAAAATGGACGTCATCCGCTCACGGACACGCCCACCTCCCATACAACGCAAAAATTGAAAACGCAATAAATAAGCCTCTGTTTAACCTACAGAGCTAAAATTTGGCACGTATGTTTTTTATAACAAAAAAAAGATGGTTTTGAAAAATGGTTATCGTCCGCCCACGGACACGCCTACTTCCCATACAATGCAAAAATTGAAAACTGCATAGCTCAGCTCATAATTAGCCTACAACAATAAAATTTGATATGTATGTGTTTCATACCAACACAAATATGTCTTCGGAAAATGGACGTCATCCGATCACGGACACGCCTACCTCCCATACAACCCAAAAATTGAAAACGCAATAAATAAGCATGTGTTTAACCTACAGAGCTAAAATTTGGCACGTATGTTTTTTATGACAAGACAAAAATGGTTTGGAAAAATGGACTTCATCCGCCCACGGACACGCCCATTTACAATTAATTTTTTTTTTTTGTTTTGAAAAGTGGGTTTAGGGTATTTCATAGTCGGCCTAGACCGACTTTAGACTTTCTTTACTTGTTTTATTCTAATTTGGTCAGAATGTGAAATTATACACGTACAAGAACATTTAATCGTTGTTGTTTCTGACTTCTGACACTTACTGTTAACTTCTAATGCAGTTAGTTCATTTTATTTTTCTTTCACTCAAGGTTAATTAAATGCACTTTGATGGCAGATGCCTGCAGCTCGAAGAAAAAAATGTAACAACAATAAAAGGATTAAATAATTGAAAAATAGCCAAAGTGTGTTTTAATGATGCTTCTTCTCAACGAACAAGTTCTAGCGGCAATAACAGCAGCTGTGTTGTTGATGTTGCAGTCGTCCTTGACATGTCTTTGGCTGCTGTGGGCATTTTCTTTTTGGTACATGAATACACGTTCTTTTCTTTTTTTTTATTCTTCTTCTTCTTCTTCTTCGTCTTCTTATTATGTTTTTTTTTTCACCATTTCGCTTTGTCTTGTTTCAGTTGTTATTATTTACTTGTCTTGTTGTAAGTTGTTAACGACCTCGCTGACACTCTATGATATTGTTGTTGTTGTTGTTGTTGTTGTTGTTGTTGTTATTGTTGTTGTTGTTGTTGTTGTAGTAAAATATTGCTGAAGTATAGCTACTGTGTAAAGCATCATCAAAGCCTTAAGCATGTCTTGCTTTTGCTTTTGCTTTACTTTTTTTGCCTAAAATATATTAATTTAACCGCATCGCACCTTAAAAACTAAAGGCATCCAGCACACTCACACCACCTCTTTTTACCAGCCATTCATATTCCTTTCGAACTATTCATTTATATCTGACCATTTCATAATAATGTCTTCGTCCATCTTGTTTAAGTTGTGGCTAACTTGTGGTTCATGTGTGTTTGTTTTAGCTGAAAGAACGAAGGAACGAACCTAGAAGATGTTTGCAATTTCTTCTGCAGTGCTTTACTAATAAATATTCAAGTAAAGAAGAATGAGTTTCTTCAACCATCTTGGCACTATTGTTGATGGGCTTTTCTGGTTATTTGTTATTTTTTTTTGTTTTTCTATTTTGTTTCCTTCTTTGAACTACTTTAATGACTTGATTTAGTTATTTTGGTCACGCATACGTACAACAACAACAACAACAACAACAACAGCTAGAACACACGAACGCCTAGCTGGTTCTACTTTCTTTGTGCTGGGCCCAACATGTTATACTAGTGTGTCTGTGTGTGTGTGTGTGTGTGTGTCTGTGTTTGCTTTGGTTAGTGTTTATGTGTTTTGCAAAAGTTCCAGTTATGAAATGAGTTCGAATGAATTATGAACTCAGCCTGAATCGTTAAAATGATGCCGCCATAATGAAGTTGGTCGAATTAAATGGCATAATAAAAGTTTATTCTAATCAATAAACGCTTATTTTCAATATTTCCGGTGACAATATGTTTCGCAACGAAGAATTATGATGTAAAATTCAGTAAGAAACTGAAATTTTTAAAAAAATTGATCTGACAGCAAAACTACAGATAGAAATGTTTGAAATATAAAATTAGTCAGAAGACCCTAAATATACGAACCAATGTTTCTGTCTCTGAAAATCTTTGAATTTGTATTTGAATTTGAAATTTAAAGGATTGTCAATCTTATTGACTGATACTTATGCAGTCTAACAGGAATTGTGCTATTGATTCTGTAATAATTGCATAGCTGTTAAATAATGATTAGTAATCGTATTCATTAGTAATTCGATTATTTTTAAAAAACATTTGAAATAATTGATTAAGTATGATTCTTTTCTGATTGGCTCTGTATTCAAACGATTACGATTACAAATAATCAAATTATAATTACGATTACTTGAAAATACGAAAATAATCGAAAAGTTATCCACAAACATAATCCGATTATTGTGTAAAGATTACTTTTGATTCTTTTTGATTATTTTTAATTATTTTAAGAATTTATGCTACTAAGGCTCAAAAACTTAAAATAATCAAAAGTAATAATTTAAAATAATCGAATTATTTTTGTTGATTACTTTTGATTCTTTTTGATTATATCCGTAATTTCAAGAAATCGTGATTATTATTTGATTATTTGCAATCGTAATCAATTACTAATCATAAACTTATACCTCAAGGATTATATAATGATTATAATTCTTTTTGAAAAATAATCTAATTGATTACTAATCGTAATCGAAATTTAACAGATATGGATAATTGCAACAAAATTTTAAATAAAGATTATTTTTCTTTATAACTTTGTGAATGTTTTTTTACTGTTTTATTTTATTTAAATTTTATTTATTTTTTTATTCATGTGAATGTGCTTCAGATTTGTGCTGTGATTCTTATATTTTTGGACTCATGTTCTAGTCATCTTCTAGTGCAGTCTTCGTGTCTAGTGGTACAAATTTTAAGTGTTTTCCAAAATTTGTGAAAAAACAAACTACGAGTATTTTTTAATCACTTTTCCATGTACATCTTGACATGACATTCAAAAATTTATTTTAGAATTTATGTTCAAAAATAATTTTTAAGTGAACAAATAGTAACTCCACTTTGGGTTTCAATAGTCTGCGATCATTTTTTCCAAAAATGCAATGTACAAAATTGTCTTTTATAGGCGGAGCCATACTTCTTGTCCAATACAGTTCTAGTATTCGATTTTTCCGAGTATTAGGTTTTCACCTTAGATAAATAGAAGAATATGAACTATTCTTATATCTACCAAATATACAAAATAAACAGAAATAGTTTCGATAATATCGTAAGTGTACACGTAAAATTCCGTTTAAGTAGTTACCTTTCAACTTTGGCAGATTAACAAATAAGTTAATAACACTCAAGTTATGCAGTTTATATCGAGACCAAAACACAGAATAAATTAAAAGTAAGCATGATAAATAAAGCAAGCAAAAAAAACAAGTAAAATTTCTAATTCTTTTCATCATTATGTTAAGTTTGCCAGTTTGAGTTTGAGAATTGACTGTGTTGAAAAGGGGGCTGAGCGAATGTTCTTTTCAATGCGGCCACTTTCGTCTCTGTCCAATGTTTAGTTTGCAAGCTACACTCAATTTTGCTACTCATTTTAATATTTAAAATGAGTACTTTTTTAAAACGTCTTTTTATTCCTTGCCGACACAGATAAAATAATAAAAACTAATATAGTAATTGACAAAAATGCGGCAAAACTTGATGTAAACATACTCTACTTAAATATTGCTGACGAGTGCAGACGTTTAAAGTTCGGTTCTTATGGAACAAATCGTCTCGTGGCAATGTTTCGTTCAATTTCGTTCAGTTACATATGTGCATTATGAGTATTAAAATTGCTATCCAGTTGCTTGAACTTACTCTTTACATTTCGTTACGTCTAGGTTGGATAAGCCTATAACAAGTTAATGATTGATTTTCTTATTTGAAATTGTAAATTTTTCTTCTTATATTTTGTTTTTTTATAACTTTTATATAATAGTGACAAAATTCAAAATAAGATATTCGTTAAGTTCACAATTTATCTGATACTTTAGCATAAATATTATCTTAGAACGATGCGTATTAAAGGATGTAGGTATACTCTAAAGTATTACTCAAAAACGTTTCATGGTCTTGAAAAATTTTTAAAATACGACCTCATACAAACCACACTGTAAGATGAAACTCTACATCATAATTGCATTAAAATTGGACTAGCTGTTTCGTATCAGTGCACCGTGGCACGAAGTATTTTTTTATTAGTTTATAAGGTTGGTGAAAACGGCATATAAGACAATAGAAAACTTTCATTTTCTTTCAGTTTATCAATTTATATACCCTAAGCCTGAACAGGACAAAGTATATTAATTTTGTGCAAACGTTAATAACGTAGAGACAAAAGCGAGTTCATTATAAAAAAATATATATATATTCTTGATCAGCATCGATTTGACTCGTGAGTCGATTTTATGAACCGCATGGTCTACATTGTTGTAAATTTTTGAAACTCACCCACGCATACCTCCACTTCCCATACAACGACAAAATGTAATTCACATGGAAGTGGCTTGTATATAAGTTGCAGAAATAAGCTTTTATATCAATAAAGCTTTTATATCATAAATAAATATAATGCTGTTATCAGTTCCTGACTGGAATGACTTTAACAGCGTTCTGATGGTGTAAACTGACCGCAGATATAACAAAGTTTCTTTAAGTTTCCGCAGAACTCTTTTGAAAATACAAATTTTAAGCCACCTTAATATAACAAACAAAATTTTGGAATATTACCTTTAAAGTATTACTAATATTATTATAACTTTATACCGTTGCGCTTTACCGTTATAACAATTCAAATTTAGTTAAATTTGAAGATATTAACCTTCAAAATATTGCGCTATGCAATAGTTGCTTAAAAATTAATAGGGGTATTCTCGCAGTATAGCAAAGATGCAAGATTTGTGAAAATGCAACCTTGCAATACTGAAATATGCAACACTGTGGGAGTGCACAAATATTGTGAATATTAAAAGAAATGCCGTGAACAGGTAAAAACAAAAAAATTTAAATACTTACGCTAACGCACACGAACTAAAATGAACAAATTTGTCTCAATCAGAGTGCACGGTTGCAAGTCCACTGAAAACATGGGTGCCAGTGTTGCACAAATTGCACGAATTTTTTTTTCGAAAAATTTTTCCCTTGAATTTTTGATCAAAGTAATACCTATACATATGATTTCGCTATACATGAATTTACAAAACTTGTTTTAATCGAAGAATTTATTCATATATTTGCAAAAATTTCATTATTAGAAAAAAATTTTGAAAACCGTTCCGGGTGTGACCAACTTCTTGTAACGGAAATGAAGAATAAAAATAATTTATTGAATGAAAAAAGTTAACAAATTTATGTAAAACATCAACATCCTTACTTTAGGAAAGTTTCATTCTTATCATAAGCCCATGTTGTTTCTTAGGAAAACTATCTCCTTTTTTGGGACGGGTGTGACACAGAAAAAGCACTCAGTTTAAATATTTTTTTCTTTGAAAACGCAGTAACCAATCATTATTACAACCTATTCTAACACAACATTAATATTTTTTTTTAATATAACTAACCTTATTTTTTTAAAAGTTGTATCAAAAGATGACTGATTTTAAGATTTAAATTAAATCAAAATATTTAAAAAATTTTTTCAACTCGAAGTTTGTTTAGTTAAATTGTCAAAATAATATAAAAAAGCATTTAATTTAAAAATATTTTTGCAGCAGGACTAACTTCAGATTCCACTTCAATTCGAAAACCAAAAATTACTTCAAATACATGCATTTTAGAATTCATGTTTCCGTTCCTCATTTCTGTTAAATGAGCCTGTTGTATCATTGCACGGGTTGCAAGATTCTGCAACTTTTGCAATTCTGCAAGGGTTTTGCAAGACAGCGAGAATACCCTTAATGTTTTATCTTTTCGTTTTGTTTTTTTTTTGTAAAACCTATAACTCCCAAAGGTTTCTTGTCTTGAAAGGTTTTAACCCTTGTACTCTCTCCAAAGTTGACTTTTAGGGTCTTTTTCAAAAAAAAGGGTCAAAATGACACAAACTGGTAAGAGCTGGAAAGTTAAAGTGTCCCAATAAAATATTCCCCAGAACATTTTAACTTAGAGTTCTTAAGACAACAACCACTCTGAATTAATTTTACATATTATTTTTCATATTTTTTAATATAATTTTTGACCAAAAATTCAAATTTAAAACCCTAAAAAATAATTGTGACGTAGTAGAGCAAAAATTAATTTAAGCTTTTGTTATTGATGTCAGATACTATCGTTTGAGTTTGGTTTGGTTCAGCCCCAAAAATATAACACATATTGTGTCATGAGCTTCATATGGAAAACTATTTAAAGACGTTTCAATTTGAGGAATAAAACTTGATACGTGTGTATTAGACCGTACCAACTCCTATGCAAAAAAAAAAAAAAACAAAAGCGCCGTATACCAGCGAATATGACGCATTTTTGCAAGATAATTACGAAAAAAATTATTCTATTTTTGACCGAACGTAGGGGTCGCTCATTGTCATATTTCTTCATATCTCTAGTGTTTACAGTCGGATTTTAAAGTTTGGTATATCAATGTTTTTGTCTCAAGGATAACTATATTAACTCTATTGAGGTCATTGACCTCATGTGTACCAGTACTTACCCTAATGATTTCAGTTCCTACCATCATCCTAATGTGCCAGCCTAATATCAAAAATATAAAGTTCTTAAAACATCATTAATCTTTTGCTCAGGAAGTATATCAATATTTCCAGCAAAATCATTTTCAAAAATTTTTTAAACTTATGAAAAATCCAACTGTAAACACAAGAGATATGAAGAAATATGTCAATGCGTGACCGTAGGGGTCGGTTCGGTAAAAAAAAAAAATATCGTAATTGTCTTGCAAAAATGCGTCATATTCAATTTAATGAAATCGGGTATGAACGTTCAACTGCACCCAAGATAAAAAATTTGGTACGTAAAATAACTTGACTCAGCAACAGAATTGAGGCTATTTAAATATCAGAAAACTTCCGTGAGAGGGCGCTTTATTCAATCAACTATGTTCGGCTCATTCACGTCAAAACTGATGAACCGATTTTGATGAAACTTGGCAAGCATTTGTATCTGTTAATGAAATAGATCCTATACTTTTAAAAGTTCTTTCGACAAAAATCAAGGAATAAGCCGAAGGCAGACAAAGTCAAGAACCAAAGACGAACGAAAAAAAGAAGGTAAACGAATACCAGCAGAAGCTACTTATATAAAAATGAAAAAAAATTAACCGAACAGTATCGACCAAAACCGAAGTTGCACGAAGACAATCCAAAAATCGAATCGATGCTTATAGAATTTTTTAAAATTAGAATTTATTTGAGATAAAATTGCATATTAAATGCATGCTAAGAAAAACTTTAAACGCATATTTCTCGAAATGACTTTTCAAACTGCACTCAGAAAAAATTTTCTCGGAATATGATAAAAATGGCATCATATTTACTGAAAAATCGTATTGACCTTGCTCCAGAGAATGTTTTTCTCTAAATGCGATCCTAAAAATTCTCTTAAAATGATAAAAACTTTCTATGAGAAAGAGAAATATATAAAAATAGTTCGATATTAGAGAAAAAGACTCTTTATTTTTGAGAAAACATTTCTTTTTATTGAAAAAAATACTTCTCATAGTAAATTTTTTATCAAAATATAGGAAAAAATTTTCATTTTCAAAAAATTTTTCTGTATAAATGAGAATTTTTTTGTGCTAGAAAAATAAGTGTCATTATAAGAGACTTTGATATATATGTATAGAGAAATTTTTCACCGGAGGAAGATATTTGTTTTTTTTCTGAGTGTGGGTGTCCATTTTTCTCAGAAACCAGACGTTAGATCGAGACGTTGAAGATGTCATTTTTTGTTTTAATCATGTCTGGCAGGTACAGTTTTACGGCAATTTGACAAAACATTTTCTACGGAAGGGGGGGCAAAACCCCAAAAAGCGATACTTTAAAAATTTTAAAATTGAATTGATAATTTTAAAAACATAAAAATGAGAACAGTCTTGAAAATCGTCCTCTTTCTGCGCTCAAGGCACAACCCCGCGTAACACCGGGTTACATCCGCTAGTTATTAATAAAAAACAAACACAGACATCGTTTGGATGCTAGTAATGATATGCGGGTAGCTTCGAGCAATACCGAACCAAGAATTCAGCAATTTGTCAGATAAATGCAAGCTCAAAACTCTATTTAATACTATGTAAAATAATTCCAAATATATGTAATTTTTTCCATTATTTTTGCAATAAATAGCTTTCGTTGCACATAGTTTTGGTTATAACTATTTTATTTCTGATGATTACTACAGTGGTCCGCGAATAACGAAAAACAGACTAAGTGGTCCGCCATCGATAGAAGGTTAAGAACCACTGATCATGTTCTATTATTTTATATATGAAAAAGTAGTTTTAGAGTGCTTCAAAGCCGGACTGGACAAGAGACTTAAGACTTAGACTAAGACTTCTTTCACTTGTTTATTTCAGTTTTATTACTGATTAGCAATTCAATTACTTAGAAAAGTTGTGATATTTCTGTTATATTTGAATTGAAATTGCAAGAATATATCACAATACATAACCATTTTGTAAAACGCCATACAAAGTAATTAAAAATATATTGAGAATTTAATAGAATTTGAACTTCTAATAAAATTTAGAATTGCATAAAATTTATAGCAACTTTATAACGTTTATAAAAAGTTTATTTGACAATTCCGTGACCTTAATTGGTTTGAGTGCATTTTGCTTAAAAAGCTTGTTTTTATATATTTTTCAGACGTTCTGGTTAGTTTTTTAATATAAGCTTCCATTAACAGTTTGAGCAAATAAACTGAATGCAAATTTTAAAATTAAAATTAATTTTTAAAAATTACGTCTTCCCACACGCAATATGCAAATTGAACAAAAACGCTATAAAACCACATCAGAAAAAATAAATGTTTTGCCAGCAAGTATTGCGCTTTCAACTCAAATTAGTTTTCTTCGTTCGCGACAATTTAAATTAACCGTCAAGCAAAGAATGACTTAAAATTACACAAAAAAAAAAAAACACGTGTAAATTATTAAAAGCTCGTTAAAGCCACTTGCATTCGTGTAACGTAAAATTTTTTCGCCATCAGCGTTGCCAGTGCAATCTACTGATGTGACATCATTAAGCTGCCATATAATAAGAATTTTCTTTTGTTTTTCTAACGTAAATTATACTTAAAAAGTGACAAGAAAATTTTTGCAACAAATTTTAAGCAATTAAACTATAAGTTTTCAAAATATTTTCCAACAAAATATAAAATTTTAGCTAAATGAAAATTAAGTGCAATCAACTATTTAAATGCGCAACAATTCATATGCTTTAAAAGCTGTTTGTTTGCTTTTTTTTTTGTTTTTGTTTCTTTTAAGTAGCTATCGATTAAATTTTAAACAATTCTATACCAACTGTTATGCGTTGCCTAATCTTACAAATTTCTCAAAAACTTTTCAAACCAGCCTCGTACTAAGAACTTGCTAAGAAGTATGCAAACTTTGGCAAACTTTGAAAATGTGTGGACAAAAAGCTTTAAGGCAGGTGCTTTAATATACACAATCTTCTCAAGGATACCTAGAAAACGAAAAGTAAACAAAAGCAAAGGCAAAAAAAAAAAAAAACAAAAGACGCAAAACACAACAACAACGGAATATACACTCAGCGAAGTTGTTGTTATGGTTGTTGGTTTTGCTCATTGCCAGCAGTTGTATTTGTATTTGTTTTTCTGTTTGTCTCCCTGTATAATTTTGCCGCTGCAGACAAAATAAATTCAAACTTAGCCACAAATACACAAATTCATACACACACACACACAGTCACTCACACTCTTATACCCACAGCTACATCAAATAGATTTTCATATATTTATGTTTGTTCTCGTACATAAACAATGAATTCATAGAACAACTAGAGTAAAAAGAGTGAAACAGCATTTCAAACCATGCTTTGGCACAAAAGAGATAAAATATATAATTTCAATAGCAGAATATATTTAGTGTAAAGCTCATAGCAAGTACTGTTATTGAAATATTACAATTCTATAACAACAATAAGAACAAAAACAATGTTAGCAACAATAACTATACGAAGGACATTCGTTAAGTGATAAGCAGCTATCTATATAACTCTAAAATACATAGATAAATGCATCAGCTGCAAGGATATGAATTTCAAAACATAAAATATGCAAACTAGCTAAGCTACTCTGAATGCCGGAAGTAAAGTACCTTCTGGCATTAACATTACTTTAAACGTAAAGAAAAATTCTTTATTTTATAATATTTAACACTATGAGACATTTGAAATGTCAAGAGAACAGCCTAGATATGATGATACTTTTGATTTTGTTTCAAAATATATTGTTTCAGATATATCTAAGATTTTTTTCAGCACGAATACATGAATTAACGGTTCAAAAAACTTGTTTTGTTAATTTCGCGCTGTATCTACTTTATTCTACGTGCGTGATGACCGTGGCCTACAGGTTAAGTGTGTGGCTTAGCATGCTCGGAGCCCGAGTTCGATCCCCAGTGGCGGCGAAAAGTTTTTTTCAATAAAAAAATTTTTTTAAAAAAAATGAATTTTAGCCGTTCGAAGTCGGCATAAAATATGTACATGGTTCACTTCTCGGTCAATTGTGTGCAAACATTTAATAACACACACGGTCAAATTCCTTTCAAGGGCTGAAATGGCAAATTAGTTTGTTTTTTCTTTAGGTGTAACGTTTAAGACCACAAATTTTGGCTACTTAAAGTGAAAGACAACATTTTGTTTTCATTATTTCAATTTAAGTCGTTAATTTGATTCCTTCTCTTCGATATAGTTTTTTAATTTAGTTATTTTCGTAGCCAATTACGATAATTTTTTTAAAAATACGGACCTATCTTGAAAATTACTTCCAAAAATGTAACGTTGAAAACCACTTAAAATTGATTATATCTTTAAAACAACAAATATTTGTTGACATTAAAAACACGTCTGACGGTTTGCTTTTAAAATTTATTGATTTCATGGAATGTATCCGATATATTTGCTGATATATGCGTTCGAATGTAACGTTGAAGAGTAAAAAATGTACCATAAATTTATTTATCTATATAAATAATAGGCTAAGGTTTTTTTGTGACTTCAACTTCTGATTTATCGATTCATCACTCCGACTGATTTTATCGATTCAGATGTCACTAAACCACTTTTAAAAATTGTGATTTCACTTCTGGGTATTCATAACCTTATAAAACAGCAATAAAATTTTTGTACAAAAATCCGCTATTTAATTAATTTGAAATTTAATTTGAAAAGAGCTTATGAGTTGATCGAATTTGAATTTTTTTCAAAACTAAAAATTTTTAACCAAAATTATCTTTTATGCATTCCTCAAATGTCAATTGTCCGAAAAATGCTGTTCCAAAATCAAAAATTCCAATTTCCGCGCAAACAACTCAGTCAAATTTTAACGATTTGCAAATTTGTTTTTGTTTTTCTAAATTTTTGTTTAATTTTCTTTGAAATGTGTTGGCAATTACGGTAATTATCTTGCCAAATGTATTTTTAATGAATTTTCTTAATATTTTCTTTAGTTGTTTAACGTGTATTTTTATCAAACGCGAAGGCAGAGAAAAAAACTGTCTGAAATTTAAAGTTCTATATTTGGAAGCAAATATGTCTGCCACTTTTTAAAAAATTTCATTTATTTCTTTATTATATTTAATTGCAATTAATTGACTTTCAAAAATTGTAAAGTTTTTGCCGTTACTTTATTATTTATATTTTAATCATTGCCTTTAAAAAGAGTCCAATAAAATTAATGTTTCCTCAAAAAATGTATTAAAAATTGTTTTTGTTGTAAAAATAAAAAAATTTCAAATTTGCATTTTTGATTTTCTTTCATAGTATATAGTTTATTTAAGGCGAATTTGTTTTTGTTTGACAGAAAAATTAATAAATACTGTGTGTCATCGTAAAAACAAGGCTACCCCCTATGGTTTGTTCTCGAAATTTTTTTTTTTTTAAATGTTCTTATATTTTTAAATCTTCAACAAGGTGACTTCAACTCCTCCCAGACCAATGGACTGATTTTATCGATTCAGATGTCATTAAATAAGGTTAAGGCTGTAGATGTGCAAGCCACTTTTAAAAATTGTGATTTCGCTTCAAGGGATTCTCAACCTTTTAAAACAGAAATAAAATTTTTGTACAAAAATCTGCTATTTAATCAATTTGAAATTTAGTTTGAGAAGAGCTTATTCATTGATCGAATTTGAGTTTTTTTCAAAACTTAAAATTTTTCGTTCAGCCCCGACCGGCTGACATTTTTTTCATTCATACAAGAATGATCCGGCCTACTGTATACTGTAAATACATTAAATACAGTACGCAAGATATATTTAATTGTTTGTTACTATAACTCCGCCTGGTGATGATGATGGTAAGCCACTAGCCTCTCCCAAGCCAGTGAAAAGGAGGAAAGTTGTGTCATGCGTATTTGGACTACGTTTCAATTATGTATGTCACTTTAAAGATAGGTTGACATGAGCCCTCGCTTTGAGTTGCAAAATCATGGAAGTAGGACATAAAATCTGGTAATTGTACCTGCGTATCCGTAGCAAATGATGCAAAAATACTGTTAGCACGGGGATAGTCAATAAACCTAGTTTAGCAAAGATAATTACTGATATGAATAAAAATCTGATATATTTATATGGGTGTAAGTGATGAGAACGAACAAACTTCCAACGATAGGCTCATTTATGAAAAATTGGTCTCATGGAGCATAATATGATCCTGTGTTCGGACATGCTATGCATTTGGTTAATGTTGTATGTCGGCTGAACCAAGTTTTCTAATTTGATTTAGATAAGGCGGTCAGTTTTGGAAAACAAACAAGTGTTCAACAGTATATTGTATATATTAGAATGGTTATGTGGCTCCAAGTTGGTCTATTTTTATGAGACATCTTGAGTAGTCATAAAAATACCCAAAAAGTATCCAACAGTATTTATACTGGAATACTATGTTAAGCTTGTTTATCAGGTCATGCGTGTCAAAACCATTTTAATTCATTTTCGGTTTTATTGAGTGCTCATTCCAAGGTGGAAACCCTTTTGCCTGGAGACTATCGTGGGCTGGCCCTTCGGTGAGTTCCGTGCTGGCTGTGCTAAGCTTAATGTCGCAAGCTAGACAACGAGTCAGCGTGGCGTTGCGTCTCAGTACAACCAGGCTGGTATATCCTATATGCAAGAGATTTAAGGTCGGTCTCGCTCCTTACCAGGGGCGCAACCAGGAATTTTTTTTGGGGGGGTTTTATCAAATGTAGAACTTATATATAAAAACGATTTTAAGTAATTACAGCGGCTGTGTTGTAGCGGCAAGTGTTCAAATTTCAGGCATCTATTTTCGATAATAGCAATTTTCTCTTTTTCAAATAAAATTTTCTTCAATTAGAATAAATTTTTACAATTGCAAAGAAATATTTCTTCACTTGTGGGAAATAGAAATATTTCAATGTCTCTTATAATGATAAGTATTTTTTCTCGCACAGAAAATTCTCATTTAAAGAGAAAAATTTATGCAAAATTAAAAATGTTTCCTATATTTTCATAAAAAATTCACTATGCCAAGTATTTTCTTCAATAAAATTAAATCTTTTCTCAAAAATAAAAAAGTCTTATTCTCTTAAAACGACATAAATTTATCTTTTTCATGGAAACTTTTTATCATTTTTAGGGAGTTTTTAATATCACATTTAGAGAAAAGCATTCTCTGGAGCAAACTCTATAAGTTTTTTCTCTAAATATTATGGCTTTTTATCTTATTCCGAGAAACTTTTTACTGAGTGTAGTGAAAATTTTTCTGTCTGGCACTACACTGAGAAAAAAACACATACCTTGCTTCGGTAAAAAATTTCTCTATTTTTGATAATAGCAATTTTCTCTTTTTCAAATAAAATTTTCTTCAATTAGAATAAATTTTCACATTTTCGTAGAAATATTTCTTTACTTCTAGGAAATGGAAACATTTCAATGTCTCTAATAATGATAAGTATTTTTCTCGCACAAAAAATTTCTCATTTATAGAAAAATTTTATTGAAAATGAAAAACTTTTCTTATATTTTGATAAAAAATTCACTATGAGAAGTATTTTCTTCAATAAAAACAAATATTTTCTCAAAAAAAAAAGTATTTTTCTCTAAAAATGATATATTTTTCTATTTCATGGTAGCTTTTTATCATTTTTAGAGAATTTTTAGTATCGCAATTAGAGAATAGCATTCTCTGGAGCAAAATCTATACCATTTTTCTCTAAATATGATGCCTTTTTTATCATATTCCGAGACACTTTTTTCTGAGTGTAGATTTAAAATTCGTCCTTTAGTGAGTACTAATTATGCTCAATTCCGAAAGTACAAAAAGCTAAATTTCTGACACCTTGGGATGAGAAAATAGAGTTTGATTTGAAGAAATCGTTTGAGTCCCTCGCCACCAAAATTGTCGATGAATTTACCTTTAATATCGACTTATATTGCCTTATTCGTAATCTTCCATTGGATTTTCTCTCTCTTCTCTTGTTTCTTTCTCTTGGATTTTTGCTCTCAAAATTGCGCATATATTATCCGATTTTGAAAAGTGTAGAAAAGACATATCGTTAAAAAGTGTAGTAAAGAGATATTATTTCGATTTAAGTCAGCATTTGCTTATTGGATAAGTAATACCGTATAATAGTCACTGGACGGGCGGTAAGAAGAAAAATCAAACCTACATATTTTTACTTAATAAGCCATAATTCCTTAATATCGGATAATGTTTAACAATTTAGAGAAATTTTTATGAAACGGATTTTGGAAAATACGATGGAAAATTAGAAATTATGAATTACTTTCTCGAGTTTCGGAAGTGATTGAATTATTATTATTTATTAAGTCTTGTAATGAATCACATGTCTTCACTATAAACTTTATTCTGTAGAGTTTGTGTTATCGATGTGAGAAAATGAATTTTTTTTTATAAACTGTTGTTTTTCTTCAGAATGTATACCAAAGATAAGCAAAAAACTAAAGAATTTTATGGTACACATATATTAACTAAACAAATTTTTGAATTTTTTGTGTTTACCAACTCTTTTGAGCCTCCAAAAAAAATCCATATTTCATCATTTTCGAAAAGAGGTTGTTTTAAATACCTGTACAATATGTATTTTTCATGATATCATGATAATAATTTGAATTTATTGGAAAATTATTGAGCTCTTCTTTCTTCGGTTAACCAAAATTTAGTGCCACAATTATATAAAATGTGAGAAATCGATATTCAAAAGCTTCCTTCAGCTCAATTGTTATTTAATAGCAATAATTACTGTTCGATTTTGGCAAAACTTGGTTGGTATATATTATGTATATATGGGTATATATTAGTGGGAACTCATGGGTTTTTAAGTATGCAAAATCGATTTCCGGTAACCAGTTTTTGGTGAAATGTGCGTCAGATAGCTCTCTAGTGCAAAATTCATGATTTTCGAATATATATTTTTTTTAAAACACTTACTTATAAAAACACGTATTTTTCAGAGTACATACTCAGTTTTGATTAAACAACATCATACCATACACCAAAAAAATGAAGAGCTCAGTACTTTTCCAATAATCTTAAATGCGTTTGAATATCAAGAAAAATAAATTTTTTATAGTGTTTAAAAACCTATTTTATAGTTTTTAAGAATATCTCTTACTTTTGAGTCGATGTCCGGCTCACTTTTTTTTTCTCCATACAAAATCAACCCGGCTTAATGTGCAGTCTGAAGAATAAAATATGACTAAGTTAGTAGATTATGCATCAACCAGAATTGATTTGAAATATTCATTTGGGTTTTCACTCATTTCATAGAACGTGTGATTGCTTTTCATGTACCTCACTTTGATTAAATTCTTAATGTATTTTTGGGGGGGGGGGTTTAAAACCCGAAACCCCCCTTTGGTTGCGCTTATGATTCCTTACCAATGGAGGTGGATAGAATTTAACTTCAAATTAAATGTTCACAATTTGGTGCTATGGTTGTCGGATTCTTTTACCCGAAGTGATAAATGGCGCCATATCATAGTACGGTATAAGTTTTGAAAACCTGATTTCCATAGGGCACTGGTCACGCCCGAAAAATAATTAATTTTTATATGGCGATAATGGCGATCAAATTCTGCATGATATGATTGAAAAGAAGGGTTCCTCAGTAGAAATCTTGGGTGCTGAGTGCCTGGAAACTGGTCGATAAATTTAATGAAATTCCAAAAACCATTGGCCTTGAGAAAGGAACTCCGAATAGACTTGTCGGCCCTATGATCCTGCACACCGACAGTTTCGACGGATGTGAGTCCTGAGAACACCTCTGTTGAGAGTTGATTTCGAGAGTCCATGAGTCCTCGCTTTGGAGCAAGTAGAATTAGACCAAAAGGTAGGTGTCTACTATAAACACTCGACTCTGTATGTAACTTTATTTGAAAAAATCGAGAAAAATTTTTTTAAGAAAATGTAACTATAAAAAAAATTTTTTTTTTGCGATCCAAATCTATAAAAAAATATAATGGAATGCCGTGTAAGGTATTTCCTTATAAATGTGGACACGGCTAAAGACAAATTTGTCATTGTTTTTCAACCTGCAACTATGTTCAAATTAATATTTAATACAAAAAGCATTGCCATGAAGTGTCAAATTTAAAATTTTACATTCCATTTCTGAATGAATGTGAAAAATTTAATTATTTAAATTTTTGTACATTATAGCCTGAAGTAGATTATAATAAAATTGTGATTTAGTGCTGTGGTTCGTTATTATTATTTGATTTTTGAACATTTGAGCTGGAAAAGATGCATTAGAGCTCCTTAATTTAATATAAAAACCTAAAGAAATGCCAGTTACCAATTTTTTGTAACGTGAGTTACCGCATAATTTTTGAATTATTTTAAAATTTTGCTGTTTTGTAATCAGATCAGCTTATTAAAATTCTGCTGCATTTATTTTTGCTAAATTTAAAAAAAAAAATCTACCCACAAATTAGCAGAAGAATTTGAAAGAAACTTACTTTCATTTCACTGTGTAAATATTGTAGTACCACAGAATTTTCATAGCAACTTCTTGCATACGAAACCCAATCTTTTCATAAAGAGTGCATTTGTAATTGTTAATCTAATTAATACAAATTTAAAGCTTAATTTAACTCTATAAAATGAATCTGAATGTAACTCAAGTTCCATGGAATTACCCTGTACAGAAATATTTTTTTGATTTTGGCGCATAATATTATTATTTTCATTCATTAAAGTTAAGCTAAATTTCTCAAAAATTCAGAGTTAAGTGAGATTTTAAATATTTTTTTTTTTTTTTTTCAATTTAAAAAAAAGTACACTCAGAAAAAAGTGTCTCGGAATATGATAAAAAAGGCATCATATTTAGAGAAAAATGGTATAGACTTTGCTCCAGAGAATGCTTTTCTCGAATAGCGATACTAAAAATTCTCTAAAAATGATAAAAAAGCTACCATGAAATAGAAAAATATATCATTTTTAGAGAAAAATACTTTTTTTTTGAGAAAATATTTATTTTTATTGAAGAAAATACTTCTCATAGTGAATTTTTTATCAAAATATAAGAAAAAGTTTTTCATTTTCAATAAAATTTCTCTATAAATGAGAAATTTTTTGTGCGAGAAAAATACTTATCATTATTAGAGACATTGAAATGTTTCCATTTCCTAGAAGTAAAGAAATATTTCTACGAAAATGTGAAAATTTATTCTAATTGAAGAAAATTTTATTTGAACAAGAGAAAATTGCTATTATCAAAAATAGAGAAATTTTTTACCGGAGCAAGGTATGTGTTTTTTTCTCAGTGTATACAAACATTGAACATGATTTTATAAGTTTTTCCCACACATGGATAGACAAGCATAAAAGTAATTTATGATGACTGCAAACTTTAAAGTATTTTATGTTTGCTCACATATTGATGTTAAAAAGAGTACAAATGTAACACCCGGCACAATGGAATGTTTCATTTACTATAAAAATTAAGACAACAAATTAATAAAAATGATACAACTAGGCTGGCATATCTAATCTATCTTATATGTAAGAGACTTTAGGTCGGTCTTCTTTTTATGCTAATGAAGGTGCATCATATTTAACCTCAACTTGAATTTTCTTCTTTTAGTACAATGGGTTTCAGATGAGTAAACCTGGGCACCTGATTGGTTTGTCCAAAGTAGAGTATTAATTTGGTCATGTCTCAAACGGAAGGTCAAAATATAATTCTTAAAGAAGACGTTTTTTAAGAATTATAAAAATAAATTTACAAATCAAAATGTCACAATTTTATAACTCATGAAACTAATTAATTTTATATGGCGATAATTGCCCTTGAATTTTGCTTAAAACAATAGCAACGAAGGGCATTCAGTAGATCTTTGCTGGTAAATGCCCTAAAACTGGTCAATATATTCAGTTATATTCCCAGAAATGGATATGTAAAAGTAATTCCTAAAAGATAAATATATCTATTGACAGCTATTTTCATAAGACCGTGTACTTATTTCCATAGGAAAAGTAGGATTGAGCCATAATGCAGATGTCTACTATAGACACAAACTGGTTCAGCTTATTAAGTGCTTGCGGACCTCACATAGACGAAAAGATGGACGGACGAAAAGTCAGACAGGGCTAAATCGACTAACAAGGTGACGCTAATACATAATAAACATGTATACTTTTCTAAACCGGAATCGCTCATGACTAACAAATGTTTGTATACAGTTAGTATAGACTGACATGCTCAGGTTTACGGCATAAACAAGTAAAATTACATAGTATAAATAAGTAAAATTATTGCCCAAATTCAAAAAATTCAATAAAAGTAATTGTTTAAAGCATTTCGAAAAATTCCTACAAGCTATACTACTTAAGATGCTGTTTTTTTCTACAATAACGATATAATTTATTTCTATTTTCAAAAATTAATATTATCCAACAATATCGTCACTTTACTTTCTAGAGAATATAAGACGTAAAACTGAGTATAAAAAAAATGTAAAAAATCTAATATTACTGAGAAATGCTTAAAAGTGCAATTCAAAATATTTACAGAAAACGTAAAACTTCAAGTTTCCAAGAAAAGAGGCCCAACAAACATCAAATTAATTTATTTTGTAAAGTCGTACCAATTCGATTAAATTGTTAGCTCAGAAAATGGAATTTTTTTAATTTGGAACTACAGTTTTTACACAATTGACATTTGAAGAATGCTTTAAATATAATTTTAATATAATTTAATATAAAAATTAAATAAATTTATAATCAATCTTAAAAACATATATCATAACTATTAAAGAGCAAATTTTTTTAAAAAAATTGTATTTCTTTTTAAAAGGTTTAGAACCTCTCCACAATTATCAACAACAAAATTCTTAAAACTTAACATAAAAATATTCAGCCTAAAACTGATTTAATAACGTCGGAATCAATGAAATCGATCCATTGGTCACAAAAAACACATTGCCTATTAATTATATGGAATAAACAGTAATTAAAGTGAATAAACATAAATAAAATTAAAGATTTAGTTTTAAAGTTCTGAAGCAACATAGCTAAAAAGAGAGTTCTTATTTATATTATTAAACATGTTTTTAAATATGTCATATAATAGGTGGGCATAGCATATTGAGAAGAGTTTTTTACTTTCGATGTTTTCATCATTTTGTTTTTAAATAACTTTTAATTTTAACTCGAATTTCATATGAACAATTACACTTGAAATTATTTTTCTCAAACACTGTTCACCGTGGCGTATGAGGAACATTTATTTGCAATGCAATCCAATGTTGCGCATTTTTAAGTGGCTATTGAACTTCAAGAGGTTAAAACACTCCAGAACTTTCGGCAATTCAAATATTTTTTGACTTAAGTTCTATTTTAATGTCGTAAGTATAACGTGAAAAAAATTTCAGCACGGTAAAGGCAGTATCTTTAAGGCAGTATTCTATAGTAGTCTAAAAAATTTCAAAAATTTTTGATGGTTGTTTAAAATGCAATAAAAAAAATTAAGAATATTTTACCAGCTAATTTTTTTTAATGATATTTTAATTAAAAAAAAAAAAACAAAATAAAAAAAAATTATAAAATATAAGTCTTTAAACGCGTCTCTCTCGAAAGTACTTTTTCTAATACGATGGGCGTGATTTCTCAAGTTCTTATGAAAAGATTTACTTGAATTTTGGTGTAGACCTGTTTTATATATTCCATGGTTGGAACTATGATAATGTAAATATTTTGTTTTTTACTATATTGAAAAAAATAAAAACTTTGAAAAAAAGGTCAAAAATTCATTGTTTCATTTTCAAACAGTCGCCATTTTATATAAAAAAATTAAAAAATGTTTTTCTTAATTTCCATCGCGTAGTTTTTAGTAATTAAGAATGTTTTTATTTTCTTTTTCAGATCATCAGCTGGGTAGGCATCATGTTCACAAGGAAGTACTCTTATTTTTCACGCTTTCACTTTACCATCCTGTATTTTTTTTTTCATTTTTTTCTATTCTATTCTATTTTTCATCAATAAATTTTACCCCTAGACTAAAATACTGCCTGAAATTTTTAACACGAATTTTTAACACGGTACAATCTTTTTCGTTGTGCTCTGCATACATACTTGAAAATTTGAGCGCGTTTTTCTTTAAACAAAAAAGTTTGACAATATCTCAAAAATTTCTTCAGACTTCATTTGTGATTTTTGTGACTTCATTCATTGTTTTTTTAGACATACCATTTTTTGAAAACTCTATTTTTGAAAAATATTCTACGTATTGACAGAGGCGTTATTATATTTTATTGAATATTTCTTATTTCATTGTTGAATCTTTTGAAAAAACAGCAGTTTAGAGTTAAACAACAAAACAAGGAAACAAAAACAAATACGTCACTTAAAAATTATAACGGTGCCATTTTGTTTAGTAAGACTCCGAAAATAATTTTGAACAGCACTCAATACTTGTATAATAATGTTCATTTTAATCAAATTTTGCTCAGGTTTTTTCTTAAATTCCTTAAAATGGCTTAACTACGACAAAATATTTAACAGATCACTTCAAAACTTTAATTTAATTGTTTATAAAGTGTTCAGCTCTTATTGTATACAACTAATATAGATTATATTAAATTTAGTCTTATAAATTCAAGTAAGAAAATTTTTATCATACTTTTCTGTACATTTTACGCTTTAGACATAGACAAAAATGTCGACTCAGAAATGCCTGCAATTCTTGTTAACTCGAGATGCTGAGTTTGAGAATTAACGTAAACGCTGGCAGCTGTTGTTAAACTATAAAGAAACAAAAAAAAAAAAAAAACTGCCAACAACAGACCAGCAAGTCATGTATTATGTGAAAAAAGTTTGCAATATTAATGCAAACACCAACACGTGTGCTTCTACACATAGGTACTCGTATAAAACAACAAGCAACGGTGCAAAAACCAAGGCAAGCTGCAAACAAAAACAAAACACAAGAACAACAAACTAAAAGCAGCTGTTTTATTTCTTACGTGTTGTCTTTGTTAACGTTGTTGCGGTGATTGTTGTTGTTATTGTTTTTTATATGTGTTATTTTTTTAGTTTCTACTCTCTGTGCAATTGTAAATCCCTAGAATCAGAGAGACAAAACAAAAAAAAAATAAACAACAAAGCGAAAAGCTACAAAAGCAAAAAAGCCAGAAGACAATATATATGAAAAGCAAAAAAACCATACAAGTCCTGGCAAAGGTATTTTACAGGGGTTCTTTGCGGCTCAAACGTATGTTCTAGTTCTCTGCATTGTTTTTTGCTCGTTCACTCAAACTCTCTTTGTCTCTCTCTTTACTTACATGCTTTCTTTCTTTCTTTCTTTCTTTCCTTCTTTCTTTAGCGCTACCACCTTAACTTTGTCTAAATGTGCTGCGTATTTGGAATTGAAATTTCAAAATTATACATTTCAAAATGTAGAAGAAGAAAAAAACAACACACACAAATCCTGCATTATTGTTGTAAATAGTAAATGACCTTGAACTCACGTACACGCTTTGACGATAAAAATTATGGCCTAGAGAGGAGCCAACAAACGCGTTTTGGCAGAGAGAAAAAAAAATTTTGGCTAACAAACAAGAGCGCGATAAGTTCTTAAATCTGTTATACGTGAAACTGTCGTATAAAGGTGCTTATAACAAACTAACGGTTGATAAAAGCACAATAGCGAGCTTTTGTTTTAAGTTTTCCTGTTACAAATACAAACAAAAAAACTAAAAAGTAGCTCTTGCGCGTTAAAAGTTTGCAAGAACACAAGAGAGTGATTGAGAGAGATAGAGAGCCAGCAAAACGCACTAATAAAGTGTGCGAATTTTTTGTCATAGACAAAATTAACAGCTTTTATATATTATTTGTTTTTCTCTTTTACTTCTTTGTTGTTTGTTGTTGTTCTTAAGTTGAAGCACGTTTCTAACTATAACAAAATTTCAGGGAATAGCAAAAACATGATTAGAAAAGAAAACAAAATGACAAACGCACTCACACACACACATACACACAAACACACTTACACACGCAAGCACAGACCCTTAAGTATAAACATGCACGAAATGAACGTCTTGTGGGGAAAAAAAAACAGTCAAACAGAAAGAAAATATATTTTCACCGAATTATTTATTGTATGCGGAGAGTGGAGAGGGGCTTGTGGCGCATTACCACAACAAGGCAAGCTAACCATGATTTTTTAATTACGCCAGCTCAACTTTTTGATCACATAAGCCGCTTGGCAAAAATATTCCAAAAATCACAAATTATTTCTTCCACCGTAATTTGGAATAAAATTTGTTTTTTTTTTTTTTGCTTCTAATCTTTTTGATATGTCTTGTATTAAAAATTCTTTGATGTTGAACTTTCTTTAAGGTATTCAATTAAATAAAAACTTGTACCTTCATGCTTTAGCAATTATTCAAAACATATTTTACGCGCGGTATAAATATTTAAAACGTCTTCAGAAATCATGAATAATTACAAACCTCTTTAAGTTCAAATCTCGTGTTTGAACTATATTCAACATTGTAAGAGAACATACAATAAACAAAACACAAGAAATAATAACCAAAATCAAATCTCTATCCAAAAATAATAGAAATCAAATTCAAAATCAAAATCAAAATCAAAATCAAAATCAAAATCAAAATCAAAATCAAAATCAAAATCAAAATCAAAATCAAAATCAAAATCAAAATCAAAATCAAAATCAAAATCAAAATCAAAATCAAAATCAAAATCAAAATCAAAATCAAAATCAAAATCAAAATCAAAATCAAAATCAAAATCAAAATCAAAATCAAAATCAAAATCAAAATCAAAATCAAAATCAAAATCAAAATCAAAATCAAAATCAAAATCAAAATCAAAATCAAAATCAAAATCAAAATCAAAATCAAAATCAAAATCAAAATCAAAATCAAAATCAAAATCAAAATCAAAATCAAAATCAAAATCAAAATCAAAATCAAAATCAAAATCAAAATCAAAATCAAAATCAAAATCAAAATCAAAATCAAAATCAAAATCAAAATCAAAATCAAAATCAAAATCAAAATCAAAATCAAAATCAAAATCAAAATCAAAATCAAAATCAAAATCAAAATCAAAATCAAAATCAAAATCAAAATCAAAATCAAAATCAAAATCAAAATCAAAATCAAAATCAAAATCAAAATCAAAATCAAAATCAAAATCAAAATCAAAATCAAAATCAAAATCAAAATCAAAATCAAAATCAAAATCAAAATCAAAATCAAAATCAAAATCAAAATCAAAATCAAAATCAAAATCAAAATCAAAATCAAAATCAAAATCAAAATCAAAATCAAAATCAAAATCAAAATCAAAATCAAAATCAAAATCAAAATCAAAATCAAAATCAAAATCAAAATCAAAATCAAAATCAAAATCAAAATCAAAATCAAAATCAAAATCAAAATCAAAATCAAAATCAAAATCAAAATCAAAATCAAAATCAAAATCAAAATCAAAATCAAAATCAAAATCAAAATCAAAATCAAAATCAAAATCAAAATCAAAATCAAAATCAAAATCAAAATCAAAATCAAAATCAAAATCAAAATCAAAATCAAAATCAAAATCAAAATCAAAATCAAAATCAAAATCAAAATCAAAATCAAAATCAAAATCAAAATCAAAATCAAAATCAAAATCAAAATCAAAATCAAAATCAAAATCAAAATCAAAATCAAAATCAAAATCAAAATCAAAATCAAAATCAAAATCAAAATCAAAATCAAAATCAAAATCAAAATCAAAATCAAAATCAAAATCAAAATCAAAATCAAAATCAAAATCAAAATCAAAATCAAAATCAAAATCAAAATCAAAATCAAAATCAAAATCAAAATCAAAATCAAAATCAAAATCAAAATCAAAATCAAAATCAAAATCAAAATCAAAATCAAAATCAAAATCAAAATCAAAATCAAAATCAAAATCAAAATCAAAATCAAAATCAAAATCAAAATCAAAATCAAAATCAAAATCAAAATCAAAATCAAAATCAAAATCAAAATCAAAATCAAAATCAAAATCAAAATCAAAATCAAAATCAAAATCAAAATCAAAATCAAAATCAAAATCAAAATCAAAATCAAAATCAAAATCAAAATCAAAATCAAAATCAAAATCAAAATCAAAATCAAAATCAAAATCAAAATCAAAATCAAAATCAAAATCAAAATCAAAATCAAAATCAAAATCAAAATCAAAATCAAAATCAAAATCAAAATCAATATCAATATCAAAATCAAAATCAAAATCAAAATCAAAATCAAAATCAAAATCAAAATCAAAATCAAAATCAAAATCAAAATCAAAATCAAAATCAAAATCAAAATCAAAATCAAAATCAAAATCAAAATCAAAATCAAAATCAAAATCAAATCAAAATAGGAATTTGGACTAAATTTGGAACAAGGACTAGGAGTAATAAATATATTATCGAACATAAGTAAAGAAATAGGCTAAGCATTCAGACTAAAATTGAACCTTGAAATAAGAGAAGGATTACGGCAAGAGATATGATAATTATAAAGATTAGGATTAAAACATCAGGATTTGATCAAGAATTAAGACAAGCATTTGAATGAGCAACAACAAAAGGATGAGGACAATAATATTGGCAGAAATAAGCGCAAAGATTTGATCCAGGAGAACAATTAAGAACTAGGACAATGATTGAGAAAGTTTAAAGAAAAAAAAATCAAGCACAAATACATAAAAAAGGATATCGAAAATTGTTAGGACAAGAATTAAGAGTAAGCGTAGGATATGGATAAGGAAAAGATTGAATAAAAAACTTAAATTAGGATTGGGTCGAGCATTTGATTAAGAATTTTGACAAGAACTAGATCAAGGATTCATGCAAAGATTTAGATAAGATTGAAACAAAAATATGAATATGGATACGAAAAGTACAGTATAACGCTAAGTTCTATATTATGACAAGGTAATGATTGAAAAATTGAGACAAGAATTAAGACAAGAATAAAGACAAAGTTTTATACAAGGACAAATATAGTACAAGAATTATGAGAAGGCTTGGAAAAGTATGAGAATAAGGACTTGTTGATCTTGTGGTCTGAAATTTGTACAAAGGTATGATTTAGGTCAAGGATTAAAACGAGAGTTTGGACCAAAATTAGAAAAAGAATAAAGATAAAAATTAGAACAAAGACTTAGACAAGTAAAAGGGCAGTGATTAAAGATAAGGTTATGACAAAGATTAGAATAAGAGTCAAGATGAGAGATTTAAGACAATTTAAAGGGCAAGGAAAATTATTCGTACAAAGGTTACGACAAGATTTAATACATGTATCGGGACAAGGATAAGGTATGGGACAAGCATAAAGATTAGAGCAGCGATTGGGATAAGTATTCATACAAATACTAGGACAAAGAATAGATCAAGATTAAGACAATAATTAATACATAAATTGGGACAAGAATTTGGTTAGGAAAAAGGACAAGGGTTTGCAAAATGCAATAATTGGTATAACGGCTAATCATTTTTTTGTTTTTTTCACGACTAAAATAAAAGCGTTTTCTAATTTATGTCATTTATTTTAAAAAAGTTTTCAGAAAGTTTTCAAAAATGAAAATATATATATTTTTTTATAAAAAAAAGCCTCACAGGCAAGGATAAGTGTTCAAGGGTAAAAGTTTAAAAATCTATATAATTAATAGGCTAAGGTTTTTTTTTGTGACTTCAACTCCTCCCAGACCAATGGACCGATTCTATCGATTTAGATGTCATTAAATCAGGTTTAGGCTGTATATGTGCAAACCACTTTTAAAAATTGTGATTTCACTTCAGGGGGTTCCCAACCTTTTAAAACAGAAATAAAATTTTTGTACAAAAATCCGTTATTTTATCGATTTGAAATTTAGTTTGAGAAGAGCTTATGAGTTGATCGAATTTGAATTTTTTTCAAAACTAAAAATTTTTAACCAAAATTATCTTTTATGCATTCCTCAAATGTCAATTGTCCGAAAAATGCAGTTTCAAAAATCAAAAATTCCACTTTCCGAGCAAACAACTCAGTCAAATTTTAACGGTTTTCAAATTTTTTTTGTTTTTCTAAATTTTTGTTTAATTTTCTTTGAAATGTGTTGGCAATTACGGTAATTATCTTGCCAAATGTATTTTTAATGAATTTTCTTAATATTTTCTTTAGTTGTTTAACGTGTATTTTTATCAAACGCCAAGACAGAGAAAAAAACTCTCTGAAATTCAAAGTTCTGTATTTGGAAGCGAATATCTCTGCCACTTTTTAAAAAATTTAATTGCAATTAATTGACTTTAAAATAATTACAAAGTTTTTACCGTTACTTTATTATTTATATTTTAATCATTGCCTTTAAAAAGAGTCCAATAAAATGAATGTTTCCTCAAAAAATGTATTAAAAATTGTTTTTGTTGTAAAAATAGAAAAATTTCAAATTTGCATTTTTGATTTTCTTTCATTGTATATAGTTTATTTAAGACGAATTTGTTTTTGTTTGACAGAAAAATTAATAAATACTATGTGTCATCGAAAAAACAAGGCTACCCCCTATGGTTTTTTGCTCGAAATTTTTTTTTTTTAAAATGTTGTTCTTATAATTTTTAAATCTTCAATAAGCTTCAAAAACAATATATTTGAAAAAAATTTCATTATAGCTGCAACCAATTAAAAGTTATAGCCACGAATCTGTTTTAATCATCCTGCTTATCTATATAATTAATAGGCTAAGGTTTTTTTTGTGACTTCAACTCCTCTCAGACCAATGGACCGATTCTATCGATTTAGATGTCATTAAATCAGGTTTAGGCTGTATATGTGCAAACCACTTTTAAAAATTGTGATTTCACTTCAGGGGGTTCCCAACCTTTTAAAACAGAAATAAAATTTTTGTACAAAAATCCGTTATTTTATCGATTTGAAATTTAGTTTGAGAAGAGCTTATGAATTGATCGAATTTGAATTTTTTTCAAAACTAAAAATTTTTAACCACAATTATCTTTTATGCATTCCTCAAATGTCAATTGTCCTAAAAATGCAGTTCCAAAATCAAAAAATTCCACTTTCCGAGCAAACAAGTCAATCAAATTTTAACAGTTTTCAAATTTTTTTTGTTTTTCTAAATTTTTGTTTAATTTTCTTTGAAATGTGTTGGCAGTTACGGTAATTATCGTGCCAAATGTATTTTTAATGAATTTTCTTAATATTTTCTTTAGTTGTTTAACGTGTATTTTTATCAAACGCCAAGACAGAGAAAAAAACTCTCTGAAATTTAAAGTTCTGTATTTGGAAGCGAATATCTCTGCCACTTTTTAAAAAATTGCATTTATTTCTTTTTTGTATTTAATTTCAATTAATTGACTTTAAAATAATAACAAAGTTTTTACCGTTACTTTATTATTTATATTTTAATCATTGCCTTTAAAAAGAGTCCAATAAAATGAATGTTTCCTCAAAAAGTGTATTAAAAATTGTTTTTGTTGTAAAAATAAAAAAATTTCAAATTTGCATTTTCGATTTTCTTTCATTGTATGTAGTTTATTTAAGACGAATTTGTTTTTGTTTGACAGAAAAATTAATAAATACTATGTGTCATCGAAAAAACAAGGCTACCCCCTATGGTTTTTTGCTCGAAATTTTTTTTTTTTAAAATGTTGTTCTTATAATTTTTAAATCTTCAATAAGCTTCAAAAACAATATATTTGAAAAAAATTTCATTATAGCTGCAACCAATTAAAAGTTATAGCCACGAATCTGTTTTAATCATCCTGCTTATCTATATAATTAATAGGCTAAGATTTTTTTTGTGACTTCAACTCCTCTCAGACCAATGGACCGATTCTATCGATTTAGATGTCATTAAATCAGGTTTAGGCTGTATATGTGCAAACCACTTTTAAAAATTGTGATTTCACTTCAGGGGGTTCCCAACCTTTTAAAACAGAAATAAAATTTTTGTACAAAAATCCGTTATTTTATCGATTTGAAATTTAGTTTGAGAAGAGCTTATGAATTGATCGAATTTGAATTTTTTTCAAAACTAAAAATTTTTAACCACAATTATCTTTTATGCATTCCTCAAATGTCAATTGTCCTAAAAATGCAGTTCCAAAATCAAAAAATTCCACTTTCCGAGCAAACAAGTCAATCAAATTTTAACAGTTTTCAAATTTTTTTTGTTTTTCTAAATTTTTGTTTAATTTTCTTTGAAATGTGTTGGCAGTTACGGTAATTATCGTGCCAAATGTATTTTTAATGAATTTTCTTAATATTTTCTTTAGTTGTTTAACGTGTATTTTTATCAAACGCCAAGACAGAGAAAAAAACTCTCTGAAATTTAAAGTTCTGTATTTGGAAGCGAATATCTCTGCCACTTTTTAAAAAATTGCATTTATTTCTTTTTTGTATTTAATTTTAATTAATTGACTTTAAAATAATAACAAAGTTTTTACCGTTACTTTATTATTTATATTTTAATCATTGCCTTTAAAAAGAGTCCAATAAAATGAATGTTTCCTCAAAAAGTGTATTAAAAATTGTTTTTGTTGTAAAAATAAAAAAATTTCAAATTTGCATTTTCGATTTTCTTTCATTGTATGTAGTTTATTTAAGACGAATTTGTTTTTGTTTGACAGAAAAATTAATAAACACTATGTGTCATCGAAAAAGCAAGGCTACCCCCTATGGTTTTTTGCTCGAAATTTTTTTTTTTTAAAATGTTGTTCTTATATTTTTTAAATCTTCAATAAGCTTCAAAAACAATATATTTCAAAAAAATTTCATTATAGCTACAACCAATTAAAAGTTATAGCCACGAATCTGTTTTAATCATCCTGCTTATCTATATAATTAATAGGCTAAGGTTTTTTTTGTGACTTCAACTCCTCTCAGACCAATGGACCGATTCTATCGATTTAGATGTCATTAAATTAGGTTTAGGCTGTATATGTGCAAACCACTTTTAAAAATTGTGATTTCACTTCAGGGGGTTCCCAACCTTTTAAAACAGAAATAAAATTTTTGTACAAAAATCCGTTATTTTTTCCGAAATTTAGTTTGAGAAGAGCTTATGAGTTGGTCGAATTTGAATTTTTTTCAAAACTAAAAATTTTTAACCAAAATTATCTTTTATGCATTCCTCAAATGTCAATTGTCCGAAAAATGCAGTTCCAAAATCAAAAAATTCCACTTTCCGAGCAAACGACTCAGTCAAATTTTAACGGTTTTCAAAAAAAAACGTTTTTTTTTTGGGTTTTTTGGTGTTTTTTCATCTAAATGTGTCATAAATCGATGTTGTACGTGTTCTGTAAGTACCTTTTATTAATTTCTGAAATATATCTTAGTATTATTTATTATATCTATTTTTTAATGCGTTTTTTTTTTAACATTAGTTATATTTTATAGCTGGAAGAGTTAAGCTGCGATGTTTTCGAATAGTAATAATGTTTTTCTCAGTTGTTATATTAGTGTAAGTCCGTCTTCGTATTTTGACAGTTACATTAAAAAATTTTGTGTCAGATCAAACGTTTAAAGTCAAACCATTCAGATAATGATCTTTTATATCATTATTGAGACTCAATATATCGTTTCTAACAATTAATTTTTATTGAATTGCTCGAATTCGGGCAACAGGTTTACTAGTTAGTATTCATGGGTTAAAAGCTCCCAGAGAATTGTTTTTAGAGACCGTCAAAATGATGACTGTTATTTTTTCTTATTGTGTGCTGCTATTTATAGAAACACTTTATAGAAATCCATCAGACATCATTCAAATTTTAAGAATAAACAACAATATGTTGTAACTTTTACAAGATTTTCATATTTCACTTACTTTTCAAACCATTTATTATTTAGGTAAAACATTCCAAATGTAAAATTCACTCTTGTAATAAATTTTTTTACAACTACATTTCAGTGCCGCAAAAATCACTTAAGTGGTGAGAGGATACTTAAAACGTTGACTTGTTTTTTAATCCTTTATTTTTGTATATATCTTTTCTGATGTCGTTATCGTTCTTGTTGTTTTTTTTTTTGTGCATGTCATGCCATTTAAAAGATTTCAAGAACTTTATTTTCGTAAACTTATTTCGACAAAAACAACATCGAATTATTGCTTTGCTTCATGTACCACTCAAGTGGTACACAATAAACATTAAAAAATAGAGTGCAGCATACAACAATATCAGCAGCACGAAATGGTGCACTAGTGGTAAAAACAAAAAGTTTGTCCTGCAGCTGCTGCTGCTTCTGCTGTAGCTGTTGCTGTTGCTGCTCTTGAATGAGTTAATATAGCTGTTGGCTTCTTTTTTTTTTTAAGTACACTTGCTCTGACGTCAGCTGCATGTTACAATGGCAAGAACTAATCGAAAAAGTGCACTGAAAAAAATTTCGATTGCTTTTTGCGATTTAGGTCAGAGCTGCATGATGTCGTCAGGCTACGAGGACTACGAGGTGTAGTTTTTTTTGCTTTTTTTTTATTATTATTTTTTGTGCCAAACTTTAACTACTTCTTGGCTTTTAGCAGCAGCCGAGTTTATTTAAGTAATAGCATTTTATGTTTGCGCCATTTAAGTTTTCAAGAAGAGCTGACGCCAACTTGCTGAGTAGAGATAAATTTTCATTGCTTGGAAGAAAGAGCTAAAAAAGTTGAAATTTAATTTCTTTTTTATTGTCGCAGCTAGCTATAAAAAGCAACATCAAAGTACGAAGGAATAAAATGCAGCTGTCAGCAAAAAATGGCAATGAATGTGGAAATGGCTAGAAGCTGCATAAGCAGATTTAACTTAATTTTATCTGGCTGTATACAGGCGTCAACTGATTAAAAGTTAAGTTTTACTCACCCTCATCGCGCACATTTCCCATCATTATGTCGTAGCCTCTGAGATCTGCCGTTTTCATCAGTGTCATGGGATCGGCTGGCAGAAAGGCGCCATCTATGGTTGGAGCAGAGGGAAAACTTAAAATGCCCGAATACGAGTTCCATTGCTGCACTGAGATGGTTTTGGCATCAACCGAGCGCATGCAAGACATAACAGCCTGTGGATTTTCCTGTAAAATGAAGAAGGTAGGAGGCAGAAATTATTAGTAAGAGCGTCAACTCGCTATATTGCCAAAGCACGGCACTTACCGCTAACAGCGAAGCATTACAATTGCAGTCGTTAATCAACGCTTTGCCTATTTCCACTGCCTTCTCCGAGGTCATATGACTCCAAGGTGCATTTATGGTGCCCGATTGCATCATGCCACGCTTAACGATGCCTTTCGTGGCCGGCGATACTAGTTGCGCATTCACCGAACTCGATCCAGCCGATTCACCAAACAAAGTCAGCCAATCCGGATTACCACCAAACGATCTAGCATTGTCCTTCAGCCAGCGTATAGCTAACGCTTGATCCCATAGACCCACATTACCAGGAGCTTCTTCTTCAAAACCGGGCATAACCGGCGACAAATGCAAGAAACCAAATGCACCGACACGATATTGAAAGGAAGCAACAATTACATTTCCCACTGCAGACATGATATCCGCATTGTAGATATCAAGTGTAGCCGAACCCGTCATAAAGCCACCGCCATAGATCCAAATAACCATAGGCAAGCCATTGGAGATATTCTGCGGCTGACCATTGTGAATGAGATGATCGTTGTCACCCTTGCCCGCATGCTGTAAATTTAAAGAGTGACAGAGATTTAAAGTTAAAAGAGTTCAATTTCCGCTGTGTTGATGGTTGAAAGCTCACCTCTCCGCCATTAGCGCCACGTCCATGTCGCAGACGTGCTTTTGCTGGCGCCCAAATATTTATGTAAAGACAGTCTTCAGATACGTTTGTGTTGGGATTCCAAATCTCTTCGCCGGTAAAACCAGGAAAATATTCATACCTAAAAGGAAAAAGAGAAGAAATGCATTATTCAAACAATGAAAACTTTGTGATTTGATACATTGTTATTTTTGAATATTAAACTAATTTCCGTGAAATTCATATGTTATTGCATATTTTTATAACCTAAACCTTAAAGGTCAGGGTATATTAACTTTGTGCAAACGTTTGTAACGCATAGAACAAAGCGAGTCCGGTATAGAAAAGTATGTATATTCTTGATCAGCGTCACCACGTGAGTCGAGCTATCTATGTTCGTTCGTCCGTCAGTCCGTCTGTGTGTTGTCCGTAAACACAAGAAAAGAAGAAAGAGTCGAGATAATTGGATGAAACTTTGTACACATTGTCACATGCACCCAAGGATCTGCAATATTGAATATTTTTGGAATCCGCCCACGGACAAGCCTACCTCCCATACAACGCAAAAATTTAAAACTGCATAACTCAGCTCCTAATAAGCCTACAACAATAAAATTTGGTATGTATGTGTTTTGTATTAACACAAAGATGGTTTTGAAAAATGGGCATCATCCGCTCACGGACACGCCTACCTCCCATACAACCCAAAAATTGAAAACGCAATAAATTAGCCTCTGTTTACATAACAGAACTTAAATTTGGCACATAAGTTTTTTATAACCAAACAAAAATGGTATTGAAAAATGGACATCATCCGCTCACGGACACGCCTACCTCCCATACAACGCAAAAATTTAAAACTGCATAGCTCAGCTCATAATAAGCCTACAATAATAAAATTTGGTGTGTATGTGTTTTCTATCAACACAAAGATGTCTTCGAATGGGTGTCATCCGCTCACTGACACGCCCACCTCCCATACAACCCATAAATTGAAAACGCAGTTAATAAGCCTCTGTTTAATCTACAGAGCTAAAATTTGGCATGTATGTTTTTTATGACAAGACAAAGATGGTTTTGATAAATGGAAGTCATCCGCCCACGGACACGCCTACCTCCCATACAACTCAAAAAGTTTAAAAATCAATAAATAAGGTTATGTTTGTCATAGAGAAATTAAATTTAGTACGTAGGTATGTATTTTATACCAAAACTAAGGTGTGTTCAAAAATTGGGAGTAGTCCCTTCCATGAACACGCCCAACTCCCATAGCGAAAGCACAATAAAGGCATTAACTGTGAGCTACAGGAATAAAACTTGGTATGTGTTAATTTTTATTCAACATTTACATGCATATAAAATATAGGCTTCGTCCGCACACGGAAACGCCTGTTTTGAATAATATTATTTTTTTATGGTATGGAAAAGTAGGTTAAGGGTATTTCAAAGTCGTCCTCGACCGACTTTAGACCTTCTTTACTTGTTTTTTTGTTAATCTTATTACTACATCTATTTATATTCCTGTTCCTTCTCCTATTTTTATTTATATTTCTGAACTTATTCCTCGTCTTGTTCACATTCCCATTCCCAAACCCCTTCCTATTCCCAATCCCATTCCCATTCCTATTCCTATTCCTATTCCTATTCCTATTCCTATTCCTATTCCTATTCCTATTCCTATTCCTATTCCTATTCCTATTCCTATTCCTATTCCTATTCCTATTCCTATTCCCATTCCTATTCCTATTCCTATTCCTATTCCTATTCCTATTCCTATTCCTATTCCTATTCCTATTCCTATTCCTATTCCTATTCCTATTCCTATTCCTATTCCTATTCCTATTCCTATTCCTATTCCTATTCCTATTCCTATTCCTATTCCTATTCCTATTCCTATTCCTATTCCTATTCCTATTCCTATTCCTATTCCTATTCCTATTCCTATTCCTATTCCTATTCCTATTCCTATTCCTATTCCTATTCCTATTCCTATTCCTATTCCTATTCCTATTCCTATTCCTATTCCTATTCCTATTCCTATTCCTATTCCTATTCCTATTCCTATTCCTATTCCTATTCCTATTCCTATTCCTATTCCTATTCCTATTCCTATTCCTATTCCTATTCCTATTCCTATTCCTATTCCTATTCCTATTCCTATTCCTATTCCTATTCCTATTCCTATTCCTATTCCTATTCCTATTCCTATTCCTATTCCTATTCCTATTCCTATTCCTATTCCTATTCCTATTCCTATTCCTTCCTATTCCTATTCCTATTTCTATTCATATTCCAATAGAAAATCTATTAAATACTTCATTCAAAAATACTTTCCATTCATTGCCACAAAGTCACCAATTCAACTTCTATTAACTCGAAATTATGTCAAGCACAAAGCTTACTTATGTTGTTCAACTACTTTTTGCCATCCTTATAAATAACAGTTGACCATTCAACAGTCTCAAATCATCAAAAATTACTTAACTAATAATTTAATTTCTGTTATCCTTGCAACATTTCCTTTTATATTTAGTCGAACCGAAAGTCAAGTCATATCGTCGTCATCCGATGATGTGTGGGTCTTGGCAGTAAAATCTGCTAATGGCTCTTGTAATTAGTGTGACCAACCAAGTTGAATTTAATTGTTATTAATATGTTAAACAGACAATGTGTCGTTTATCTACGGTTATGTATGACTTTGTGTGTTGCTGAAATTGTTCAGATATGTTGTATTAAGGCTGCACAAACCGGTAAATTATGGTACAATTAAAACTTTACATAACTTAATTTATGTGTCTGGATAGCTGAAAGTTGGTAACCGCTAAGAAATAGTTGGCTAAAGCCGACATTGAGACTTTGTACGCTCTTGTACACATTTATTTGAATAAGCTGGAATTGCAAAAAAAAAATATAAAACAATTCAATTCATTGAAATTGCATTTCATTTTGCAAAATGAATTGCAAAAATTGCAAAATGCTTGTCAAAAAATAATAGGTTTTGGATTTGAACGATAAACAAAATTCTTACTATTACAAATACAAAAGAATTTTGTTTTGGCTTAATGTACAGCAATGCTCTTGAAACAAAATCAATGGCAATGTTTCGTTTTTCTTTACTTCATAGCGTAAAACGAGTATTCAGTCAAAGGTAAAAAGTGGAATGGGATTTTTTTAGAGTTTATTAAAAAAAATTGGTTTGCTGCTATTCAAGACATGAAAAAGGAATTTGAAACTGACACTGGAATTTTTTTCAGTTATCATTATTAACTGTAATGTGCCAGTTTAAATGTTAATCGAACAAATTTAATAAAGAATTTAATGCAAAAAGTCGATTTTATAGCAAATTTAACATAAATTTTTATACTTGACAGTCTTAAATCGTTTGAAATGAAGCTTCTTTAGCAGCGTATACTAACTAACAGCGTTTTAAACGTGGAGAAAAGCCTATGTAACACTTTAATGAAACGAAGCGAACTCATATGTTATTAAATTACTCACCATAAGCCACGGTGAAATGGTTTGAGTCCAAACTAACCAAATAGACCTGACGAAGAAAAATTCTTAACGAACTAATCAACAGAGTATAGTCCTAACCAAAATAAACGAAACGAGACGATTGCCACTTGACGAACTTGTACACTCGCTACGTCTGATTTGACATTTAACCCAAAATGAAACGTTCTTGAACTCGTCTAAGCTGATCAGCTGCCAACGTAACAATGCAAATGAAATCATAAAAATATGGTTTCTTGCACTAATTGATCAAAATGGAACAAAACTTCCCTGCACAGTTGTTGCTGACGAACTAAGAAACTTAAAGTTCGGTTCTTACGGAACAAAACCGTTTCGATGAGTTTACGTTTGCTTATTTTGGGCAAACAACATTGTATTTAAGCGAATATATTCATCTTCACTCGTTACGGAACAAATCGTCTATTTTGGTTAGGACCTATGAGTCCATAATTTTTTTAAGTGAAACTGCTTTGGCCGCGTATTCGCAATATGGCGTATTGAAACGGGGAGTACAATCGAACTATAAGTTTTAAAACTTCAGCTTGTTTTGCTTATATTGCCTTGTAAAAAGTACTTTAGAATGGTGATTTCATTAAATAACAGCAAAATGCATTGACTATTATTGTGACTATTACTTCCAAAGCGTTTCAATTTAAAAAAATTTGTGTCTTATATGTGTGGACTCACACCCATTGTACAATGCCCATTCCAGTAGCAGGACACCACCAAATAGTAACTCAATTCTGAGTTGAAATTTTCTATGAAGTTTACTTCTATAGCTATTCTGTATCGAACATTTTAATTGTATGGGTGAAGGCACGCCCTGTTTCCCAATGCCCGTGTCTGTTTTATGTCTGAAAGATCTATCAAGGGCCCATCAGTTACTTCATACTAAGTTTCAATGTTATACGACATTTAGTTCCAAATTTATGCGATTTCAAAAATTTTAATTTTATAGGCGGTACCATGCCACTCTTTCCACAGATCGCTTAAATTTGACAGTCGAAGGCCAACCCTCAATAGTAAGTTCGTACCGAATTTCATTGATGTGTGATTTATAGACGAAAAAATAGCCGAAAATTTTTGTTCTTGAAAAAGTGCCACGCCCTCTGCGGGTAGGAGGGTGAAAAATACTATACGACCTATTCTCATACCTACCAAATATACAAAAGAAATTTAATTAAAATCGGTCCAGCTGTTACGAAGCAGTTCAAACACTAACACCGTGACACGAAATTTTTATACATTAGATGTTAATATTTTAAAGCTAACAAATGTATCACCCATCACTGGGGAATTCTGCATATACATCATTCAATTGTTTTGCGTTTTATGTTTAATGAAATGAAAAAATATCCCAAAATCGGAACTATCATGAATTATTTTTACTACGGAATAGGAAAGAGAATTTTCTGTTTTTAAGTAAGAGCTCAAGAACTGCTTCTTAATGTAAATTTGTTCATCAAATATGTACCATACCAATATTTTAGTACGCCTCTTTTGGTACTTAACACTAAACTCCTAGATATTCTATAGCCCAAACCGGCTCAACTGCCCGGCTGAACTCTACCATTAGGGATAACATTCTCACACATTTCTTCCTGATCATAGTTCCTAAGTGATAAAATTATAAATATTTAGTATTTTTAATGACGTTACTCCAATACTAAATATGGATGCTATGCCGCAAAATTGGAAAAAAGTCGATTTGTGCGCTTACAAAAAGTCACGAAGGTGGGCCGGTTTGGATTGAAAAAAAAAAATTGTGCGTAATGAATTTCTGAAAATTGGCTTAGAACATTTCAATATAGTATCTTGATTAGTTTTTTATTTAAGATCAAAAAGTAAAAAAAGTAAAACATAGGTTAAACAAAAACAAAATGTTTACAAAATTCGTTATCATTCATTTATAAGTTTTTATCACTAAAGAACTTAGATCATGAGAAAAAATGCAAGAGTGTTATTCCCTAATGTACAGTAAGCCGAATCGAAAAATTTTTCAATGTTTTTGCCTTATTTAAACAGAATTGTCGAGAAAGTTACCAGAATTCAAAATTTTTTGGATTTAACTCCTTTACAACCGATTGTATGAAAATTATATGAGGAGTGAAATCAATGATGTATTTTCAACCGTAACTCATAATGGTTGTAAATCGATGATTCTATGGCCATGGAATTATCTTATATGAATGTCAGTATTTAATCCTTCCAGTAACATAAAATGTCTTTATTCACCTCCATTGCCTATGGCATAAGGTAAATTGTTTTCTCTTTAACGTTACATTCGAACGCAAATTTCTGCAAATATATTGAAAATATTCAATATATTCGAATATATTATACTTGCTGAGCACAAAGAGAAGAGTAGATAGCAACATGAAAGTTGAAATTCTCGTAACACAAACTCGTGAAAAGCAAACGACCCAGCAATGCTTAGCATCGGTGGTAATTTCTTAAAAATTTAACAATTTAAGAAAATATATTTATTGTTAAATTTTCTTAAATAAACTCCACTTATGGCATTCTGTAGCACAATTATGATGAATTAAAATTTTGTTCATAAAAATCGGTCCAGTAGTTTTGAAGTTTACCTTAAACTTAATATTTCCACTTCAATTTTATATAATAGTACAAATGTTTACATGAAAGTGGGTTTTACGAAATATATTTTAAGTGAACGAACTTTTCTTTTAACTTTTTTTGTTTGAAGATAGAACCAGTTTTGTGTGATCTTTAACGTTACAATTGTGTACGTGACGTTCACGGTAGGTATGCATTTTTAAAAAATTACCAAAATTGGCAATGAAAAAAGCAAAACTAAAGAACTATGTCAACAAAAAGGGATCAAATAAATGACTTAAATCGACATAATCAGAAGAAAATGTTGACTTTCACTTCTAGGAGCTGAAATGACTGGTCTTTAACATAACATGTTTAAACCTTTTTGATCCGATTTGAATTTTTTCGCGACACCAGCGAAATGAACATATGTTAATATAGAACTAAATATATATACAGGTGGCCGTGGTGACCGTGCCATGCAGGTGAAGTGTGTGGCTTAGCACGCCCAGAGCTCGAGAACGATCCCCACTCGAGACAAAGTTTTTTTTTTTCAATAAAAAATGTTCTGATCGGTCACCACCTCTCTGCAGACAATGGCCCGGTCAAGCCCGGTCTAGCCATGATCCTACGGTCTAGCCATGGTCCCATGGCTTTTACCTATCTCTAATTTTTTCCCATTTCTAATCAACTGATTTTAAAAATGCATCAATTTATACGGATTTGGAAGATGTAGTTGCCGGTAGAGATGTTTGTGGAATGTGATCGCCTAGTAACTCAAATTGACTGAGGTAAAAAGGCATAACACTTGCCTCACACTTAAATTCGCATGTTGATTAGCGCTCCGCCCCACATACAGCGTTCTACACTTGTTTCTCTTAATTTCACTTTCTTTCCTACTTATCTATCCACCCATTTCCGCTCCAAAGCAGACTTGACTGAATAGGTTTGACACCTGAAATTCTTGTTTAAAACAAAAAAATTGTGTGTAAACATTTAATAACACACACACAACAGAATTGATCATTAGAAGGAACTCCAATGGGTGGCTACAGGAGTATTGGGACTTACTTTAACTGAAGGACCCCTTGGACAAAAATGTTTCTATGAATCACCTAATGACGTAAAGTGCAACTGGTTGAACCTTTTGACCAAAGGATCATTTATTCATCATATGCGAGTCAAAATAGTTCCACCTATGCTAAAATGCGCGAAAGTCATCAAACGTAAATCCGTGAAACCGTGCAGACGCCGTACACGTGATCATGTACTTTTGCAAGAACACGTGTATTTCGTGTTTAACATACACGTGTATTTCGAGTTCATGAACTTTGTAAAATTTCTTAAATAAACGTGATCACAAGAAACACGTATACACGGAAATTGGAACAAAAATTTTTAAATTATATAGAAATCTAGAAGCAAGAACTTCACTTCGAAATCAAAAACATTTGTAGTTGCAGAGGATTTTTAGAAAGTGATGTTGAGCACTAGTGGACGATGACAGCGCAGTTTGAAGACTTCAAAACGTAGCCCTTGTCAAGACTGAAGAAAAAATGACACGCCCAGAAAAACAAATTATCCACTGCCGACATTTTCTCAACATAAATATTTAAAGAAGGCAGTAACACTTTGCGTATTTTTTTCCATATGACTTAATGTACGGATCGCTTTAGTATGCCAAGGAGAGTAAATCAACTAGTTTAGAATACAAATAAACAAAAAAGAAGTCATTCTTTTTTTACCAAAAATACCGTAAGTAGTTAGAGACTGAGTTAAATATATTTAAATAAAGTGTTACTTTAACTATTTTCTAGTCTTAGTATTAGTTCATTATCGAGTGACCCAAATATTAACATAACAATTAAAGAAAGTCTAAAGTCGGTCTAGGCCGACTAAGAAATACCCTAAACCCACTTTTCAAAAACAAAAATTTTTTATTGTAAATGGGCGTCTACAAGGGCGGATGAAGCCTAAATTTAATATGCATTTAAATGTTGATGAAAAATTTACACATACCAAGTTTTATTCCTGTAGCTCACAGTTAATGCCTTTATAATGCTTTCGCTATGGGAGATGGGCGGATTCATGGACGGACTACTTCCAATTTTTGAACACACCTTAGTTTTGGTATAAAATACATGCATACCAAATTCAATTCCTCTGTGACAAACATAACCTTATTTATTGAGTTTAAAACTTTTTGGGTTGTATGTGAGGTAGGCGTGTCCGTAAGCGGATTACGTCTATTTTTCAAAAACATCTTTGTCTTGTCATAAAAAACATACGTGCTAAATCTTAGCTCTGTAGGTTTAACAGAGGCTTATTTATTGAATTTTGAATTTTTGGGTTGTATGGGAGGTGTGCGTGTCCGTTAGCGGATGACGTCCATTTTTTGAAGACATCTTTGTGTTTGTATAAAACACATACAAATCAAATTTTATTGTAGTTGGCTAATTATGAGCTGAGTTATGCAGTTTTAAATTTTCGCGTTGTATGGGAGGTAGGCGTGTCCGTCGGCGCATGATGTCCACTTTTCAAAACTATCTTTGTTTTGTTACAAAAAACATATTTGCCAAATTTTAGCTCTGTAGGTTAAACAGAGGCTTATTTATTGCGTTTTCAATTTTTGGGTTGTATGGGAGGTGGGTGTGTCCGTGAGCGGATGACACCTATTTTACGAAGACATCTTTGTAATGATAGAAAACACATACACACCAAATTTTATTATTGTAAGCTAATTATGAGCTGAGCTATGCAGTTCTAAAGTTTTGAGTTGTATGGGAGGTAGGCGTGTCCTCGAGCGGATTCCAAAAATATTCAATAGTGCAGAACCTTGGGTTCATGTGACCATGTGTACCAAGTTTCATCCAATTATCTCAACTCCTTCTTCTTATCCTGTGTATACGGACAACACACAGATGGACGGACGGACGGACGGACATGGATAGCTCGACTCACGTGGTGACGCTGATCAAGAATATATATACTTTTCTATACTGGACTCACTTCGTTCTATGCGTTACAAACGTTTGCACAAAGTAATATACCCTGACCTTTCAGGTTTAGGGTATAAAAATATAATCAAATGAACTATTTATACCCTAAACCTGAAAGGTCAGGGTATATTAACTTTGTGCAAACGTTTGTAACGCATAGAACGAAGCGAGTCCGGTATAGAAAAATATATATATTCTTGATCAGCGTCACCACGTGAGTTGAGCTATCTATGTCCGTCCGTCCGTCTGTGTGTTGTCCGTAAACACAGGATAAGAAGAAGGAGTTGGGATAATTGCGTGAAACTTGGTACACATGATCATATGGACCCAAGAATCTGCACTATTGAATATTTTTAGAATCCACTCACGGACACGCCTACCTCCCATACAACTCAAAAATTTAGAACTGCATAGCTCAGCTCATAATTAGCCTACAATAATAAAATTTGGTGTGTATGTGTTTTAAACAAACACAAAGATGTCTTTGAAAACTGGTTGTCATCCGCTCACAGACACGCCCACCTCCCATACAACCCAAAAATTGAAAACGCAATAAATAAGCCTCTGTTTAACCTACAGAGCTAAAATTTGGAACGTATGTTTTTTATGACAAGAAAAAGATGGTTTTGAAAAATGGAGGTCATCCGCCTACGGACACGCCTGCCTCCCATACAACCCAAAAAGTTTTAAACTCAATAAATAAGGTTATGTTTGTCATAGAGACATTAAATTTGGTATGCATGTATTTTATACCAAAACTAAGGTGTGTTCAAAAATTGGGAGTAATCCGTCCATGAACACGCCCACCTCCCATAGCGAAAGCACAATAAAGGCAGCATTAACTGTGAGTTACAGGAATAAAACTTGGTATTTTTTTGGTAAATTTTTCATCAACATTCAAGTGCATATCAAATATAGGCTCCATTCGGACGCGCCCATTTCAAAGAATATTATTTTTTTTTTTTTGGTAAATTAGGTTTAAGGTATTTCATAGTCGGCCTAGACCGACTTTAGACTTTCTTTACTTGTTTTTTTTTTTTTTTTGTTGGAACAAAACTTAATGCCAACAACTCATAACAAAACACTTGAACGTCAAAATAAAGCTCAATAGAGGATTTGCTTCAAAACTTATGAAAAATGCTTGTATGCGACAGTGAATGTTTGTGTGTACAAAACACAGAGATATCTCAGGTACACACACACACGCATGCCGTCATAAACTTACAGAAATGCAGTGCATGCAAGCATGCATGAACGACTTAATGCATTTTTGGAGAAGAAGCAAAACATAAATAAAAAATAATCCTGCAGCAGTAATGATGCGAATAACGTCATAAAAGTAGGAATGGCAAAAACAAAATATAAAAAATAAAGCCATCGCATGGATGCATTTGCTTTGCTGGTTTTGTAAGCTGCATACATGGAATTCAACAGTGTGTGTGTGTGTGTATCTGACTGTGTGTTGGCATTTGACGTTTCATTTACAAAAACATATATATAAACAAAAAAACATGCACATAATTTATGGTTGAAATGATTTACTAGTTTTTAATTTAGCTAGAATTTTTTGGAAATTAATTCGTGTGTGCAAAACAGCCATCGCTTAAAAGCAACACTCCAAAAATAAAAAAACTAGAAATATATTGCACACAAATAGAAATAACTGCACCCAAACTTACCGTTCTTGCACGCAGGTGGCAGGCAGGCGTGTTGCATCCAGGACACCATGCCATGGCTCCGCTGGTACAGGCTTGCGAAATCGTAAATCTTCAACGGGCGGCTTCGCATACGGAATGCCCGAGTACACATGCACCTCACGGCCCTGCACTGTTATCGAACGACCGCGCACCGGACCACTTGTGGTCTGCACAACCAGTCGATCGATGACGCCATAAACCGAAGACATTCGCAGCAACAGCACGAAGATGGTAAATGGGCCCCAACCGAGATCAGCCGGCAATATAAAGGACGACGCAAAGGACGAACGAGCCATGGCGTTTGGACGGCGATGCCAAGTGTCTATAATACGCGGTTTCAACTGGAAGCAAAACGAACAAACAAACTACCAACCGAACGACGTTTGTGGCAACACGAATTAATGACGTCACGCACTAACTCACTCACTGCACTTTAGCTGGGTCAACAGGCGGGCATACAGCATAAAAATGTAGGGCGTATCTGGCTATGTGTTGTTGTTTGTAGCTGTGGAGTGTATCTATACACAAGCACTGTTTGCACTACTGCGCTCTAGTTGTTGCAACAACAGCAGTAGCAGTAGCAGCAGCAGCAGCAGCAGCAGCAGCAGCAGCAGCAGCAGCTGTTTGCTGCTTGACTTGCTCTGTGTGCGTCACACTTTAAGCCTGTTTCCTTCCCTCACTTCCTCTGCCACTACAACAACCACTAAAGTTTGACCCCTGACTGACACCAGTTGTTCGCGTTCCCGTTCTTGTCGTTTACGTTAGTCAGCAGCAAAAATAAAAACACAAACAACAACGACACAACAAAAAAAATAAAACCACTTGCAACAAGGATCAGCCAAGTACGTTGACAACGAACAAACGTGGCACGCACTCGAGAAACAAAGAAATAACGAACCGAACGAGTGCTGATGGCTTAAATTAATCTTCTGGATGAGTACTTCTGCTGCAAAGAGTATCTACGAGTATCTTACAGTAGCTGCAGATCCGGATATCTATGTGTGCTACACTGTAACTACAACAACACAACCGACAACGACAAACACCGTTGATGTCGTTGCATGCAATGCCCGTGCAACATTGCCAGTATTGCCAACACTAGTTAACAACAACAACACCAACAATAGAATAGCAACGTGCGTACTACGTAACGTTATGGCTTTAAATCTAGCTAGCTAGTAGTACAAGCTCAAGACGTGCCAGAACTGGAATTGTGTGGAAAATAACACAGCACATCAGAACACACAGCAGCAACGTTGTTCAGCTACTTGTATTTGTTGTATCTGTAGCTGTATCCTTTGCACGATAGTCGAGTATTTAACCGCATTGCAAGCGCAGACAACGTGTTTTTCTTATTTATTCTGCTACTTTCAAAACACTGCCTCGTATTTCTCTTGGCTTTATTTGTAAATGTTTTTGGTTTTTTTTTTTTTTATTTTTTTTTTTTTGTTATTGTTTTATGTTTGTGCTTTCGCTATTTTAAGTGTTTGGCTACGATTATCCTTCGTTATCCGCTGCTACAAGTCATGCTTGCTTTCATTTCACTCACTCACTAGCTGCTATTCACTCACTCACACGCGCGTTAGTACTGTAACCTAGTTTCCTGTTTGTTTTTTTTTTATTTTAGCCACTTTTTCTAGAATGAACCTTATTTATTTCTCAGAGCATAGAACGGCTTTCAGTTGTTGCACTTTTTTGTTTTTCCCCAACTTTGCTCTACTTTGCACTAGTTGTTTTTATATTTTATCCACTAGTAGTTGTTTTTGTTGTTCTTTGCTGATGATGTTGAAAGCCTGCAAATAGAAAGAGAGAAAAAAAAATTATAAGTTTAGTTTTCAAATGTAAGCCTAGAAATAACAGTTACAAGTTTGCATAAAAATGTTTGTTTGCTTGTTTGTTTGTATTTGTAATTGTGTAGTTTGCTAGTCGTCTATGTATTTGAAAATTTTCAGTTGTTTTATATTTTTTCAATGGTTGTTTCTGGACTTGTTCCAAAATAAAAAATTCTAAGTAGCTCTTTGTTGGTTTTGCTAAGCAGCAAACTGGATGCATTCCAATTTGAAGCTGCTTCAGCTACCGGCACTTTTACTTGCTAGCATTTAAATTTTGGTTTGATGAAAATTGTAAATTTTTTTTATTAGTTATATTTAGCCAATTTTAGAGAATGGCAAATAAAAATATTTTTAGCCTGAGGCTGCCATAGACAGATAAATTTTGACAGGAATATGGTTGTGAAAAGAAGAATGTGAAATATATAAAAATACAAGCTTAAATATTATAAATCAGGCGCGTACTCAGAAAAAAGTTTTTGGGGGGTTTTAAATTTGTTATTCATTAAATAATGTTAAGAGAACAATGTTTATTTTTCTTTTAATTTGGACCATTACACTTGAAATGTTCTCAATATTATTTTCTAGACCCCTACGAACACTTAACAGAGTTAGACCATTTATTAATCCAGTCTGCCCAGTTTTGTTAACCCATTTCTGCCTGGAATCAGATCACAAAATATCTAAATAGTTTCAAGTTTTGCTTAAGCCAAATGAATTGTCTCTAAAAGTACTAAATCGTACATAATGAAGAAAATATTTCGTCCAACCTATTTCTTAGAGAACCATATATTTGACCAACACTACTTGAAAGTTGCTCACTTGCAACTGATTCTGAATGACACGAAAAATATTGTAGAGCAATTGAGTGCAAATTTCGAAATTTCGAATTTACTCTCCACAAGACAGTTTATAAGCAATTAAAATTATTTAACGAAGAACTGCGCTCGTGTGAGATATAGGTACAATCGTATACGCCGGTACATTTCGATCTTCGTTATAACTCCAATTCAAAATTGTCGGAGCCAAAGTCGGAGTTGGAGTTGTATCGGAAGTTCCGACCTTTCGGAACCGAAGTCGAAGCTCCGTTACATCCCTACGTTGAACAAAGGACTTCAGGTTTCAAACCTATTCAGTCAAGTCTGCCTTGGTTTGGAAATGTGCAGATAGATAAGTAGGAGAGAAAATGAAATCAAAAGAAACAAGTGGCTGATTCCACACTAATGAGGAACGGAAACATGAATGCTAAAATACTTTCAATTGAAATAATTTTTGGTTCTCTCCATTAAAATGTAGTCTTAAGTTACTCTTGTTGCAAAATTATTTTTAGTCTTAATGCTGTTTTATGTTTTTTTGACAATTTAACTAAACAAAATCCGAGTTGAGAAAAAACTTGAAATATTTTGTTTAGATTTAAAACGTTGAAAACAACCATCTTTTGATGCACATTCAAAAACTTAGGTTAGCTATGCTAAAAAAGATAACAATGTTATCCAAGAACAGTTTAAAACAAGGATTGGTTACTGCGTTAACAAAGAAAAAATATTTAAACTGAGTGTTTTTTCAGTGTCACACCCGTCCCAGAAAAATGCTATAGTTTTCATAAGAAGCAACATGTTCTTATGATAAGAATGAAACTTTCCTAAAGTAAGGATGTTGATGTTTTACATAAATTTGTTAACTTTTTTCATTCATTTCCGTTACAAGAAGTTGGTCACACCCGGAACGGTTTTCAAAATTTGTTTCTAATAATGAAATTTTTGCTAGTATATGAATAAATTCTTTGATTAAAACAAGTTTTGTAAATTCATGTATAACGAAATCATTTGTATAGATATTAATTTGATCAAATATTAATGCGAAAAAATGTTTGCAAAAAAATATATTTTTTTTTAAATATATTAAAAAATCGAAATTATTTGTATAATTATTAAATTGATAAAAAATTCATGCAAAAAAATTTTTGCAAAAAAATATTTATTTTTTTTTTAAATAAATACATAAATTAACACATATTTTTTTTTATTTTAGTGTCAAAAATATGTGATGGTTATTTTATACATTTAGTTCTTATGTATAATTCCCACATTATTCACACTCGTCACTCAATCACGGGGCAATCTTATGTCACACCCGTCCCATTTAAAAGTTTAAAAAATAATGATTATCGCAAATTTTTCAATATATTTTTCACTGTTATTCAACAGAAAATATATTAAATTTGAATATATGCAAGTCAAAAATGGTCTCATTGTGGCAGATGGACTGAATTTCAATGTTAAAATCAGAATTTTTAGTTTTTATATCCTAAACCTGAAAGGTCAGGGTATCTTAACTTTGTGCAAACGTTTGTAACGCATAGAACGAAGCGAGTCCGGTACAGAAAAGTATATATATTCTTGATCAGCGTCACCATGTGAATCGACCTATCCATGTCCGTCCGTCCGCCCGTTCGTCCGTCCGTCCGTCCGTCCGTCTGTGTGTTGTCCGTAAACACAGGATAAGAAGAAGGAGTCGAGATAATTGGATAAAACTTAGTACACATAATCACATGCACCCAAGGATCTGCACTATTGAATATTTTTGGAATCCGCTCACGGACACGCCTACCTCCCATACAACGCAAAAATGTAAAACTGCATAACTCAACTCATAATAAGCCTACAACAATAAAATTTGGTGTGTATATGTCTAATATAAACCCAAAGCTGTTTTGGAAAAATGGACGTCATCCGCTCACGGCCACGCCCACCTCCCATACAACCCAAAAATTGAAAACGCAATAAATAAGCCTCTGTTTAACCTACAGAGCTAAAATTTAGCACATATGTTTTTTGTAACAACACAAAGATGGTTTTGAAAAATGGACGTCATCCGCCTACGGACACGTCTACCTCCCATACAACGTAAAAATGTAAAACTGCATAACTCAGCTCATAATAAGCCTACAACAATAAAATTTGGTGTGTATATGTTTTGTATTAACACAAACATGTTTTTGAAAAATGAACGTCATCCGCTTACGGACACGCCCACCTCCCATACAACCCAAAAATTGAAAACGCAATAAATAAGCCTCTGTTTAACCTACAGAGCTAAAAATTTGACACATGTGTTTTTTGTAACAAAACAAAATTGGTTGTGAAAAGTGGTTATCATCCGCCCACGGACACGCCTACCTCCCATACAACGTAAAAATGTAAAACTGCATAAGTCAGCTCATAATAAGCCTACAACAATAAAATTTGGTGTGTAAATGTTTTAAATTAACACAAAGATGTCTTGGAAAAATTGACGTTACCCGCTTACGGACACGCCCACCTCCCATACAACCCAAAAATTGAAAACGCAACAAATAAGCCTCTGTTTAGCCTACAGAGCTAAAATTTGGCACATATGTTTTTTATGACAAGACAAAGATGGTTTTGAAAAATGGACGTCATCTGCCTACGGACACGCCTATTTCCCATGCAACCCAAAAAGTTTTAAGCTCAATAAATAAGGTTATGTTTGTCATAGAGAAATTAAATTTGGTATGCATGTATTTTATACCAAAACTAAGATGAGTTCAAAAATTGGAAGTAATCCGTTCATGAACACGCCAACCTCCCATAGCGAAAGCACAATAAAGGCATTAACTGTAAGCTACAGGAATAAAACTTGGTATGTGTACATTTTTCATCAACATTTAAATGCATATAAAATATAGGCTTCATCCCTTGGCCCTTGGAGACGCCCATTTACAATAAAAATTTTTTGTTTTTGAAAAGTGGGTTTAGGGTATTTCATAGTCGGCCTAGACCGACTTTAGACTTTCTTTACTTGTTAAACTTGTGCTCGTCACACCTGTCCCAGGTGTTTAAGCGAATGTTACTATTAAACTAGTATAAATATCTAGTTTAATAGTAACATCCTTGGGGCATCTTCTAAAATACCTTATAGTAAATTTCTAAAATTTTAACCGGTTAATACCATTTTCTGCGCTATAAAGTAGTCAAAACGTCACACTGGGTCTGTATGGAATGAGCCAAGTGTTAAGTGTTGTATATGAGGCGGATCTCTATATTGATGAATTTTTAATTTCAGTTGATTAGAAATGAGGAAAGAACTAAAAAAAGGTAGAAGCGTAGGACCATGGCTAGACCAGGATTCGAACCAGGAACCTCTGGGTTGGCAGTCAAGCACGCTAACCACAACCGAGGCTCCCTAAATGTGTTTTAAACGACAACACCGCTTTGAAATCTGTACAGAATACTTTTAGCGGTGGAGGTCAAAATTAACACCTGACCCGCTAATTTGATAGAAAAATACTCAAATCAAGTAATTACTTATTACTTTCTTATTAATAATGCAATCGAGCCAAAGTTGGTGTCGATGAGAAGGCAAGATAAGAAACTAAATACTTCTCTGGTGCTTTGATTTATTTTCTATATCTTCTGCTTTCCACTGCCGCTACTCTGGTTACTCTAGTCTAAAAGTAAAAGTTTTTTTCGATAAAAAATTTCCGTTACCACCTCTCTGCAGACAATGGTTAACCTCAGAGAGTAAATAATGCCATGTAAAGCTTCTTGAGAACATGAACTTTAGTCGTTCATGAACATGAACGAGAACATGAACTTTAGCCGAACTTTAGCCGTTCTGTCGGAGTCGACATAAACATGTAGGTCCAGTTCTTGGTCAATTGTGAGCAAACATTTAATAACACACACACAACACAATTGTTCATAAGAAGCTCGGTCAAAGTCCTTTCAAGGGCTGAAATGGCCAATTTGTTTTTTGACGTAGAATTACGTCTTACAGCGCGGTTTGTATGGGGTCGTTTTAACAGATTTTTTCAAGGTCATTAGGCAACGTTTTTGGCGAATACTTTAAGGTATACCTACAGCCTTTAATACTCTTCGTTCAAGGATAATATATACACTAAAATATAAGATATATCCTGCGCTGAATGAATATCTAACTTTGGATTTTGTCACTATTATATTAAAGTCACAAAATAGTAAAATATAAGAAGAAAAATGCATGTTTTTATATAAGAAAATCAATCATCAGCTGCTTATGTGCCTGCTGCTTTCTTGTTTTTCTTTCGTTGTTTATGCTTGTATGCTTTGGTTTTGCACGAACTGATTGGTTCGTTTTGGCAGCATTGTAAGCATTAGTTCGCATTGGGTTTATGTATGCACTACTGTTCTAGTATACTAAGTGCTCTTTTTTGAAACCAGAGGTCATGAACCTCTTTTCAACTCAGTGAATGAACTCAATGTCAAATTTAACGAAATGGTTCTGTGATCCTGTTAGATTTAACTCTTATGAAAAAAACGAGTTGGATCATATTTCTTTTTATGCTTTTACCCAATAGATGGCATAAAATTTTAATTTATGCTTATAATGCAAATTAATTTGGATTCCACATCCCACTAGCACTAGCTAGTGTAGTTTGCAAACTATGCATCGAACAGAAAGTGTAGCTAGCAAACTAAATATCAGACAGAGACGAGAGGAAAGGACATGTGCTCAGCGTGAAATATAGTAACCATACGATTTTTTAAAAATCGGGGTCTTAATTTTAATTTTAAATAAGTCGTTAAACTGACTGTAGCTCGCAAACTATATATCTGGCAGAGACGAAAATGGCACCAATGGAAAGTGCATTTGCTTCGCCTTCTTTTCAACTAAGTCAATGAACTCAACCTGTCAAACTTAACAAAATGATCGAAAAAATTTGAAATTTTGCTTGTTTCTTTTTGCTTGCTCATTTAATCATACTTACTTTTAACTTTTTCTTTGTTTGGCCTCGATAAGTAGTCCATAATTGAGTGTTATTCATTTATTTTTTAATTTTTGGAAGATCAATAAAAATACGTGCAAAATGAACAAAACTATCGGACCAAAGAGATAAAGTGCAAGAGGTTACAACTTAAACGGAATTCTACGTCTACACTTACGATACTATCGAAACTGTTTCTTTTTTTTACTCTAGTCAATGGCAGAATTTTAAGGATTCATCTAGTAGTCTAAGAAATTTTGATCTATTACCTAACCATGCCCATCAAAAGTATTGCGATATTTCTTACCCATACTTTTTAGTGATTTTTTGAAAAAAATTATTTTCATGGGTATTTTGAAAATTTCTTTCAAATAGAAGAACAACATTTGAAAGCTTTATTTGCTATTATTGTTTCATTATTTAACTTTGAATTTTGTAAAATCTTTTGTATAATTCCACTTGTTAGAAAATATTTTGTTTTGATGAAAGTTAGTAAATAAATAAAAAATAAGTAAACTTGATCTATAAATTCCATGCCATATTCAAGGAACTGAGAGTAATGTTCAACTTTTTGGCCAGTGTTCGACGAGTTGTTGAAAAAATCAACAGTTATGGAGGCAGTTATAGTTGTGACAGCAGAAAGTCAAAGAAAAACTCCACGACTTGAAAGCAAACAGGACTTCCGTAAACAATCTTTGCAATTTTATATTGAGTTCAGTTAGATTCTTTTAGTCACGTTTACTTTATTTTGTTTATTTTACTATTTATTTTTTATTTTTTCTTGATGAATTAATTCATTTCATACATTTTTTGTATTTTATCGCTTTTAATTTGAATTTGAATTATAGAATTTTTTTATTTGACTTCTGTTCTTCACTAGATTCAAAATATACCCCTTTGAAATTTTAATCATATATGAAAATATGATAAAATTTTTCTTAAATGAGGATATTCAATGAAGACTTTTTACCAAAAACCAGAAAATTTTTACCCAAATACATGTTTTTTGGATGTTTGTATACATTTTTTCACATCCTGAAGTAAAACACAAATTTAAACTTTCTCTCAAAAAACCGGAGTCACGCACTCAATTTTAAACCAAGAGCTTCTTGGGCAAATCTGTTCGGAATATTTTCCGCGCCTACGATTTTTCAATTTTTTTTTTCACCCATACAAATTGGCCCGCCCTGTTGTACGTACCTGTAAAATCTAATAATATTGTCGATTTAAAGCATTAAACTAAAAAAATGTTTAAATGCGTCCGTTTAATTTTTAGTGTCTGTTTTAGCTACAAGTATATAAACGGCTACTGACTCTTAGCAATTCCAAAAACAAAGATAGACTGACATAAAGAAGATGCGGCGCAAACAATTACTGTCATCAAAGAAAAACGTATAGAATTATTTAGGGCATACAAACCTATGTACCTCGAATGTACCTAACCACATAGCGTTTGGAAGAAGAAAATGAAAGTCCGTTAGAAAAAGTAGTAACAACCAGGTTAGGCAGAAAACCGATTTTCCCACCACAGCTCAAGGCATTGTTTGTCGACTATGTATTGCTTATGGAAGCGAAATTGTTTGGTAGCAAAGGAAACTGCTGGTAGAGATTGGTTGCATTTATACCCAGGACGTCATACATCTCTGTACTTCCGCCACTGAGCGGAACATCCATAGCTGGAGCAAGAGGATTTTCAAAGGCAAACGTCAGAAGAGTTTTCTTTTTTATTAAATTAAATGTGTTACCGGCCATGAGTTCTTTCACTGTCATTGTATTAATTTAAAAAAAAAGTGATATAGAGTTTATGTTTAAAAAAAATAAAAACAAAAATCAGCAAGCAAATAAATACGTACGTCAATTCGATCTCCGCCGATTGTTGCCAAATCATCGCCGTTAGGCATAAAGCTATAAACAAATGAACTAAACTATTATAAGCAAACAAAAAAAACATATGTACACTGAAAAGAAATAACATTTATGCAAAGTTATTTGGTATGAAAAACCAACAGATATTGGAGTTTTTAATATCTTTTTCAAATAAACTATTATTCTTATTTTAAGCTTTTATTTTCTTCATTGCTAAACAAGTACTTATTTGTTGTCGGATTAACCGATCAAATTCCAATATTTTTAAATTTTCTCTACCTTCAAGTTTTTAATACTAGAATTTCATGATGTAAACATATGGAAGCTGTCAAACGGTAGGTGTGAGTGTAGCAAAGCAGTTGCGAGCCAGGCAAATTTGACATTTTTCAGTTTTTTTTTACCAGAAAATCGTTCATTTCCTTTTTTAATGTTGGAGTAAATTCTCGCTCAATTTCATTACATTTTCGTTTTTATTTATTTTTCTAGGAAAGTACGCGAACAGTCCTATTAATTATTGAAATTCTTTCTATTATCAATTGTAGATACTTTTAATAAAGTCTTCACATAAATTTTCGTTGATTAGTCTATTTTTTTATTTGGTTTCTTATTTTTTCTACAATACTTAAACTTGCAACATATGAAATAATATTTAAGTTATTTTATATTAAATATTTTCAATTTCAAAACTTTAAACAAACACCGATTTCTCCAAGTGTTTCTTAATCCACAGCTGCAAACTGTTTTTATATGTTTATATTATTATATCATATGTTAGACAACAATAAGATCTGCGTTCAAGATCACAAAAGGCAATGAGTACCAACAAAGCACACAAAAGTGTTGTTGCTTTTAACATTGGTATAAGCAAAGAACACAAAAATAAATAGGGAAACACTAAAGTCGGTCTAGTCCGACTATGGAATGCTCTAAGCCTCCTTTAATATTTAAATATAAATTAATATATTTAAAACAAATAAAAATAAGTTCTTATTTTTGATCAATGTATATGTATTCTGAATAGAATTATACAGATGGGCGTGTTCGTGTATGGATGCTGCCTTTTTTTGTGAACACCTTAGTTTTAATACAAAATCCTCACATACCAAGTTTTAGCTGTTAAGGTCAGATATAATCCGTTTTATAGTATTTAAAATATTTTAGTTTGTACGAGAGGTGGGCGTGACCGTAAGCGGATGACGCCCTATTTTTGTACAAATTTTGGTTTTGTTATAATATAATCACATACCGAGCTTTTATATCATATATTTATCAAGCCCTTACTATAGTGGGTTGTATGGTAGATGGGTGTGTTCATGGAGAGATGACGGCCATTTTTGGTACATACTCTAGTTTTTCTATAAAATCCGCCAATACCAAATTTTATCTCAATAGGTCGAATATAAACCTTCTTATATTGAATAATGTTTTTAATTTTGTGGTTGCATGGGAGGTAGACGGATCCGTAGATGGATTCTAAGAAATAATCAAGAGTGCAGATCCTTGACTCCTTGTGAACATGTGCACCAAATTTCATGCAGTTATCTCAACTCACTCTTCTTATCCTGTGTTTACGGACAACACACAGACGGAAGGACGGACATGCAGAACTCAACTCACGCTAATCAAGAATTTATTATATACTTCTCTATACCTTACTCGCTTATATGTAGGTGTTACAAACGTTTGTACAAAGTTAATATACCCTGATTTCGCCATTCACACTGCAAACTAAGACTTGCTCAATTTCGTCGCTTTGTGAGTAAACAGAGAAACCTTAACGAACTGATGAATGATCAATTTAAAAAGCAAAATTAGTTTCAATTACTTCAAAATTAAACAAAAAACTCTCTATTGCAATCAGAGTTGCCAAATGGTGGGGAATTTTCTAAATTGCGAGGAATTTCAAGGTGATTGTGAAATGAGCTCATTATTCGGGGAATTTTATAATTAATTTAATTTCTTATGATTACTTGTGGGAAATTTAACATATTCATGGCTTAAAATAAAAACATTGATCACTTATAAAAAAAAAAACACAAAATGCTTTTATTTTAAAAACCAAAAAAAATGTTTTTTTTTTTTTGCAAAATGGTTAAGCTCACTGACGGATTTCGGTATGGCCAAAATATTTTGGGTATCACCATAAAATACATCAAGCTTCATTTTAGCATGGGTACAAATGGAACTTTTTTTTCAAGGCACCTTAATGTACATATATGGGCATTTCCCAGTGGCACGGACGTGACATTCGCACGGTTTTAATTACTCGAAAAACAAGAAAGAAACAAAAAGAGCCCATATGTATTTTAAGTGTTCTAACGCGATGCAAGAGTACTACATTTTATAAAAATATTGGCAAGATTTAGTACAAATTAGTACAAAGTAATAAGCAATCATAAAATGAAATGGATACGACAAAAAATATAAGTTTTTTTGAGCTGGTATAGAAATATCCAAAATATAGCTAATTTTGAAAACTTTTTTTTGAGACTTATGAAATACGAGAATTATCTCTAACCTGTTTTTTAAAAGATATAGCACAAATACGGACGCGACATTATGGACACGACAAATTTTTCCGACAGTAGTAAAATACAGTAAAGATGTTCATTATAAATTTTAATAAAAATAAATTATAATAAGTTTAATTCAAGTTACATAGCAGTAATAGTATGTAAGTGTAGACGTAGAATTCCGTTTAAGTTGTAACCTCTTCTACTTTGTCTCTTTGGTCCGATTGTTTTGTTCATTTTGCACGTATTTTTATTGATCTTCCAAAAATTAACAAATAAATGAATAACACTCAATCATGGACTACTTATCGAGGCCAAAACAAAGAAAAAGTTAAAAAATAAGTATGATTAAATGAGCAAGCAAAAAGAAACAAGCAAAATTTAAAATTTTGTCGATCATTTTGTTAAGTTTGACAGGTTGAGTTCATTGACTTAGTTGAAAAGAAAGCGAAGCAAATGTACTTTCCATTGGTGCCACTTTCGTCTCTGCCCGATATATAGTTTGCGAGCTACAGGTCAGTTTAACTACTAATTTCAAATTAAAATTAAGACCCCGATTTTTAAAAAATCGTGCACATGTCCTTTCCTCTCGTCTCTGTCTGATATTTAGTTTGCTAGCTACACTTACTGTTCGATGTATAGTTTGCAAACTACACTCGCTAGTGCTAGTGGGATGTGGAATCCAAATTAATTTGCATTATAAACAAAAATTAAAATTTTACGCCATCTATTGGGTAAAAGCATAAAAAGAAATATGATCCAACTCGTTTTTTTCATAAGAGCTAAATCTAACCGGATCACAGAACCATTTCGTTAAATTTGACAGATTGAGTTCATTGACTGAGTTGAAAAGAGATTCATGAACTCTGGTTTCAAAATAGTATACTAGAACAGTAGTGCATACATAAACCCAATGCGAACTAATGCTTACAATGCTGCCAAACCAAACCAATCAGTTCGTGCAAAACCAAAGCATACAAGCATAAACAACGAAAGAAAAACAAAGAAAGCAGCAGGCACATAAGCAGCTGATGATTGATTTTCTTATATAAAAACATGCATTTTTCTTCTAATATGTTACTATTTTGTGACTTTAATATAATAGTGACAAAATCCAAAGTTAGATATTCATTCAGCGCAGGATATATCTGATATTTTAATATTTATATTATCTTTGAACGAAGAGCATTAAAGGCTGTAGGTATACCTAAAGTATTCGCCAAAAACGTTGCCTAATGACCTTGAAAAAATCTGTTAAAACGACCCCATACAAACCGCGCTGTAAGACGTAATTCTACGTCAAAAAAATAAAGCTAAAAGCTGTTAGAGTGCTTTATTTTTATGTTTTTCTTCACTTTTGGTGGAACTTTTTTTGGAAGATGCCTTTATTTTCGATTAAAAAGTCTATAAATAAATTAACAGACATTTGTTTCTGGAGGGTAATTTGATTGAAAATCTGGGAATTTTAAAAATTACTTCGGGGAAAATCAAAAAATGAGCTGGCAACCATGATTGCAATCTAGCAAAGTGAGAAGAGAATAATGGTAGAACTCTGACGTTATGTTATTGAAATCATGAAGATATCAATAATATCGCTGCGTGGATATTTATATTGAAAGAGAATGCAATTGAATTTCATTATCTTTAAGTTAGAATTGATTTGCTCAAAGTTCAGTTATCTAAAAAAGAAAATTTAACTGTAGCGTGTGATCTCCGCATAAATGGAATCTCTTTTGGCAATGAAGAAAATCCTTCATGTGCCCACATATCATTTATGTGCCTCACTAAATACAGAACTAACAAAAATAAAGCATGCTTTCCGAACCACAAATATTAAATCTTCACGCAGCAATATTGACGCACCGATTATTGTTATTGTTTGAATCGCATTGCGAACGTGATCGTATGCTAAAAAGTATCGCTCATTTTCACCGCGGCAATAAAACAACAGTACGCCTTCACCACGTTGATTTTCAACAATCAAATGAAGCCATATAGATAAATGAAAGCTATCCGAAAGCAAATTATGCAATTCTGACAGCTGTACTTCAAAACAAACGGAAGAAACAACTAGCTGCAGCAGTTTAAAAAAGTCATTCCGGATTAGTATATTTTATGTTCGATAGAAAACACGACAGTGCAGAATGAGTGGAAAATATTACTCACCGCTGTTGCTGCTGACCAGTATCAATTATTTCCGAATACTAACATCAATTAGCATCAGTCTTCGTATCTGAAGCAAAACAACGTCAACAATAATCATCATCAAATATCAACATATCAAATTATTTTCTCTTTCGCGGGTCTCACAAAAAATACTCTTTAAAATATAAAAATATATCGATCGTCTATTTATACAGTTGCTACAACCAACACAAAACTTTTTAATATGTTAAATTATTTCCTTAAAGTACCCAATAAACTATATAGCTAGCTGGGTTAAGTTGTGAATTAGTTACGAAACCGAGAATTCGGATCAGATATCTCAGATATCTCCCGGTTTTTTGATTTTGATTTTGATTTTGATTTTGATTTTGATTTTGATTTTGATTTTGATTTTGATTTTGATTTTGATTTTGATTTTGATTTTGATTTTGATTTTGATTTTGATTTTGATTTTGATTTTGATTTTGATTTTGATTTTGATTTTGATTTTGATTTTGATTTTGATTTTGATTTTGATTTTGATTTTGATTTTGATTTTGATTTTGATTTTGATTTTGATTTTGATTTTGATTTTGATTTTGATTTTGATTTTGATTTTGATTTTGATTTTGATTTTGATTTTGATTTTGATTTTGATTTTGATTTTGATTTTGATTTTGATTTTGATTTTGATTTTGATTTTGATTTTGATTTTGATTTTGATTTTGATTTTGATTTTGATTTTGATTTTGATTTTGATTTTGATTTTGATTTTGATTTTGATTTTGATTTTGATTTTGATTTTGATTTTGATTTTGATTTTGATTTTGATTTTGATTTTGATTTTGATTTTGATTTTGATTTTGATTTTGATTTTGATTTTGATTTTGATTTTGATTTTGATTTTGATTTTGATTTTGATTTTGATTTTGATTTTGATTTTGATTTTGATTTTGATTTTGATTTTGATTTTGATTTTGATTTTGATTTTGATTTTGATTTTGATTTTGATTTTGATTTTGATTTTGATTTTGATTTTGATTTTGATTTTGATTTTGATTTTGATTTTGATTTTGATTTTGATTTTGATTTTGATTTTGATTTTGATTTTGATTTTGATTTTGATTTTGATTTTGATTTTGATTTTGATTTTGATTTTGATTTTGATTTTGATTTTGATTTTGATTTTGATTTTGATTTTGATTTTGATTTTGATTTTGATTTTGATTTTGATTTTGATTTTGATTTTGATTTTGATTTTGATTTTGATTTTGATTTTGATTTTGATTTTGATTTTGATTTTGATTTTGATTTTGATTTTGATTTTGATTTTGATTTTGATTTTGATTTTGATTTTGATTTTGATTTTGATTTTGATTTTGATTTTGATTTTGATTTTGATTTTGATTTTGATTTTGATTTTGATTTTGATTTTGATTTTGATTTTGATTTTGATTTTGATTTTGATTTTGATTTTGATTTTGATTTTGATTTTGATTTTGATTTTGATTTTGATTTTGATTTTGATTTTGATTTTGATTTTGATTTTGATTTTGATTTTGATTTTGATTTTGATTCTGATTTGGATTTTGATTTTGATTTTGATTTGGATTTGGATTTGGATTTGGATTTGGATTTGGATTTGGATTTGGATTTGGATTTGGATTTGGATTTGGATTTGGATTTGGATTTGGATTTGGATTTGGATTTGGATTGGATTTGGATTTGGATTTGGATTTGGATTTGGATTTGGATTTGGATTTGGATTTGGATTTGGATTTGGATTTGGATTTGGATTTGGATTTGGATTTGGATTTGGATTTGGATTTGGATTTGGATTTGGATTTTCAAAATTTTCAATTCAATTTTACGGACTCTTGATGAAACTTGCAAAATCCTTGCTTTAAAGTTGACAAAGAGCTATGGTTTACTTCATTATATAACAAAGGGAAAATGCACAAAATTGCTTTTAAAAGAATGATTCACATGTAATCTAAAATTGCAAATATATTACTGTAGTTTTTTGTAATGTTATTTTTAGTAGTGATGTCACCAAAAATGTTATAACTTAAAGAAATCAGTTGTTGAATTATAAGTTTTTTTCAGTATGTTTCTTATACTTTATTTCATTCAATTTAATTGAATAAAATGTTTCTAAAACACTATACAAAGATTTTCACAGGCTACGTATTAAGAAAATCATTATATAATTTTATCAAACGTACCGTTCTTATCACTTTCAGTTACTCTTGCTGCTTGAAAAATCACTTCTTTTATCAATCTAAATTTTGGCCAAAGGTTAAAGGTTAATTACTGCTATATTCATCCGTTCATGATTTGCAAGACATTTTATTGTTTGTTTTGGTTTTTTTTTTCATTTTTATTGAGATTTTATTACTGCAGCACTTAAACGATTCATACGGTGAAAGGTCAAAGCAATTTCCGTACGAACAGACCGAAAGACAGACAGGCCTGGTCGAAAGACTTGTCCTTCGCAAATAATTTCTTTCTTTTTTTTTTGTTTGTGTATTCTTTTGAGCTCGTTAAGGGGCGTTAAATGCCAACATAACGGAAATCTCGATTGTCATCCTTAATGCTCGTTGTAGTACGTAGGTTTGTTAAAAAGCAACGACAACAATAGCAACAAAGCAAAACTTCAAGGACACGCAGAACATAAAAAAAATATCGAGAATTTCAAAAAAATTTTTTTATTTATTTTTTTCGAGGTTTAAAAAGCTTTTCAGACACAAAATAAAGCAAAACAAAACAACAAAATAAAAAAGAAAACTTCGAACAAAGCAACTTGCAATCTTTCAAACAAAATTGCGTTAAAAAAAAGAATTAAAACCAAATGTCATTTTGAGTGAGGAGAAAAGTTATGCACGGTTGTGGGCGTTAAGATAAGTTTATTTTTATGAAGCATTAATTCTTTCAAAAAGTTTGAAATCGAAATGCTACGCCTATGCTTGTTCCAACGTTATTTATACGATATGAGCAAACGGTAACAGTGCCTTTTTCATAAAAATACAGCTTATTTAATTGTCAGACATGGTCTTTTTTTCTGTCTAGAAAATGCTCAGGTTTATATTTAAAATATAGTTTAACGAGATGCTGACTGACGTCATCTGATCAACCTTTTCGCTTTGTACGCTTCAGACAAAAAGGCAGAAAGACAGAAATGTCACTTGTTTAATTAAATTTCTCTATTTAAGTGCTTTTAATGTTGAGAAGAAAAAAAATTAAAGAATGGCATTTTAGCTCTATCTATGGCTAGCATTTATTGTCACATACATCCTTTACCAACAACTCTAAAGCGTTTTTCTGCTTGCTTGGATTGAGTTCTTCAAAAAAACATTGCCGGGAAAATGTTATTCTTAAGCATGCTGTTTTGTTTTTTTATTGTAAACATTTTTTTGTACTATTTTTCATTCTGTTCTATTCTCTGCTGGGATTTTCTGCTGGGTTGTGAAAATTGTGTGGAAAATGTATTTTACATTTTCTGCTATTTCAGTAGCTGCTGATGCTGCTGCTGCTGCTGCTTGCCTTTTGCGGCTTCTCACTTGTGGGCGGACGGATGTTTTGTGTTGATAAAAGGATTGCATTAAGCTGAGCAATGATATAATGCGATTGTGGTAATAAATTGCGACTCGAGGGAGTACGAGAATGAAAGAGACGACAAATAAAAATTGCAATGCTTGCATTTGAAATAAATTGTTTTATAAATTTTTCGTTTTCTTCAACCTGAGGCGAACTTCAAGTTGTTAATATAAAGCAGGCTGGGAAAAAGGATTCTTTATCAAAATAGAATAAAAACAAAATGTTTACTTGTTTAAAATTTTTCATAAGTCATCCACTTTTGTACTTGCAAAATAGATACTTTACAAAATTATTCTCAACCAAAGAATTCAAAAATTACTTATAACTTGTTTTGACTTGCTAGAAATGTTGATTAACGGGGGACATGACATTGGCTGTTTTTTTTAAATCGACTTTTTTATGATTTTGTATTTTAGTAAATATGCTTAAAATTCTAACAAAAAAAATTTCATGGAAAAATTCTTACGGGTTCAAAAATTGCAGCCGGATTAGTGAGAGCGCATTTTTATTTTTCCTTACATTTTTCTTTGTTCACAAACTTTGAACACGTTTATCTCGAAATCATGTTTTTCGTATTGGTTGCGGCACTAGCGGGTTCCTTTTTTGACGAAATTTTTTTTTTTTTGTACTTTTTTAAACTTGATTCGCTATGGTATGAGACGAGCTTTTTTTAAATTTATTTTTCGTTTTTTTATGAATTTTTAAAGTCAATATTTTTTTCGAAAATACACACATTCAAATTTGGAACATCACCAAAAATTTAAAAAAAATTCTAAAAAAGCTCCTGTCATACGATTACCAATTTTGTTACGATTTAAAAAAGTCATTTTTTTTTAGATCGGACAATTTTTGCGACTCCCAACGCTGCAACCACGAGGCTCCGTTTTTTTCGCTGCCGCCAGGTTGGAGCTCTATAAAACCATGTTGGAGTGAAAAATATTAATTTATTATTAATATTTTTTTCCTTGTAATTTGTTCAATTCTCTACTATAATAAAGAAAATTTTGGAAAAATGGTTGTTTTTGACTGAGTAATGAAGTTTTAAAAAAAGGTCTGTTTTCTCTGCCGCGAATGTTATGTTCCTCCTTAAAGTAAAAACAGCAAAGCAAAAAAAACAAAGGACAAAACAATTATGTTAAAATTAAGTAAATAATACCTATTTTTCTAAAACGATACTACTTATTTTGTTTCGATTAGCCAAAAAAATAAATTATAAATTAATTCCTAAAACTATGCTAACAATAAGTAACTCTAACGTAGTCATAAAACGACGACGAGCTTGCATGGCTTAGAAAACAATATTTGATATTATTAACAACTATTTTAAAATCACGTTCTACGGCGAGTTGGCTCAGAACACTGATTGGGACCAAATGATTTTTGTGAGTGACTGCTGTAGCTGATTTGTGTACAATCTGAACGAAAACCTCAGTGTTTTGCAAGTGGCAAGGATATTCTGTGGAAATTATAACATAAAGTTGATGAAGTTTGAATGTGAAGTAAAAACAGCATCAATATAAAAAATAAACGAGATGGTTAAAACAAGTTCGTGGCTTTAACTTTTAATTGATTGAAGATATAAAGCTATTTTTTTCATAGAAATTATTTTTGAACTTTATTAATTTTTAAGAAACCATTTAAAACAGAAAAACATCATTGAAAAAAATTTAATTTTTTTCCAAAAAAATCGTTTAAATTTGCCAAAAAAATCATAGGAATTTTAGTATCACATTTAGAGAAAAACATTCTCTGGAGCAAAGCCTACCATTTTTCTCTCAATATGATGCATTTTTTTATTTATATTCCGAGAAACTTTTTTCTGAGTGTATTAAGTTCACATTTTAAAAAATCACTATAAATAACAAATATTTTAAAAGATTTTATAAAAACTAGTATTGCTTGAGGTCGAAATTGGAATTCCAAGGTGGTTAAAACCAAATCGAGACTATAACTAATAATTTATTTATTGGAGCTATTTTCTTCAAAACAATTATTTTTTTAATTTTATTAATTTTTTTTGGAAAATAGAAAAACAACCTTTTCGAAAATTAATCTAATCATTGGGATTCTTGATTTTTTTATGGCGCGGACAGTTTATTTATATAGTGTCAAGACAAAATAAATTCACCTCAAATCCCGTAAGGACTTTAAAAGAAAATCAAAATTGCAAATTTGAGTTTTTGTTCTTTTTCAATAAAAATCATTTAAACCCATATTTTGAGAAAAGATTAAATACTGAGGTCTCTTTTTAAAATTTATTTAATATAATTTATTATTTATTTATTTAAATTAATTTTACTTATAATTTAAGTATAAAAAAAAAGTAACGGTAAAATTTTCATTAATTTTTTAAAGTTAACTGATAAGACTTAAATACCAAAAAGAACCTAATGAATTTTATTCAAAGATAGCGGAGTTATTGGCTTTCCAATTAGAATATACAATTGAGTTTTTTCTCTCTCTTGGCATTTGGTTGAAACACACGCTAAATAACTGATGACAATGTTAAGAAAATTCATTAAGAATACTTTTGGTTAGAACTTCACAGCGATTGTTATCACATTTGAAATAAAATTTCACAAACTTTTAGAAAAAATAAGAAAAATTTAAAAACCGTTAAAATTCGACCAAGATATTCAAACGGAAAGTCAAATTTTTGAATTCAAAACACATTTTTTTACAAATTTTAAAATTGACAAATGGATAAAACTACAATTTTTTAAAAATCGTACTTTAAGAAAAAATTAAAATTCGACCAACTCAAAAACTCTCCCCCAACCCAATTTCATATTAATCAAAGAGCTGGCTTTTTCTCAAAATTTAATTTCTCTCTTAGAAGGTTGGGAACCTCCTCTATCATATATATCATTTATATATACATTCTGCACATCTGGGTAACATAACCTTTCGAATGATATAAGTTTCATTTATTTTGAGTTTTAATTAATACCAAAAAAGCGTACGACAAACTTTAATGTTAACGTATTAATATATAAAATATATATATATATATTTAAAGCATTTATGTGACACACTTTAAGTAACTTCAAAACAAATGCTTTGGCTTAGCTTATTCGACAAAGTCACTCAAGCTCATAAATTGGTAATTATTTTTCCTTCACTTCAGACTTTTCTTATATAACCTTTTCACTGCTCTTCAAATCCTTATTCCTTTCCAGCAATTTGAACTAGTTCGTTACTGTAAACTGCAACATCACGTTGCTCTCTTTTCACTTGAGGCCAATAAAAATGTAAAAAAGCAACAAAAATTTAATTCAATGCATGATTTTGCGCAAGTAGTCTTGGATTTTTGTTGATGGCTTACATCCTATTCAGGGTACTGCTGCACCTCCCCCCACCCCATTTCTAAAATTCACACACACACAAGAGCTCAGGGTGCACAACATATTTTGGCTTCTTGCTTTAGTGCAGAGAGTTAAATTTTTGCATGACGGAAAACCATTAGTTGACACTTTCGTGCATAATAATTCCTCACGTTCACGCTGCATTTTCTTCAACAACAAGCACACACAAAAAACATGCATATCACGATGAAAAGATGATGATCAACGTATATGCATATGTGCGTTTATGTGTGTGTGTGTGTGTGTGTATAACTAATTTCACAACCATGCAATCAAAAAGCTGTTTCATTTGAGTTTGTTAGATTTTCAAAAATGATTTAATTTATATAAATTTTAAAAAATTTCCTTATTGCTTTTTACTCCTTCCTCTACTTCTTTGTGCTTCTGCTGCCTTCAGCTTTCTGTTATTGCCACATTCAACTAAAGCTTGAATCGTTCATAACTTATCAACACTGCTGCAGTCTTGAAGGACAACCGATGCTTGAGTGTCGAGACTCAAGTGCTGGCTATTAGTACGTTCGTCACGTAGCTGTCAACATCGTACTGGACAGACTGAAGATGAATGAAGGCACTCTTCTGGCGTGATTCCGCTTGAAGCATTCTTTAAATTCATCGCATCATTGAACTGCCTAATCGTATTGTGCGCACATGAAAAGTTGTACTAATTAGATTTTGGAATTTGTATCACTTTTTTTTTCTCATGGTTTTATTAATATGTTTGCTCTTTTTCTTTAATCAGCAGCTGTTTCTGTTATTTTTCGAGTTACACTTAACATACCATTTCTTAATTTGACAACATTATGACATTATGTTCAACTAGTCTATTCGACTAATTAATAATCGACTCATGAGCCTTTCCAAGCTTGATGCAAGTTTTTTGCAACATTTTTTCAAAAATTTTTCGAATCGGTGACCTTCATTAAAACATGAAAAATTCAACGTTTAACCTTAAAGAATATTATTAAATCATATATCGCGCACGCTCTTCAAAAGCGACAAAAGCGACAAGACTCAAAATTTTAAAATTTTCAGTAGAGACAAAAACTATTTCGTTTTCAAATCAACTTCATGCAATAGAAGGACACAAAATGATTTTTTTAAAAATTAAAGAGCAGTCAGCTTAAAACGAATTTTCAACAGTCAATGGAGATGTGCACTACGAATTGTTTTTTATTGAAAAGTCAAAATTGAAAAATTTTGAGTAATGTTACTTTTGAAGAGGATGTGCGATATGTATATTATCATCTTTGACACAACCCAAGTTTTTCATACTTAATGTGAAAAAATTTCGGCTTTAAGTTTTAGTAGAAGTAAATAAAATATGTTGGTGAATGATGTTGTAAACAAAGTTTTTTTTTTAAATTAGCTAGAATTCACTTCTGTTCAGACTGAAGGAAAATATGTTTGTGACACATTAATTAAGAGAGAATTCAAAGAAAAAGTTCTTTTAAAATGTATAATATTTAATTTAAATAAACTTTTATAATTTATTGCAACAATTTGTAAAGATACAAACAAACTAAGTGCAGATATATTATTTCAAATTAATCTTGTTTGTATCCAAACATATTTTGTTTGGAACTAAAAGAGCAAAAATAGAGCAACATGTTTATAATTTCCGACTGCAAACAACATTTGGTTGCATCTCAAAATTAAATACTAACAGCAAATGAGAGAAACGAGACAAGAGGCAGCCCCAAAAATAATTTGTTTGCGTCCAAACAATAAATGTTAAAAATTTTAACTTATCTCGATTTGAAGAGAGTTACAAGTTCTACAAAGTTATGCAGCACATACAACAACAAAAATGGAAATGAGTTAAGTATTTCATTATAGAAAAGATGCACATCTCATGGTAAGTATTATGTTCTTAATTTTTTTTTTTCTTTTTGTACTCTAAACCTGTAAGGTCAGGGGTAAGGCTGCGTTTATAGTGAACGCGATTCAGCCAGGCAGGCAGACAGGCAGGCTGAAATCGATGTGAAGAAACGAGATGCAGATACCTATCTATCTCGCTTGTTCACATTGCCTGTCTGCCTGCCTGTCTGACTCGGCGTTCACTATAACCGCAACCTAAGGGAGAAGGAGTTGAGATAATTACATGAAACTTGATACACATGTTCACATAGACCCAAGAATCTACACTGTTAAATATTTTTGGAATATGCCTATTGACACGCCAACCTCCCAAACAATCATGAAATTGAAGCTACATAAGCTACATGAATAACATTTTTTAATATTGTATTTTAAATCAAAACTAAGTAATGTGTTAATAAAATGGAAGCCATTCTCTCACAAACACGCCCATCGCTTATACAACCCACAATACAAAAAACTGTATGGTAAGTTGATATTTGAGCTACAGGGAAAAAAATGGGTATGTCCGCATGTTACATCAAAGCTCGTAACTGTAAAAAAAAGAATATATCATCCACCTAAGAACTCGACGAACTCCCATAGAACCAACAGTAGTTAAACCTGCAGAGAAAAACATGGATTTTGAAAAAATAAGCAGATATTTTTTTTTTGTTTGGATTTTTATAAGTACAAGTATCGCCTGGGGTCGAAATTCGAACAATTTATTGATTGCCTATTTATAATTATATGCGAGATGATAAAAATAAGTTCGAGGCTATAACTTTTAATTGATTAGAGATATAAAGCTATTAAAAAAGTCTTAAAAAAAATTATTTTTTTTTATTATTATTTTGTTCAAAAACAGAAAGACAACATTTTAAAAAAATTTAATTTTGTCAAAGAAATCATAGGGGGTAGTCTTGATTTTTTTATGGCACGGACAGTTTATTAATTTAGTGTCAAGACAAAATAAATTCACCCAAAATTCGGTACAGACTTTGAATGAAAATCAAAAATGCAATTTTGAGTTTTTATTTTTTTACAACAAAACTCATTTTTACCCCATATTTTAAGAATTAATCAAATTTTATGGTCTTTTATTAAAAGGAATAATTTAAATATAAAAAAAACAAAAAACGATCTTATTTTCAAAAGTTTTTTAAAGTTAAATAAGACATAAATACAAAAAAGAAATAAATAAAATCTATTCACAGATGGCGGAGATATTTGCTTCAGAACTTAGAATATTCAATTTGAGACAGTTTTTTTCTCTCTCTTGGCATTTGGTTGAAACACATGCTAAATAACAACGACAGTATTAAGAAAATTCATTAAAAATTCTTTTGGTTAAAACTTTGCTGTAGTTTTTATCACATTTCAAAGAAAATTCAACAAAATTTTATAAAAGATGAAAAAAATTGAAAAACCGTTCAAATCCGACCAAGATATTCACATGGAAAGTAAAATTTTTGAGTTCAAAACACATTTTTTTACAAATTTTACAATTGACGAATGGATAAAACTACATTTTTTTTAAGAAATTGTTACTTTTAAAAAAAATTCAAATTCGACCAACTCAAAAACTCTCCCCCAATCAAATTTCATATCAATCAAAGAGCGAGTTTTTTCTCAAAAATTTAATTTCCCTCTTAGAAGGTTGGGAACTCCCTCTATCAGATATATCATTTATATATACATTCTGCACATCGGGGTAACATAACCTTTCGAATGATAAAAGTTTCATTTATTTTGAGTTTAAATTAATACCAAAAAAGCGTACGACAAACTTTAATGTTCACGCATTAATATATAAGTATAAGTATTAGATTTTAAAAGATTTTTAGATTTTAAAAGTATTTCAAAATTTTAAAGGGCTACTCCATAGTTGGGCTAGACCGACTTCATGATATCCTTACTTCTTATACCTTAAACCTGGAAAGGTCAAGGTATATTAACCAAGTGGGTCGATTTCCGTCCGTCCGTCTGTCTGTTGTCCGCAAACACAGGTTAAGAAGAAGGAGTTTAGATAATTGCATGAAACTTCGTACAAATGTTGACATGAACCCAAGGATTTGCTCTAATGAAAATTTGGAATCCACCCACGGATACGCCTATCTCCGATGCAATCAAATAATTTAAATCACTGTGTAGAGGGTTTTAGTGAAGCTGCAAAAATTAAATTTAAATATATGATTTGTACAAAAAATGGGCGTCACCCTCTCATTAACACGCCCACCTCCCATACAACTCACAATATTAAAAATACCATAAAATAATTTATATATGACCTACAGAGCTAAAACTTGGTATGGGAGCATTTTATATCAAAACTAAAATGTGCACACACAATGGACGTCGATGAACATGCCTAACTCCCATACAAACCACATTAGTGAAACCTGTTGAAAACTGTAAAGAATACATGGACTCGGTACAAAATAAGAAGTTATTTTTATTTGTTAAAGTATCAATATATAAATATATCAATATATCAATTTATCTTTAACACTCAAATGATCATTAGGGCCATTTTGAGACCCGAAACGACTTTTGCATGAGTTTTCGGTATGAAAATGGATTTTAGCATTTTTTTTTCCTTCAAAAAGTAGGTATTTATTTTTTTCTTTTCTATTTTAGCTTGGCCACAAAAACAACCAACGTACTCTTGTATCCCTTCGGGTCTGTTTTTGGCCCTGTACAATAATTGCTTAATATTTTTATAATTCAACATTTAAACTGCTTTATTTTTCATCTTAGCAAGCTTTACATTTACATTTTATAACACTGTATTTTTCATTCTGGTTCACTTTTGTAAGCTCTGAACCTAATGTTAACACTTTTTCATATTCATTCATATTCATATTCATTGGAAGCATTGGTACTGCAAAATTGCATTTTTGTTTTAAACATCAGTAAAAAAATTAATTTATCCTTTCAAAAAACTTTGAAAAATGCCCGAAGATTTTGGGACTCTCAAGATAGATTAATCTCTTGAATGTTCATTTCTTGACATATAGAAATAAAACTTTGCCAATAGAACAATAAAAATTCGAAAATACAAGAGTCATCTGAGTCCAGTCATGAGGCTTTCGGATTTCAGATGGATTAAGTCAGAAGAGCAACTTCGATCTGGAGGATATTGAAGAGGTCATTGAGAGGTTTGAGTATCTTGGCAAAGACAAGGTAACAAAATGGCACAGAACACCTCTAACCAATGCATTATGCAGCACACGTTCCGAAAATATTATTCGAGCAAGTTTTGTAGAATTTCAGAAATGAAGTACTCTTCCAGCGTTTCATTTCCAGTTGCCATAAGAAAAAATATATTTAGTTTTATCCATATTGAGTGGCAAAGATAGTTTGTAGTAAGCTATGTTTGCTTGGATGACATTGAATTTGATGCATTTTCTCTGGGTTCTGTTTAGAGACCTGCAATGAGTATCAAAAAAATTAGTACACTTAAGTCATGAGCCGTAACTATAGGTGCAAATGTGTACTTATTTCAACTCAACAAAATACTTTGACTCATTCCCACTAAAACCAAAAAATACTCAAAGTTCTCTAACATGCATGTGTGTCTGCAATTAAGACTTTATTGGATGTTGGTTAATAATCTGATGTGACTCACTTATTCATGAGAGAGCAATATAAGAACTATGAGTGAGTTGAGTATTATTTAGTGTTATGCCCTGCTGATGATTTTTGATGTTTTGTTTACATTTTGTGTAAGAAAATGAAAGAGTTGAGTATTATTTTTTGTTATGCCTTTGGCAAAACAGTTTTTGTTTCGTTTGGCACGTGTTGCTGGACATTTACAATTAAATTTCAATGAAATGACAAGAAAGCTGAACTAAAAGTACTTAAGTCATTCCGCAGCACTCGTGGTGTTTATTAGTGTTGTGAGTCATTATGGCATAGCACAATAAATCCATTCACTCAATGAGAGAACTGAGCACTGCATCAGTTCATATCAACATAAAAATTATTCTTGTTCATTCATTCGCTATGTGTACGACACACGAACGAGTATGAGTGGATATGAGTGGAAGTTTTTCTTTGACTTAAATCCACTTATTCTCTTTTTTGTGTTAGTCAACCAATGACTCAAAAACAAGAATAATTGCAGTTCTCTGGTTCTGTTCAAATATATCAAATATATCTAGGCTTGTACCTATAAACCAGTTTTTTAAATTTTTCCAATAAAAAACAAGTAAAGAAAGTCTAAAGTCGGTCTAGACCGACTATGAAATACCCTAAACCCACTTTTCAAAAACAAAAAAATTTTTGTAAATATTTTAGTAAATGGGCGTGTCAGTGGGCGGATGAAGCCTATATTTTGTATGCATTTAAATTTTGATGAAAAATTAACACATACCAAGTTTTATTCCTGTAGCTCACAGTTAATGCCTTTATTGTGCTTTCGCTATGAGAGGTGGGCGAGTTCATGGACGGATTACTACCAATTTTTGAACATACCTTCGTTTTGGTATAAAATACATGCATACCAAATTTAATTTCTCTATGACAAACATAACCTTATTTATTGAGTTTTAAACTTTTTGGGTTGTATGGGAGGTAGGCGTGTCCGTAGGCGGATTATATCCATTTTTCAAAACCATCTTTGTTTTATTATAAAAAACATATGTGCCAAATTTAAGCACTTTAGGTTAAACACAGGCTTATTTATTGCGTTTCAATTTTTTGGTTGTATAGGGGGTGGACGTGTCCGTGAGCGGATGACGTCCATTTTTCGAAGACATCTTTGTGTTGTTATAAAACACATACACATCAAATTTTATTGTTGTAGGCTTATTATGAGCTGAGTTAAAAAAAAAAAAAAACAAATTGGCCATTTCAGCCCTTGAAAGGACTTTGACCGAGCTTCTTATGATCAATTGTGTTGTGTGTGTTATTAAATGTTTGCACACAATTAACCGAGAACTGGAAGCCGACTCCGAACGGCTAAAGTTCATGTTCTCAAGAAGCTTTACATGGCATTATTTACTCTCTGAGGTTTGCCATTGTCTGCAAAGAGATGGAGACCGATCAGAAAAATTTTTTATTGAAAAAACTTTTCGCCGCGGCTGGGGATCGAACCCGGGCTCCAAGCATGCTAAGCCACACACTTAACCTGCATGCCACGGTCACCACTAGAGCTGAGTTATGCAGTTTTAAATTTTTGCGTTGTATGGGAGGTAGGCGTGTCCGTTGGCGGATTCCAAAAATATTCAATAGTGCAGATCCTTGGGTGCATGTGACCATGTGTACCAAGTTTCATTCAATTATCTCTACTCCTTCTTCTTATCCTGTGTATACGGACAACACACAGACGGACAGACGGACGGACGGACGGACGGACATGAATAGCTCGACTCACGAGTTGACGCTGATCAAGAATATATATACTTTGTATTATTTTCGTTTTTGGTCAAATAAAAATTAGCAAATCTTGTGGCTACAACAAAATATGGACCTAGCCAGTGGCGTAGCTAGGGTTGGTGGCACCCGTTGCGGAAACTAAATTGTGCACCCGTTTAGAAAATTTTTTTTTATAAAATAAGTCGATGAATCTTACTACATATTTTCGAATCAACCTCTACAAAAATGACATATTTTAGAAGAGATTAAAAAATAAACAAAACTATGCTATCCATGAATATTTGATAAAAGAAGTATGAATCTAAAATTTTCAGAAACTTAAAGAATTTTTTCTTAATTTTTCCAATATTTTTGTCTACCGAGCTTAAATATTGTGAGAGAAAAATTTACTATCAGTAAACCACACAATATCAGTCTTATATAATTTAAGAATAGACATTATGAAGTTTACGAAAACTTTGTATAATTGAAGAAAAAATAGGACCTGGAAGCAAAACGTTGACAAATTTTCCCTAGCGACCCTGAATAACTATTAATATAAATATTTTTTCGAAACAAGATCCCATTTTCACCTAGCTATACTCTTCAATAAAAGAAAAAAGCTTTGGTCTTCGTTAAAGACATGTCAGATACATGGGCGTGGTTAAACGATAGGATGCGCCATAAGCAATCTTGTAACAAAATAACATATTTTATAACCAAATAGAAAAGTTTTTATAGCAAAAAAACGCTCTATAACTTTGTGTCAATTGCTCTTTGACGGCTGATTCTGCGGAATTTTTTTTCTATAAAATCAAAAAAAGGTATGCCTAATATTTACACTCAGCACAATAGACATGAAGTTTATATTTGATATTGTAAAAAGCAGCAAATTCGCACAAAATACATTCGAAGATTAAATTTTCTGACCATAAAAAGATGTACTCCATTTGAAACTGTTCCAATTTCTTCAATTACAAGTTTGTCAATCTTTTGAATATGCAAAATATTTTCTTAATTGTACAATACAGCTAATTTAATAATGTAGTTTTTTCTCACTTCCTTTTTGCTTTTTATCTAAAACTTTACAACCGCGGCTTCTTAAAGTTGAGTTACCGAATTTCTTATACAAATATTTGATTTTATTTGCTTTTTTATTCTGGTTTCTTTTGCGTTTCTAGCTAGGCAGATTGTGAGAAGAACAACAAACAACAACAAACAAGCAAAAACATAATTGAGTTTTAACAACTGTAGAAGGGTGTAGAATCGACGAAAATCTAAAGGAGTGGCAAATATTCAACCTAGTCAGCCCTCAATAGAAAAATATATATAACTAATTTTCAGCACCCTTTTGTGGCCGAGCTCATGCCAACAAACCTACACGCCTTACCAATCCTCCACCGCCACCAACGAGTTGCCAATAAAGTTTTTCTTACACCGCGCTCGCACTGCTCTACCCTGCAATGACCCGCTTTATTCATCAATTAAGCTACAAAAGCCACAGAAAACCTTTTTTCTGGATTGAGTTGTTCGTCAACTCAGTAAATGGCTAGAGTGTGTGTGTGTGTGTGTGTGTGTGTGTGTGTGTGTGTGTGGTGAGTTCGAGTGTTGTGTGTGTTAGTCAGACTTAGAATTTGTTACAAACTGGCTTTTGTGCTGCTGTTAAAACTCTTGCAACCTTGTGAGTTGCTGCTGTTCTAAACTTTCTTGCTTTTGCAGCCAAACCCCTTTTTTGTTTTTTGTTTTGTTTTTGTTTTGGCTTGCCTTTGCGTTGCTTTGTCTGGTGATGGAATCTTTTGTTTTATGGCAGTGAATGTTTGAAATGTTCGTAATACCAATTTTATTGTCACTTGACCTTTGAAATAATGATGGCTGCATATTTTGTAGCCACCTACAAATTAAATCTTGATTTGCACAGTGCTGTTATTAATTTTTTTTTTTTTTATTTTCCTTAACTTTAAAATATAGGTGCTTGTTACAAGATGGTTGGTTGGTGGGTATTTGTGCTTGTGTTTGTGTGTGTGTGTGTGTGTGCTTGGCAGTCAAAGTAAAATTATTAAGAAGCTTGTTCGATCAATGCGATACCAGCATTAAGTCAGGATGTGGCATGCCTCGAACTCGCTCTCTTAATTGAACTCGCTCTCTTACTGATTGTCAGAATCAGCAGCACAAGATTTTTCACTTATGTGTGTTTCTTTGAGCTCAAAAGGCACTTTTATGAACACAGTCAAGGTAAAGAGAAAATATATGATAAAATTTCACTTCTTAGGCTTATGTCAGTAAAATACATACTTTCTTGTCTTCAAATTTCAGCTAATTTGATAAGGGTTTCAGACTTTCCTCTTACAATTATGCATGAAAAAATACAAAAACAAAAAAAAAAATTGAAATGCCATCTTATTTAGCGACTTGGATGTATAGCATAAAGTGGAATCACCGAGTAATCGGACACTAATATTCTTGGAACTTTTGTTGGCAGTAGTCGATACCACATTTAGAGAACATTCTACTATTTGTTGTGATAAAACATAACTTTTTGTTTTCTTTTAAAGTTAAGCAGATTCCTTTCAAATAGCTTTGAAAAGTAAATTTCACTAAATTTAAAAGAAAATGCTGTCAATTTTTTTTTCGGTGTAGGTTCTACGACGCTAGAACTGATGCTTCGGTCCGCTTCGGCGAAGTGGTGACATCCCAAAATTTGGTGAATGTCTTCCTCATGTTGAGTAGTAAACTGGTCCGTGGTAAGCTCTAAACGCATAATCGACGAACTACGAAGAGTCGAGCGTTTGCAAAATAACCGTTCTTCTCTATACGAGTCGCCATCAAGTTGAGGAGAAAAATTAGACTCTTTACTTGACAGTCCTCCAAAAAAGACAAAATTAGTCCTTCAGTTTTCAGCTTAGTGCCTTATCCCTCGAAATAATGCCTTACGGCAGTTCCAGATGCGGTAAAAATTTAATGCGGAGGTTTACGTTTATTTCACAAACAATCACTCACTACCACCTGTACAGATAAATGATCCCCCTGAATGATGAAAACAAAATAAAAAAACCATATCATCAACATAACATCATCATTTCAAAGAAAAATTCCAAATTTTAAATCATTCTTTTTGAATTCCTTTTTGAAAATATCAAATCTTTTTAATTTCAATTGATTTTTTTAATTTCAATTGATGTTTTCTGAATTTCAAATCGAATCTAAGTATTTCACTACATATTTTCTGAATTTCAAATGGATTTTTTTGAATTTCAATTGATCTTCTCTGAATATGAATTGAGTTTCAAATGCAATTTCTAAATTCCAATGGATCTTTTCTGAAAATTAATTGATGTAATTTAAATTTCAACTAAAACTTCTGAATTTAATGGATCTTTTCTGAATTTGAAATGGAATTTCTGAATTTCAATGGATCTTTTCAAAATTTCAAATGAAATTTCTAAATTTTAATTGAACTTCTCAGAATTTCAATGGATCTTTTCTGAATTTCAATGAATCTCTTTTGAATTTTACATGAAATTACAGAATTTCAATTGATCTATTTTGAATTTTAATGGATCTTTTCTGAACTTGAAATAAAATTTCTGAATATCAATGGATCTTTGCTAAATTTCAAATGAAGTTTCAGAATTTCAATCGATCTTTTCTGTATTTTAAATAAAATGTCTGCATTTTAATGGATTTTTTTCTGAATTTGAAATGGCATTTCTGAACTTCAATGGATCTTTTCTGAATTTCAATTTAAAATTTGTGAATTTCAATTTAAAATTTCTGATTTCAATAAATCTTTTCTGAATTTCAAGTTTAATTTCTATATTTGAATTGATCTTCTCTGAATTTTAATTGATCTTTTCTGAATTTCAAATTAAATATCAGAATTTCAATTGATCTTTTCTGAATTTCAAATAAAATTTCTGAATTTCAATTGATCTTTTCTGAATTTCAAATGAAATTTCTAAATTTCAATTGAACTTCTCTGAATTTCAATTAATTTTTTGTAAATTTAAAAAAAAATTTCTGAATTCAATGAATCTTTTCTGAATTTTACATGAAATTTCTGAATTTCAATAGTTCTATTTTAAGTTTTAATGCATATTTTCCGAATTTGAAATAGAGTTTCTGAATTTCAATGGATCTTTTCTGAATTTGAAATGAAATTTCAGAATTTTAATCGATCTTTTCTGTATTTCAAATAAAATGTCTGCATTTTAATGGATTTTTTCTGAATTTGAAATGGCATTTCTGAACTTCAATGGATCTTTTCTGAATTTCATTTCAAATTTTTGAATTTCAATTTAAAATTTCTGATTTCAATAAATCTTTTCTGAATTTCAAGTGGAATTTCTATATTTGAATTGATCTTCACTGAATTTGAATTGATCTTTTCTGAATTTCAAATAAAATTTCTGAATGTCAATTGATCTTTTCTGAATTTGAAAAGAAATTTCTGAATTTCAATTGATCTTTTCTGAATTTCAAATGAAATTTCTAAATTTCAATTGAACTTCTCTGAATTTCAATTAATTTTTTGTAAATTTAAAAAAAAAATTCTGAATTCAATGAATCTTTTCTGAATTTTACATGAAATTTCTGAATTTCAATAGTTCTATTTTGAATTTTAATGGATATTTTCTGAATTTGAAACAGAGTTTCTGAATTTCAATGGATCTTTTCTGAATTTCAAATGAAAGTTCAGAATTTCAATCGATCTTTTCTGAATTTTAAATAAAATGTCTGCATTTTAATGGATTTTTTCTGAATTTAAAATAGAATGACTGAATTTCAATGGATCTTTTCTGAATTTCATTTAAAATTTTTGAATTTCAATGAATCTTTTCTGAATTTCAAATGGAATTTTTATATTTGAATTGATCTTCTCTGAATTTCAATTGATCTTTTCTGAATTTCAAATTAAATTTCAGAATTTCAATTGATCTTTTCTGAATTTCAAGTACAATTTCTGAATTTCAATTGATCTTTTCTGAATTTCAAATGAAATTTTTAAATTTCAATTGATCTTCTCTGAATTTCAATTAATTTTTTGTAAATTTTAAAAAAAAATTTTTGAATTTCAATGAATCTTTTCTGAATTTCAAATGAAATTTCTGAATTTCAATTTTTGAATTTCAATTGATTTTTTTTGAATTTCAATAGATCTTTTCTGAATTTGAAATAGAGTTTCTGAATTTCAATGGATCTTACCTGAATTTGAAATAGAGTTTCTGAATTTCAATGGATCTTTTCTGAATTTCAAATGAAATTTCAGTATTTCAATTGATCTTTTCTGAATTTCAAGAAAAATTTCTGAATTTCAATTGATCTTTTCGGAATTTCAAATGAAATTTCTAAATTTCAATTGAACTTATCTGAATTTTAATTAATTTTTTTCTGAATTTATTTATGTTATCATTTATATCTTCACTCCGAAGTTGTTTTGAAATTGCAATCTTACTTCACATTTAAATTATTTTCAAAATTGTATTTAAAAGAGATTTAATCTGCCCTTCAGTATGCATGAAATGTATTAAAAAAGTGAATTATTAAACATCTGAAAGATCTTCTCTAAATTGGGCATAAGTTTCACTTCTATCATACGAGAGGCAGCTACGCTGACATTTTCTTTCATAACACATATGACTCTATTATTAATTCTTCAGAGCTCGAAATATAGAGCTCTGTTCTCTCCACTTTCTGACTTCTTCGTTTCAATCTCCTATTTCATTATCTTTCATCTTTATTATTCATCTTTTGCCGTTAGATTTTCCTAATATTTTTACTAATTTTTGGCAAAACTTTGCAACCCCTGTCAAAGTTTCATCTATGACCTCGCCAAAATTGCAGTAACCTTTTAACATTTCACTGTCGATAAATAAATTTGGCGCCAACCATGCAACTAAGAATGTCTACAAAAACTAAATACAAGTATAAAAACTCTCACACAAACACCTACAACAACTACAAAGGACTACATTATGTAGCGCCCATTAAACTTAGCTGCCTATTAAACGATTTATCAGCGCTATCGTCGCCGTGCTAGGTTCCTACAGTCTAAAGCGTCGTTGTCGTTTTCGTTCGTCCTTCCCGTTAAGTTTTGCTTTCGCTTATTTGCCTTCCTTCTATGAAATGCTTACAAAATGTGTCCTTGATGATATCACCCAATATATAAGGAGACGCACGCTCGTTAAGTACCGAGGTGGTGATGGTGGTGTTGATATTGTTTCTTTAGCTGTGCTTCTAGTGGCCAGGTTGTGAGCATGCCATTGGGTTAGCAATAGAACAGAAATCAATAATCAAGGCGCGCAAGGTTTTTGTTTTTACTTTTTAATTTCTTACCTGCCAGCAGATGTTTTAAGACCATGCTTAAGATGAGGCGACGAACAACGACAAAATACTAAAGGTGATAAAGTGGAAAAATAATAAGGTGGATGAAGTCTGCAGCCGACAGTTCAATTTGATTGCCTTGAATTATTCAATTATTTAATTCTAGAATTATTTCATACAACAATAAATGCAAATTTTCCGCAACTACCTCGAAGACTCTATTTTTTTTCTTCTTCTTTTAAACGCTTGCAGTTGCAGTCAATGATTTAAATGCTTCCGCTTGTTAATAACTTTTGCCTTCAACTAATTGCAGCTCATTATAGTAAATCATGGCATCATCATCAACATCAGAATCATCATTATCATCATCACTAATGAAGTAATTGATGCGATGCCAATTAAAGCGATCAGTTCTGCAGTAAAAATTTCTGCTTCATTTGATATATTTTTTTTGTTTTTTGTTGCCCTGCAACTGCTGCAGATGCGTCTCTGTCTCCATGGCAGATCCAATGACGGCTGCAATCAGGGCGTAATGAATGCCATTACAAACAGTATGCAATTAAAACAGCAGCAGCACATCAGTATTGCCCGTGATGGTATGAGAAAAAGTGTTATCTATTTAAATCATTCAAACGTTTTATTGAATGCAATTTGTTCTCAATTTATTTTAATTAATAGAATTTTTTCCGAGCATTTGAAAAGTGGTTTCGAACTAAAGCTCTTTAAAGTTTGTTTTTTGATTTTTTTCAAAGTTAACAAGAAGTTTCGAGTTTTTATTGAAAACCTATAAAAATGTAACTAGGTCAGGGTCCTTCTTATGCAACCTTTTTCAATTTACCTTTTTTTTTTTTATTATTAAATTTTGAAATTCATGAACTTCGGGTAACATTTTTCGAGTAGGCTAGAACATTTTCACTTGGTGCGAATTTTTTTAATACCATTAACTTTAGTTTATTCGCTTGTTATGTAAGGCTATGTCTACACAGAGAGTTAAGTTTGAGTTACCAGTAGAAAGCTGAGTTTTCCCATTTAACGAAAAATAAACTCTTGCGTTACAGAAGAAAAATGTACGATTTAACTCAGCTGTTGTTAGTTTCTTTACAAAATGAGCAAAAGAACTTCGAAAAGGAATTGGGCAATAGTAGGGAATGAAATATTTATCCAAATATGGGATGAAAACAAGCAGAGCTTTGCTGGCTTCAAGAAAAAAACTCAAGTGTACGCAGAGACGCCAGCAGCATTGTCGAAAAAATAAACTCAATTCTGCTACGGTAACTTTGTGTGAACAGCTTTGGTTACATGTTAGTTAAAATTAACTTAACTCTCTGTGTAGACATTGTATAAAAGAACCTACAATCATATTTCTTATCCTATTCGTATGTTTTAAGCGGATTAGTCTTGAATAACTCGCAGTCGCCCTTATTTTAAATTTTTATACGCTATCTTTAATAAGTGTCTACACGGAGAAAACTGTTTGCTAAATTTGTATGGAGATTAAGCAAAACTTGAGCATAATTCTCAGCCACTTCAAAATATTGCTTATTTTCAGCAAAAATCAAGCAAATTTTGCTATTTAAATTTATAATAACTTAGCAAATTTTCGCTTGAACTAAATCAAAATTTGCTTTTTCGATTTATAATAACTGAGCGAGTGTTTGCTCGAATCAAATCAAAATTTGCTATTTCTATTTATAAAAAATAAAATAAAAAAAAAAAAAAACAAATTGGCCATTTCGACTGGGAATCGAACTCGGGCTCCGAGCATGCTAAGCCACACTCTTAACCTGCATGCCACGGTATTTCTATTTATAGTTCGAATTTTGTTTTATATTTCAATAACCTAGCAACTTTTTGCTTGAATCAATTCAAAATTTGCTTTATCAATTTATAATAACTGAGCAAATTTTTGCTTAAATTGAGTCAAATTTTGCTTTTGCCTGAACAAAATTACCTTATAATAACTTAGCAAAGTTTGGCTTGAATCAAATCAAAATTTGCTATTTGAGTTTATAATAAGTAAGCAAATTATTGCTTAAATTTATCTTTATTTTGCTTTTTTCAAATTATATGAGAAGTAATTTCAATTTAGAAAACGTTTTCTAAAATCAAACCGCTATTGAGCAAAATTTTGCTGATTTGCGGTTAAGCAAAGTAATGGCTTGATTCAAGCAAAATAATTTTCTCCGTGTATGTAACGCATTATAGGCCTCGTTCTTCAATACCGCTCATAGTTTTTGTGGAAATCACTTTCGTGCTTTACAGTCACTCTTAATCTCAATTTCAATATTCTAGTCTTCATAAGTTACAATTTATATTGTTTTGGTTAATTTGAGTGCCATCTAGTGGAAAAGTTTTGCAGCACTGACACAAAAGACCTGGAGATAGAAGATATTTTAGTGTGAGCGAAATGAAAATGTCAGCTATCTTAGGATAGCGCGATTGCAAGCAGAGTCATAATTGCTCTTCTTGGACTGATCCTTAGCTTATATTTAACCTATCATATTTCGACAATTTCGATGTAACTCGTTACGAAATAGTTACCTTGTGTCTGTCATGGATCAGATTTCATTTAACTTAGCATGATACGAATAGTCTTTAAATATTTTTTGCTACAATTATGTAATCATTATCACTATCTCAGTTGAAGTGTGCTAGACTGGAATGTGATGGATGTAGGTTCGTATCCTGACTGTGTTAGTGTCAAAAATGTTTATTTAATAGTTGAAAATCTAATTCTGTTTAATTGACTGATTGGTCAAAAATAACCTTCAAAATTATTTTGCATACAATTTATTTTTCTGCTCAGAGAATATTCAATTTTATTTTTAATGTCGACCAATCAGAATGAAGAACGCTCTCACAATTATTTTCTTATTCTCAAACATGCGCGAAAATGTTCTTATTTTTTCTTCTTCTCTGAAACAGGCATTTGCATTACTTTCATTGAATTTTTTAAGGTAATAAATTCGTGAAAATATATCAAGCTTGGACGCTGTGAAGTCGCAGAACCTTTAAAAATCATCTGATGAATGCTTCAAAATACAAAAGTTGTAGAAACTGTATGACTCAAAATTCTTAAGATATATTGTATTTACTAAGAAATAGTAAGATATTCAAGCAGCTGTGGGACTTTTGTGTCATTCAAAATGCTATCCTCTTCAAATAACGGTATCTATCTTCATTTTCGTGAGAAGACTTCAAATATCGGGATAACCTTTAAATTATTGAATCATGGACAGACCTAGCTTCAATCACCGACAAGGCCAACAAAGAATTTTTTTTTATTTAAAATATTTTTTATTATAGTTTTTAATAGCACCACGTGGTGACCGTGGCATACAGGTTAAGTGTGTGGCTTAGCATGCTCAGAACCCGGGTTCGATCCCCAGCCGCGGCGAAAAGTATTTTCAATAAAAAATTTCACCACCTCTCTACAGACAATGGAAAACCTCAGAGAGTAAATAATGCCATGTAAAGCTTCTTGAGAACATGAACTTTAGCCGTTCCGAGTCGGCATAAAACATGTAGGTCCAGTTCTCGGTCAATTGTGTGCAAAACATTTAACGACACACACAACACAATTGATCATAAGAAGCTCGGTCAAAGTCCTTTCAAGGGCTGAAATGGCCAATTTGTTTTTTTTTTTTTTTAATAGCAAAAACTATTGCTTATTGAAGACAAACATGTCAACAAAAACAAAAAAAAACTTTCCAACAGATGATTTTTAACAGCATAGAAATACTTTGAAACGTTCATTCAACAAATAAAACAATGAAATAACAGCGACCTACTGTTAATATTACAGTTGATATTTTTCTGAGTGTAGCTCAGTTATGGTAATGAAAAAGCTGATTAAGTGGTCAGGTTAAGTGCTTGCCTTGACACCGTATCAGCGGTTTCTCTGAGCACACAGTTAGGGAAGAGGGAAGGATTCACTCTTATTACTTTGTCATGGCAAGTAGAAAATGGAAAGACTATCGACCTGTACCACAGCCAAGGAGCTGTGGACTATCTACAACCAAAGCAGAATCCATTAGCTGCTATTTAGATCCAACAGTGACAAAGCAAGGATCACGGCAGTCATTACTGGTTATTGAATCATTGGGGTGCATTCCGAAAAATTTAAATACGATTTAACACCCACTGTCGTGGTTGCGACGACCTTAACGAAAAAGACACGCTAAAACACTTCCTTTCTTCAACCTTTCTTCAACAACCTCGATGAACTCAACATAGCTAATTGGATACTACTAGTTAGTAGATACTAGATAGTAGATTAGATACTAAGAGTGTGCGGCAGCACCCTACTTAGTTCTTAATTTACTCTTTTCTCTTTACTCTTTACTCTTTATTCTTTATTCTTTACTCTTTACTCTTTACTCTTTTCTCTTTTCTCTTTTCTCTTTTCTCTTTTCTCTTTTCTCTTTTCTCTTTTCTCTTTTCTCTTTTCTCTTTTCTCTTTTCTCTTTTCTCTTTTCTCTTTTCTCTTTTCTCTTTTCTCTTTTCTCTTTTCTCTTTTCTCTTTTCTCTTTTCTCTTTTCTCTTTTCTCTTTTCTCTTTTCTCTTTTCTCTTTTCTAACGAAAAAAGTTTAGCTCTTTACTCTTTACTCTTTACTCTTTACTCTTTACTCTTTACTCTTTACTCTTTACTCTTTACTCTTTACTCTTTACTCTTTACTCTTTACTCTTTACTCTTTACTCTTTACTCTTTACTCTTTACTCTTTACTCTTTACTCTTTACTCTTTACTCTTTACTCTTTACTCTTTACTCTTTACTCTTTACTCTTTACTCTTTACTCTTTACTCTTTACTCTTTACTCTTTACTCTTTACTCTTTACTCTTTACTCTTTACTCTTTACTCTTTACTCTTTAGCTCTTTAGCTCTTTAGCTCTTTAGCTCTTTAGCTCTTTAGCTCTTTAGCTCTTTAGCTCTTTAGCTCTTTAGCTCTTTAGCTCTTTAGCTCTTTAGCTCTTTAGCTCTTTAGCTCTTTAGCTCTTTAGCTCTTTAGCTCTTTAGCTCTTTAGCTCTTTAGCTCTTTAGCTCTTTAGCTCTTTAGCTCTTTAGCTCTTTAGCTCTTTAGCTCTTTAGCTCTTTAGCTCTTTAGCTCTTTAGCTCTTTAGCTCTTTAGCTCTTTAGCTCTTTAGCTCTTTAGCTCTTTAGCTCTTTAGCTCTTTAGCTCTTTAGCTCTTTAGCTCTTTAGCTCTTTAGCTCTTTAGCTCTTTAGCTCTTTAGCTCTTTAGCTCTTTAGCTCTTTAGCTCTTTAGCTCTTTAGCTCTTTAGCTCTTTAGCTCTTTAGCTCTTTAGCTCTTTAGCTCTTTAGCTCTTTAGCTCTTTAGCTCTTTAGCTCTTTAGCTCTTTAGCTCTTTAGCTCTTTAGCTCTTTAGCTCTTTAGCTCTTTAGCTCTTTAGCTCTTAGCGACTGAATTTTAACTTTTGGTTTTTACTCTTAATACCTCACTCTTCACTCTTGGCTCATCACTGTTGACTTTTGATGCTTGACTCTTGACTCTTGACTCTTGACTCTTGACTCTTGACTCTTGACTCTTGACTCTTGACTCTTGACTTTTGACTTTTGACTTTTGACTCTTGACTCTTGACTATTGACTCTTGACTCTTGATTCTTGACTCTTGACTCTTGACTCTTGACTCTTGACTCTTGACTCTTGACTCTTGACTCTTGACTCTTGACTCTTGACTCTTGACTCTTGACTCTTGACTATTGACTCTTGACTCTTGACTCTTGACTCTTGACTCTTAACTCTTGACTCTTGACTCTTGACGCTAGACTCTTAACTCTTAATTTTCCATAAAAAGTCGAGTATAGGTTCGTAAACAGTTTTATATCATTTTAACTTCATGTGTTTATTAATTTTTTTATATTTTGTTTTTCTTTTTTCATGTATTTTTATTATAAAAACCCAAACCTGAACCGGTTAAGGTATATTAACTTTGTGTAAACTTTCGACTGTATAGAAGGAAGCTGGTTCGGTATAGAAAAGTATGTATATTCTTGATCAGCGTCAGAGATATTTGCATGAAACTAAGTATATATGACCACATAGACCCAAGGATCTGCACTAATGAGTATTTTTGTAATTCTCCCGTAGACACGCCTATCTCCCACTCATCCTGGAAAATTGAAAATTCTATAAATAGCCTTTATTTTTTATAATAAAACCTAAATCAAACCTAGCCAAACCATATAAAACCAAGCTTCAATTTCTTTTTGTGTCGTTTTGAACTCAAAAATCGAAACTTCTTTTCGTTCTTCTTAGTTTATTCCTTTATTAAAAATATTTATTTTAGCAATACATTGTATATGAACCCTTTTGATTAAGATTAAATATTTGAGATTTTTATAATTTAAAAGTTTTTGTTCATTTGTTTTTTGTTTCTTTTTGTTTGTTTATTAAATGGCTTTTTTATTGTGTCTACCTTCAATTTGTGAAGTCTTTGTTACCATTTGTCTTTATATGGCATTTTCCAAAATTAAATCTCTTAAATAAATGGAATGAAAAATACACACATAGAAATCGGTAATAGACAAAATTTCTTTTTAACCCAAAGAAAATTGAAGTAAATTGTCTTCTTGTCCTACAATGAAAATGTTTGCAACAATAATTTGGAACGTAACCAAACCTCATTCTAGCCACCTGTCAGTTAAACAGAAATCAAGCAAGGAAACCTAGTTAAGTGCAGCAACTAGATGTGGTATACCGAAAGGAGGTTGCTCTGCAACATGCTAGTATAGGTCGGTCACCACTTTATGCAGCAGCTGCAATACAAAACAAAAATAACAACAAACACATACAGCACACACAGACACACACACACACACACACACACCAACACACGATCAAGCATAAAATCAAATATCCTCTGATTAAAGGACATATGCTGAGCATTCAAAAGCTTGTTGGCAATAATTGAACACTAGCACACACAAACACACAGATATTCACAAACACATGCACTCACACAAACATAACAACTGCGTTTATATGGCTAGGTCTGAGTTTTACAGCTGAAAACGACATGTGTGACAGCTGCTCACACATTCACACACATTCTGTGTCTATCGTCCTGCGTTCAGTGTCAGCTAAGTATGAAACATGTTTACCTAAAATTACATTTTCGCAATTTACAACAGGCAACAATGTATTGGTCTTGTTTGAATTGCTGTTGTTGTTGTTGTTGTTGTCGGTTTTATTGTGTACTTTTTTTTTCTTCTCTACCTTTAGCATGTTAGGCGATTGTAAAGCTTTAATCACTCGCATTAAATTATATTAAATTTGGTAATAAATCCTTGCTATAGCCTAGTACAGGCTAATGTTCATTATTTGAATGAAATTGCATAAGTTTCCTCGACCAGAATTTAATTATAATTTTAATGCAATTTAGTTAGATTTATAGCAAATTCGAAGGAACTCATTAACAGTCAATCATAGCAGCATGTTTGCAGCTGACATAAAATGCTTAGAATACACAGATATTTATAGTTATTGTTTCATTATGAATGCATCTAACTTTTGTTAAAAATAATGGCAATTTTATGTTTTTCATGACAATTTTTTGGTTGAGTAAAAAATTCATAAAAATAAATGTATAACCAGCAAGTTAAAAGTTAAATGCATCTACATTTTTGTATTTTGTTTTTAGGTTTTTTTTTTTTTTTGATGAAATTGTTTTTATGATTGCCAAAGTTTAAATTTACATTTCAAATTTGTGTCATATTTCAGTGTCAACATTGTAACTTTTTTATTCCACGACATTTAGAACATACAGCATACAGGCAGATGTCGCTATTCGCTGTCACAGATTGCATAAAACCAAAGTAAAAACAAAAAAATATGGCATGGCATGATTTTTTTCTATTGATATAGTACTCTACTCTATTTTCATGCTCTCTACACATCCGCACACACCAACGTTAAACAAAACACGGAAAAAATAAATTCAGCTCGTAGCTTCTGCCAAAAATAAAATCGGCATTTTTCTCTACAAATTGCAGTTATTGCAATAATAGTTAAAAAAAAAAAAAAAAAACATGCACATTGCAACGTCATTGGCTTCAACAATTTTGTCATGAAAAATGGCTTTGAAAACAAACAAAAAAAAAATCAATTAAAAAAATAACAATATTGGCACTCCAAATTCAGTTTAATTAAGAGCAACCGAGCAGAAAGAAAAAATACGTGCATGCGTCACACAGTTGCTAACGCTGTCAGTATGGCAACACTAACTAAGCTGTCAGTCAGTCAACAAAAGGCCAAAATATGTTAACAAATATTCACATAAACGTCATGACGTCAAAAACAAATTAACAAACTTTTGCCCATTATTCTGCTATACAATAGCGCTATTTTTAATTAAAACTCATTTTTTTAACATTTTTGCTTACAGACTCACACACATACAAGATTTATTTATACAGATATATGTTTGCAAAATTTATGCAATATGAATAAATCGTTGCTATGTATTTCAACTGATGACGTCATGCCATATTATACACTCGTCAACATGAATTCGCTTCGACAAAGAATGCCTGTCAGCGAGGATGTGGCTTTGATTCAGACTAAAAATAAATCATTGCATAATGTGGTCATCATGTGATTACCTTGGCGTATCGCCACATAATATCTGCATTAAGTCAATTACATAAATGTTTGCAAATTCAATGAAAAATATTTTTGCAAGAGTTAAGGTTAAGGCTTTCCTTTAAATTCCTCAACAATTTGTGTAAATTTTGACCGGTAGTGGTGACCGTGGTATGCAGGGTTAGTGTGTGGCTTAACATGCTCGGAGCCCGAGTTCGATCCCCAGTCGCGGCGAAAAGTTTTTTCAATCAAAAAATTTTTCTGATCGGTCACCACCTCTCTGCAGACAATGGCAAACCTCAGAGAGTAAACAATGCCATGTAAAGCTTCTTGAGAACATGAACTTTAGCCGTTCGGAGTCGGCATAAAGCATATAGGTCCAGTTCTCGGTCAATTGTGTACAAACATTTAATAACACACACAACACAATTGATCATAAGAAGCTCGGTCAAAGTCCTTTCAAGAGCTGAAATGGCCAATTTGTTTTTGTTTTTTTTTTTTTGTACATTTTCATTAACAAAAAAGTATTTCTATACCGAGATAAATTTAATTTTATATTTTTACCCCATGGTTGACATTTTCGTGGAATGGCCGAGAAATAAATAAATGAAAACAAAATGACAACTTGCACTTCTAGCAGTCAAAATTTGAGGTCTTTAACGTTACACATACGTACGTTTTTGTTCCGATTTGAAATTTTTCAGTGCACGACACAGGCGAAATGAGCTTCGATATTTTACTTTGACAATGGTATGGTATAAAATAAACGGATTATAATCGATATAGAATGGAACTTTAAAAAAACAAAATTTTTCACTCTTTACTGCTACCAGAAAAAATTGACCATCTAACTATTTTGGTTAAGAAAATATTTTTGTTAGCCTTCACGTTTTGTAATATTTAAAACAACATTTCTTCACTCAAACATTTGTAAATTTTGATAAGTAGCTATTCATAATAAAAAAACTTTGATAAGTAGCTGTTAATAATAAAAAAAAAATTTGTATTTTCATGAAATTTTTTATAAAAATATTCTTTCTCTTTTCTCTTAAAAAAAAACTCGCTTGTAGCAACGTACACGTGGCAGAAGTGAAACTTCTTAAACAGTTAGAAATAAGAGAAATTTTAGTGTGAAATAGAGAGAGCGAAAGTATCTGAAAAGAAATTCAATCAATACGAAATGGAATAATATTTTGTTTATTCAATATTTACATCCAGGGACTGTACCTGTTATGGTTTTTATAGAAAAAGTCATATAATAACTGTTATTTGTCACATAATAACTTTTAACTTTTATTTTTTCCGACATAAATAAAAGTTATTTTGTGCCTTGTATTTTTTGGGCAAAAATAACAGTTACTTTTTATTTTATTTTATTGGTCAAAACTAGTGTCCGACCGAATATTCGGTTTCGGTTTCGGCCAGTTTCGGCCCTTTTAATCAGTTTCGGCTATTCGGCATCAATATGGCCGAAACCGAAACCGAAACCGAATAACTCTAAACACTAAAAAGTTCCTTAAAGTGGTATTAAAAATTATCTCTTTATTTATTATTTTAAAGTTGAACTTTAATATCCAAAGAATATTTATCGTATGTATACGTTATTATTATCTGTTTGAATTGTTTTGTTTTTGAAAGCTTTTAACAAAAATTAAAAAAAAATAAAATGTTTAACAAAAAATTTGTATGTAAACTTTCAGTTTCGGTTTCGGTTTCGGCCGAATATTAGAAAAATGGATATTAGAAATTCGGTTTCGGATTCGGTTTCGGCCAAAATTTTGGTTTCGGTCGGACACTAGTCAAAACCAACAGTTATATTCTGGCGTTTATTTTTTCGGTCAAAAATAACAGTTATTTTCTGCCGTTTATTTTTTCGGTCAAAAATATCAGGTAATGTATATTTTTTCAAAAGTCATTTTACCGACTTAAAAACTTTTGATACCATTATTTTCATCTCATCGGTGAGACATTTAACACATGGCGTCAACAAACAGTTCAATCTGTCAAGCGGCCTTTAAAAGAACACAAATTGCTTGATATTTTTGAACGAAAAAAAATACAGTCCCAAAATAACTGCTATTTTTGACCGATAAAATAAAAGTTAAAAGTAAACTTTATTCTTTCTCGAAAGAATGCAGGGCAAAAAATAACAGTTACATTTTAACTTTTAAAGAATCAGTCGAAAATTTAAAAGGCACTTAATATTCGTGAGGCTGAGAACATTTGTAACATAATGGTTTATTTGAAAAAGTTTTTCAACAATTTTCATTTCATTCATTTGAAAATTATAAAATAACAGTTATTTTAGATTCTTGTTTTAGTTCAGTTGGTGTTTTAGTTGCTTTCGAATGTCTTCTCAGCTTTATTACTTTTTGAATGCTAAATTGCAATTGCATAGTACTCATTGAAGGAGCCTCCAAAAGCAGAGGCAAATCTTGTTGATTATTGAGCTCTAATTCGCTGTTTATAATCACGAACGCGTTCTGCTCCTGTTTTAGCTATTTCTCTTAGCTTTGAGACGTTTTTTGGCATAGCAAAAACTATTCTCGGCAGATATTACTTTAAATAATATAAATATTATATTAAATATTTTATTTAATATAATATTATATTTATTATTATTGAATTAACTTTTTTGCATGTTATCAATCATCATTAAAAATGAACAGGCAGTACATTTTTTTCCCGCTAGATGTATCTCTATGCCTACATATTTTCGTTTGAAGCTTAAAGAAATAAATTTTCAGTGCATACTTTTAGGATGAAAATTAATTTTACGAACCATGTTACGCGTTCAATCTTCTAATATATAAAATCAAATGTATGTCTGTCTGTCTGTCTTTCTGTCTGTCTGTCTGTCAGTCTGTCTGTCTGTCTGTCTGTTCCGTATAGGCTCACGCACCGTTTATCCGATTGCGCTGAAATTTGGACACCGAGTATCGAGTATTTAGTGAGAAAGAACATGAGTGGTGTAAAAAAGTAGGCGGAAGTATGTGGGCGTGGTACTCTGTAATAACTTCTAAGCGCCTGAACCGATTTCCATGACATTTGGTATGAAGGTTCAACTGCTCCCAAAATAAAACATAAGCCATAAAAAATTCTAAAGACTTACGCAAGAGGGCGCTTTAAGTAGTACATTTTAAAGATTCAATAACTCTTAAACGCCTGGACCTATTTTAATGAAATTTGGTATGAAGGTTCAATTGCAACCAATATAAGGCATAGGTTAAAAAAGTGGGCGGAAGTATGTGGGCGTGGCAATCTGTAATAACTTCTAAGCGCCTGAACCGATTTCCATGAAATTTGGTATGAAGGTTCAACTGCTCCCAAAATAAAACACTTAGCAAGAGGGCGCTTTAAGTAGTACATTTTTAAGACTCAATAATTCCTAAACGCTTGAACCGATTTCAATGAAATTTGGTATGAACGTTCAACTCCACCCAAGATAAAACATAAAATATAAAAAATTCCAAAGACTTCCGAAAGAGGGCGCTTTAAGTAGTGCATTGTTAAGACTCAATAACTCCTAATGACTTGATTAATTTTACTAAATTTTGGTACATGAAATAACTTGACTCTGCAACGGAATTGAGGCTATTTAAATTTCAGAAAACTTCCGTTAGAGGGCGCTTTATTCAATCAACTATGTTCGGCTCATTCACGTCAAAACGGATGAACCGATTTTGATGAAACTTAGCAAGCATTTGTATCTGTTACTGAAATAGATCCTATGCTTTTAAAAGTTCTTTCGACAAAAAACAAGAAATGAGCCGAAGGCAAACGAAGTCAAGAACCAAAGACGAACGAAAAAAAAGAAGTTTAATGAATACCAGCAGAAGCTATATAAAGATAAAAAAAAATTAACCGAACAGTATCGACCAAAACCGAAGTTGAACGAAAACAATCCAAAAATCGAATGGAATATATTTGAGATAAAATTGCATATTAAATGCATGCTTAGAAAAACTTTAAACGCATTTTTCTCGAAATGACTTTTCAAACTGCACTCAGAAAATAGTTTCTCGGAATGTGATAAAAAAAGGCATCATATTTAGAGAAAATTGGTATTGACCTTGCTACAGAGAATGGTTTTCTCTAAATGCGATCCTAAAATTCTATAGAAATGATAAAAACCTTCTATGAAAAAGAGAAATACACAAAAATAATTCGATTTTATAGAAAAAGACTCTTTAGTTTTGAGAAAAGATTTGTTTTTATTGAAGAAAAAACTTCTAATAGTGAATTTTTTATCAAAATATTTGAAAAAAATTTCATTTTCAAATAATTTTTCTGTATAAATTAAAAATTTTTTTGTGCGAGAAAAATATTTGTCATTATAAGAGACATTGATATATTTCCATTTCCTAGAAGTGAAGAAATATTTCTTCGAAAATGTGAAAATTTATTCTAATTGATGAAAATTTTATTTGAAAAGAGAAAATTGCTTTTATCGAAAATAGAGAAATTTTTATTTCAATTTAATTTAAAATAAATAGAGTAGACTTTAGAGTTTAAAAAATGTATGTATGTATATACTTTGGTTTTATATACTTTTTTAAGCTATCGGGTTTTAATTGAAAACCTTCTTAGATTTGGATAGATATTAAAAAAATCTGTAGGTATGACATATATTAAAACGCAGTTCTTAAATATTTAGTACTTCAATAATATGGCTACCCACACAGCACCTTCTGTCATAATTTCTACTCGCCTAAACAAATAGTTAAAGCGTTAAAAAGTTTAAAAAACAGTTATTTAATAATTTGTTTTATTTGTTTTTGCGTTTTTTTTTACTTTTGTTTATGTTTTTTTAGTTTTTTTGTTTTTTGGCACTGCTGCTAAGCAACCAACCAACCTTGTGCCTTCAAGCTCTAGGCAGTGGCTTTGGCCCCTGTAGGCCCTTTCTTTATTCTTTGCTCACTCCCTTAAAAATACAAAAAAAAAAAAAAAAACACTGCTGAAGTGCTTGTTTGTTATGCTTATTTTTGCCTGTCATAATCTTGTTAAAACCGAATAAATGTTTTATTTCATTTTAATGAAGCTGACCTCGGTAAATATTTTATTTCATTTTATTTTATTTTATGTCGCTGCTGCTGCTGTTGCCACTGTCGCAACATGACACGACGAACACACACTTACTTGCTTAGCACAAATACACATAACAAATCCACTGCTAAGGCAAGCAAGTGAAATAATAATTTTAGCAAAAAAAAATATCAAAAATATACAAAAATATATTTCAATAACAAGCAAAAAAGTGAAAGCAACAAAAAAGTACAGAAATAAAACAAAAATAAAAAACCGCTCAAAAAATAGTAGCAGCGAGTAAACCTCAAGTATTTTGCTTTGAATATTATGTGCATCGGCATTTTTTTTTTACATTGAGTTGTTGTGTTTTTTATTTTGTCTGTTTTTTTTTTCCATAAATTCGCTCTCTTTTGTTTTTGCTCACTCACTCACTCACTCTGGTGCTAAAATAAAACTGCAAAAATAAGAAAAAAAAAACAAAATAAAAATAAAAATAGAAATACAACATCTTCTCAACCATGTGTTGTTGTTTTTTTATTTTTGGGTTTGTTTGGTTTGCTGAAAGGATTTCTTTGTGCAAGCTCGATGGTAACGGGCGCGTGCATCCTTTTCGGGTAACTGGCTTTTGGACTCCCAAGATATGTCGAGTTCATCAAATAGCCGCCATTTTTGTTTTATTGCATAACGTTTTGCATATTTTTGTAGCCATTTGCCTCTGTATCCTTGAGTTACACTCTCTGTTACACTTATTCTACTGCAGATACAGCTACAGCTGTATCTGTAACAGATTCAGTTTCAACTTTTTAACTATTGTTGTTGTATTTCATTTGTTTTCGTTGCTGCTCGGGACCTGCGGCAGAATTGTGTCCATACAAATGTGTAGCGGCAAGAAGTAGCAAGAGGCCTCAAACTGCGCACCAGCAAAATCCTTTTGTTTACTCAGCCCGTCTTTATTCTACCTACGTTTTTTTTTTTTATAAATTGTTTTGAAAGCTTCTTGCTTTGTTTGCTTTAAATTGCTTTTTATCAGCTAGTGACATTGGCGTATTCTGAGCAAATAAATAATAAAAGGCAGAATGAGTGCAGCAGCGACAGAGGCAGCAACGTTGAACACACAGCGAGGACAGTTAGCAAGATGTGGCGCTTCTATTCGCTTTGTTAGTTGTTTGTACAAGAAATTTGATAATTTTTTTGCAAAAGATTTTTATTTAGTCAAGCTTATTTAGTCAAGATTTTAAATCTTTTGCACGTGCAGCTGACGACTGACAAGCAGCTTGTATAAATATAGCTAAGTACAACATGACGTATGAGTTATTTTTATTTCAATTTGCCGGAAATTGGTATTATGTATTTTATTATGTACCTATGTATGATATATAATGTCTCATGATGTGTTGTCAGTGTTTGTTTTTTGTGCTAATAATGTTGATGTCTTAAAAAAACATTAGAAGCAATAACAATAATAATCCCAGGCTTTATAAACAGCAAAATTTTCTAAAGTACACCAGGTGGCGTATGAGTGATTTAATTACATCAGCGCACAGCCGCACAGTGCTTTGTTCCATAGGCAAAATTAAAATAAAATAAAGTGCTTAGAATATTTAAGTAATATACATTTTTGTAAAGCTAACAAAGTACCTTAAATAAATTTGTAAATAGAATTTATCATCTCGTCTTTTTGTTAACAGTAGAGGGTGCTAAAGTCAGAAAACGTTTGAGGCAAAAAACTGTTGAACGGAAAAACTGTTTTTACTGTGTTACAAATTTTTTTTAAAAATTTCATTTTTTATTGTATTGCTTCGAAACTTAACAGTTTTGTTTGTTATTATAAGTACAAAAAACCAAAAATAATTGTTTGTAAATATTTTATATAGAAAAGTTGTTTGTGCCATCGAAAACTTTTGCGATTTTTTGTTTGGAATTCCCAAAATGCAAAAGTTTGATAGAGTGAAAATTTATTTTTTAGAAGAATAGGTAATTTTTTATTTTTGATTTAAGTACACTTGAAAGGTCTTAAATGGAATAAGTGAACAAGTTTCAGATTTTTCATCCGGAAATGTAAAAATGATATGAATTTTTTGAGACATATTTCCTAAGTTTCAGAAAAAGTTGCAAAGACCTAAGTTACTGCCAAAATTTAAAAAAAATAAGTTTATACAATTTTTTTGTTTTTTTTTATTAAAAATGAATCAAAGTTTGATGTAGTGTATCATTTTTATTAAATAGTGACAAAAACTTACCAAAAATTGAAAGAATATATTTATTTTTTTTAGCGGAAACCCTAAAGTTTTGCAAACTTTGAAAAAATTAAAAAATTATATAAATAAAAAATTGGCGATTTTTTATTATTCATTTATATACTTTGTTAACAAATCTAACCAAAAATTGAAAGAATATATTTATTTTTTTTAGCGGAAACCCTAAAGTTTTGCAAACTTTGAAAAAATTAAAAAATTATATAAATAAAAAGTTGGCGATTTTTTATTATTCATTTATATACTTTGTTAACAAATCTAACCACTAGTAAAAAAAACATTTAAGATTTTTAACCGGAAATTAGAAATTTTGTATTTTTTGAAAACATCTATATTTTTGAGTTTTACAAAGACCAAAAATATGATAATATAATTTTTTCCAAGTAAAGGGCTCCAGCGACGTTCAATGTTCAATTCAATTTTTGCAAGCTGTGCAATTTTATTGACTGTAGGTCTGTTTGAGAATTTTTCGAGTTAAAAATATAAAGTAACTTTTACTGGGAGAGTAAGAATGATGTTACTCTCTCATTTAAAAATATCACAAAAAGTACACGAACGACATCCAGTAAAAAGTATCCAGGAATCAACATTTGTTTGTAAACAGCTGATTCATGTTTTCCTTTTTGCTTTTTGTTTCTTTGGTTTTCCTATGTTTCAACTCATTTACTCCGTGAAAACTTGTTAGATGAGAGCATGTTTATTTCAGTTTAACGTGATTATTTTCTAATAGTTTGCGATTGTTTTTAAGTTTTCACCATTTTTGTATCAATAATATTTGAATTAATTGTGGAATAACCACTAAAACATTAAATGAATACCTAGTCAATATTGAAATAACCTCGTGCTGCATTAGTCATTATAATCTAATAGTGAGCCCTCGTGAGTTAAATAATCTCACTGGTTCATCTCTATATATGTATATTCATAATAAAACTATTCTGTCAAATTTATTTACTAGTTGTGAAGCAATATTTTTCGATAATGACAATTTGTATTATTAATTTCGATATAGTTGATTTTCGGTTATCAGTGTCTTCAAAAAATAAGAGCCCAGAAGTATATAAATTTATAAAAGGCAAAATTGTGGATTCAAGTCTTGAAAAAGAAGTGTTGTAAAGAAAAATTAAATTGTTTGACAATAAAATAAAAAAATATTGGAGCGAGAGTAGATCCAATAGACAATTCTTCGATAAAAAGTATTCTAAGTGGTTGAATTGGAAATTTTTCGACCCAGACAATGTAAGTTGTATATTGATATTCTTTTTAATCTAAGTAAAAAAGTTAAACTTTAAAACTAAAATATTTAGTTGAGCAAATTTAGAAACAAATATATTTATGACCCTTTTTAAAGAGAATATTAAATTATTTGCATTCTGATCACAAATGTAGCTAAAATTTAGTTTTTGGTAAAAAGGATATATGGGAGATGGTCATGTCCTTGTATCGAATGAAGCGAAAATTCTTAGAGAGTCCAAAAATATAGTTTTATAAGTTGTTATAAGTTTTCAGTGCATTCTGATCACAAATGTAGCTAAAATTTAGTTTTTGGTAAAAATGATATATGGGAGATGGTCATGTCCATGTATCGAATGAAGCGAAATTTCCCAGAGAGCCCAAAAATATAGTTTTATAAGTTTTTATAAGTTTTCAGTACATTCTGATCACTAATGCAGTAACAATTTAATTTTTGAGAAAAATTATATATGGGAGGTAGTCATGTCCTTGCACCGAATGAAACAAAATTAACCACTAAGCTAAAAGTCATATTTTAACAGATAGTTACCAACTTTCGATTTATTCTATATACAATTATAGCCAAAATTAAACTTTTAAATTTAAAGGTGTATGGGAGATAGTCATGTTCTTGCACCGATTTTTCCGAAACTTCGAATTTTTCTTAATTAACATATTTTGAACCAGCACACCAAATTTCATTTTTCTGCGATAACTTCTCTAATTTTGCCGATTCACTATATGGGGACAAAGCACTGTGAGCCGTTGTCTATAGCAGGAGTCTCCAAACTTTTAAGCCTAAGGGCCAGATTGAATACTCCATAAAACCCCAAGGACCAAGATCTAGTTAGGTCATCAGATTAACAGACCATTATAACTTTGAAAATTGATTTAGATACATCGAATTTTGAAAAATTAAGATTACGAGAATTAGTCCGTGGTGCGAGTCCTACTACGTTGGTCATTCCAAATCATTTTGGACATATTATAGCTCGAACACATTGACGCCGGCTAACAACATTACGACAGCTGTCAAATTTATATACCATTTTTATTAAGAGACATGGTAGGTATAGGTAAGAAAAGATGGTAGGTATAGAAAGTGGATATTACAAAAGTAATTTCAATCGAAATTTATCAACTTTTGATCTATTGACACGAAATTCGGTATTCATGTTGGTATTTTTCTAAAAATTTATAATCAATTTCGAAAATGGGTAAAATCTAATCTAATAAAAGCCAGCATATTCAAAGTTACTTTATAAATAACAACTTAACATTGACTTATAAGCTTTGATTAAAAATGTCCACACTAAGTTTGAAATAATGAAAATTTAAATAAAAATCTCATCTACTTGACATACAAAGTGACATCATCAAAATTTTCACAAATTTGACAATATTTATGTACAACATCAATAAATATTACAAAAATTACTTGATATTCTTGAAAATAATTCATGTCACACATTATCCTTTATTCTTTATTTAGTCTATGGAAATTCCGGAAATTATGGAAATAACCATAAAGCTAAAGTAAAAATAAACCATTAACATAATTTTTAAAAACTTCTTTAGAAACAGCAAATTCAAAAAAAATTATTTAAAGATAATTCATTATTTAAAGACAAAGCTCTTGCAATAGGCTCATTTTAAGCATAATTGGTTCTAAATTGTTTAAAAAAAAATAACTTAAAACGTCGCAGCTGCCTCGAAAACACATTAAACATAATTAGCTCAAGAAGAGACGAACAATCAATATTTCCGACTAAAATATCGTATATGAAGACTAAAGAACTTCAAGGACCAAAGTATACTTCCTTTGTGGAACACCAGACGTTGCAGTAAATTTGGCAGAATTTAAGGTAGGATTTAATCCATTCTAGAAAAAATTAGTGCCATCCAATTTTAGACAGCTTTGCAACAAGTACATTATGAGATACTTTATCGAAAGCTTTTGAGAAGGCCGTATAAAGAACATCAACTTTATTGGCCAGGGCAACAGAAGAAATGCAGAACTCCAAAAGAACAGCTAGATAAATTACAGTTGACTTACCGGAAACAAAGCCATGTTGTTGAGGACGTTTAATGATAAAACATTTAATGATTAAAAAAATAGCTTATCTTTGACAATACTTTCAAACAGTTTTTAGACATTTGATAGCTTAGAAATTGGTCTTTAATAAGACACATCATTTTAAGAACCAGTTTTGAAAACTCGAGTAATTGCTGCAATTTTCCAGCAATCAATAAAGAAACCCGTAGCTAAAGATTTATTAAAAATAATGCAGAGTTGTACAGACAATACTTTTGCACATCTAATAAGCACAATAGAAGAAGTTCCATCAATGTCGCATGTCGTATTGAAAATATCCCTCTGCGAAATAGACAAAGATCTAAAATCAACTAATGCATCAACACTAGCCAAAATAGATGAATCAATCGTAGCCTTATCTTCATTATAGTTGGATTTAAAAAAGTTTGCAAAAAGGTTAACAGTATCATTGAGCGAGGTTGATACTAAGCCATTGTAAGTCATTGACGAAGGAATATAAGAGTCATTCTTTTTTGATTGGATAAAATTCTGGAATGATTTGGGATTAGCACTGATATTATTTTCACAGCGCAAAATATAATGCTTATATACTCAGGGAAAAAATGCTGTTTTATCAAACAAATCATGTGTTGAAATAACAGATTTCACTGTTAAATACCATCCAACAAATGAAACTTTCAAATCAACAGTCGGTTGACTGTTGGTCTATAGAACACGAAACCCGTATAAAAACTTGTTTATTGAAATTTTATCACTGTTTTGAAAGTTCATGTATGGCTTTGTAACGAGTGTTTTTGTTTCGAAGGCTGAGGTATGCTCAGCCGCTCCAGGGTCCGTCCAAGGGATCTCGCAACCCTTGGGCAAAAGTAAATTTTTCTTAATCAGAAATTAAATAGATTAATTAATCGCAGAATTAGTCACGGTTGGCGTTAAGGTCAACACAATCACTAAACCTCAAAGGTTTTAGCTCGGCACGATTAATAATCTATTTTGTTCCCTTTTTTTTATATTTATTCTTTCTTTTTTTTATATTAAATATTTATTACAAACTTAGTGAATACCTAAAATTAGTTCATATGCGGTATAAAAATAAGTGGCAAAGTGCGCACGGCGGCAGAGGGCCAACGGTTTCAGGCGTACTTAGTATATACTTGAAATTAGTTCATATACGGTATAAACATTAGTGGCAAAGTGCTCACGGTGGCAGAGGGCCAAACTGATTCAGGCGGTAGACGGCAGAAGGCCGACTGCAAAACAGGCCTTCACAAGCCGGAGTTTGAATTTGACCGGAGTCGAAAAGCAGGAGCTTGAGTTTGACCGGAGTCGAAAAGCCGGAGCTTGAGCGTGACCGAAGTCGAAAAGCCGGAGCTTGAGGTTAGATGGCTTGATTACCAAATTTTGTAATCAATTTTTAATTCCCTGACTTTATCACCACCCGAAAGTTGACTTACAATTAAAATATTAATTGAAATCAACTTGGATGTCAAGCGAACTCAACATGCCTATAACAACATTTTGCGCACTACTTATTCAATGTTCACTGCTAACTGCATGTGAATCATATCATTGTTAGCATGTCAACAAGTGCTACAATGCAACGTTGCTATAAATAGCCTGGCTGCTTACATTGCTGCTAAACGAGTTCTGTGTGTATGTTTGCTGCACTGTGTTTGCTACATTAAGCAGCCTTCACTGCGGTGAGTACTTAGATGGTGTACCACATTGGATCCTCCATCCGCATTATTATTTTTTTTTTTTTTTTTTTTTTTTTATATTCTACTCTACTTCATTAATGAATTCTTCTGTTTCTTTTTATTTATTCATTAGTATTTTTTAAGTTTAAATTTAATGTTTGGCTTTGGCGATTCCATGGTTAGCCAAAGCATGCAGCTGTTGGTGTTGTTAAACAATTCGGCAGCTGCATAACTATTAAAGCGTCGCATGGAAGTACCAATATTTTTTTTTTTTTTTTTTTTTTCTTACATTATAGGAATATATATATTTTTATTTTAATATTAATTTGTAACGACTTCAGTCGTTACAGCTTAGTGTGCTGACGTGTGCGTCTAGTACTCAAGTGTCCACGGTTCAAATCCGGCAAGGCCAACAATACATTTTTTTTTTATTTAAAACATTTTTTTTTAAATAAGAAATGAAATTTGCAGTTTTTTTTTCCAATATTGTAAGCATTTTATTTTGAAGTGTATTTTTGACCAAACTGTTAAGGAAACAAAATTTTTAATATGTCAATTATTAAATTACAATTTTTGATACTTACACAGCAAGGGGTTCGAACCCACGTCCCCCGCATGACAGTCTTGTGCACTTCCACTGCGCTATTGGCAACGATAATATAAATATAGCAAAACACATCTAAAAACTATTGCTTAGAAAAAATAGATAATTCAACAAAAGCACAAAAATATTTCAACAGATGATTTAACAGCACAAAAATATTTTGAAACGTTCATTCAACAAAGAAAATTGTTTACTTAAACGCAAATCATTCAATCGAACAGTGTTTTGAAATAACAGCGGCCGACTATTAATATTACAGTTGATATTTTTCTGAGTGTACAAAAATTTATTTAAGAAATTTAATTCCCTCATATAATGCATGTATTTACATTTATGCTCTGCTAAATAAGTTGTTTAATTTTTCAACTTTTTTAACCCTTTAGTATAACAGGGTAACTTATGGCTTTTAGCCGGTAAGCGCGGAGCATTAGAAACACAAACGTCAAGGAATCGCAATTTAAATAGTTCAAAGCACGCTGCAACGTTTTTGTTATTAAAAAGTTTACACCAATTTAAGTTTTGAAAACATTCACTTAAATACTCAAAGTAACAAAACTTAAAGTTAAAAAAAATTGGTTAAATTATTACCATTTTCAATAAAATCATAATTTTCAACATTAAGGATAAGCGGCACATGGTGAAGATTAGCTTTAGAGATTGGAAAAACACATTCAGAAATATCAAATTTAATATTATTCGAAAGAAAAACCAAATCCAAAATTCGATTTAAGCAATTAGCAAAATAATTGACCTCTAATAGATCCAAACTAAGCAAACAGTCAATAAAGTTAATCTCATGAGCCAAATTAATATTAGTGGCAGTTAAAACTTTGTCAAAATAAGTCCATACAATCTAACTTAAATTAAAATCACCTAGGATACATATATGATTATTATTATCTAAAACCAATCTAAAAGATAAAATATTATCTGCATGAGCAGCAAAGATATAATCAGAGCTGTTAGGCGGAATATAAGAAACTAATATATACAGCAATCCACGGGGACTAGCAATAACAACGCCAAGTTGATCCAATAATGAATCCGCATTTTGCAGCAAACATAAAGAGCATCGAAAATAGCGCTTAATGGCTACAAGCACACCACCACCACCACGTGTATAATCAGTTTTGACAAAATATCTGTCTTTCCGAAACACTTGATAGAATGAAGTATCAAAAAATTCACCATCAAAGAAGTCATCATTGAGTCAAGTTTCAACGAAAACAATAACATCCAAATCACCATCCGATGTATATTTGAAAATTTCATCAGTTTTGGTAAAAGTCCCGGATATATTTTGGAAGTATATTTTTATTTTGTAACTCACACTTAGATCAGTTGACTAAAAGCGACTTAAATCTTTCGACTCATCTATCGCTCATCTATCTGTGAAAATTTCTAAATGGCATATTTATAAATGGCCAAACTCTTACGTTCTCTTGTCAAAGAGAGTTGGTTTAAGAATGGCTCCAAAAAACTCTTCCGAAACACAAATAAGTCTACCCCCCCCCCCCCCCCCCTCTGATCTATTGCATAAATTTAATTCAAAATGATTATTTGATTTCTACCTCTATAACGTTTAAGCATTTTTTATGGCATTTAATTTTTATTTTATCTCTCTGTTTTAAAGACTCTGAAGTGATGCTTAATAAAATGATAGTCAAAATGTTTGAACATTTTTGCTTAAGTCTTTAGCCTGGACTTGTATTTTGGTTGCAAAAATACATTTTTAAATTTTTTTTTAAATAGCTTTTCATCACACAAATAAACCAGCTGTTTTGCATGTCTCAGGGATGATAAATTAAAGAACTGTGTTATGCTTAGATGTCGGATGGACCGACGCACACAATGACCGCCCCATATAAGTGAGTGCTCAAAACTAAGAGATAGTTTTATTTACATCAAACTCGTTTCAACTTTACTTATGCTGCAATTTTTTTGGCAACTTAACCTATTGAGGACCATGTATGAGGACCATTAGTGACCAAATTTTTTGATATAAACTCTTACGCAGAACTTAATTGATTACATTTTATTGAGCAAAATTAAACAATAAGATTAACCAATTGACGAACTTGACTTAACTTATTAGTGACCATGATTAAGACTATTCAAAAAAATATTTCTATAATAACTTAAACCAATCGATTTCGATCATATAATTCATACGAATTACATCCTTGCTTTAGATAACTAGCGACCAGGTTAAAATCTGGATATAACAAAAATAAACGTTTAAAACTTTCACTTGAATGTGAAATTAAAGTATGAATTGTTTTTAACATTTTTGGTATTTTAAAATTTTTAATATCAATAGTTAAGATTAGTTTAGCTTACAACAAAGATAATTCATTTTACGTTTTAGTATTGAAGACAATTTGTTTAAAAATAAAGCACGTCATTTAATAAATAATAATAATATAAAGGAAGAAATATAATAAATAGTGATCTATATGTATGTTTATTAAGGCATCCCACCAAAAGAAAGTTTGGCACAGTTGCTCAAAATAATCCTTGGTTTATGGTGCTGATGGTTCCCCAAATATTACGATACTAGCGTTAGACATCCGTAAGTTGGAATGGTTTGAAATAATCTCTAAAAATCGAGTTTTTTTGTAAAAATATTGGTTGGTGTGGTACTTAAATATAAAAAAAAAACGACAAAAAATAATAGATACAAAAAAGTTCTTCCAATCTGCATCAAAAAATATAAAATTTGTTGGGTAAGACCAAGAATAATGCGGGGTTTCATGAATTTGTTCAATTTTTTTTCATATTTTTTTTCTCTGAAATTCAAATAACTTATTTGACTTTTTTTTATAATTTTGTATTTTAGTAAATATTCTTAAGATTGTAAGACAAATTCCTACGAGTTCAAAAGTTACAGCCGGATTAGTGAGAGCGTAGTTTTATACCCTAAACCTGAAAGGTCAGGGTATATTAACTTTGTGCAAACGTTTGAAACGGATAGAACGAAGCGAGTCCGGTATAAAAAAAAAGAAACAGTTTCGATAGTATCGTAAGTGTAGACGTAGAATTCCGTTTAAGTTGTAACCTCTTCTACTTTGTCTCTTTGGTCCGATTGTTTTGTTCATTTTGCACGTATTTTTATTGATCTTCCAAATATTAACAAATAAATGAATAACAATCAATTATGGACTACTTATCGAGGCGAAAACAAAGAAAAAGTTAAAAAGTAAGTATGATTAAATGAGCAAGCAAAAAGAAACAAGCAAAATTTCAAATTTGTTCGATCATTTTGTTAAGTTTGATAGGGTGAGTTCATTGACTAAGTTGAAGAAGGCGAAGCAAATGCACTTTCCATTGGTGCCACTTTCGTCTCTGCCCGATATATAGTTTGCGAACTACAGTCAGTTTAACTACTAATTTCAAATTAAAATGAAGACCCCGATTTTTAAAAAATCGTATGGTTACTATATTTCACACTGAGCACATATCCTTTCCACTCGTCTCTTTCTGATATTTAGTTTGCGAGCTACACTTTTGTCTCTGTTCGATGTATAGTTAGCGAACTACACTTGCTAGTACTAGTGGGATGTGGAATCCAAATTAATTTGCATTAAAAACAAAAATTAAAATTTTACGCCATCTATTGGGTAAAAGCATAAAAAAAATATGATCCAACTCGTTTTTTTCATAAGAGTTAAATCGTTAAATTTGACAGATTGAGTTCATTGACTGAGTTGAAAAGAGGTTCATGAACTCTGGTTTAAAAATAGTATACTAGAACAGTAGTGCATACATAAACTCAATGCGAACTAATGCTTACAATGCTGCCAAAGCGAACCAATCAGTTCGTGCAAAACCAAAGCATACAAGCATAAACAACGAAAGAAAAACAAAGAAAGCAGCAGGCACATAAGCAGCTGTTGATTGATATTCTTATATAAAAACATGCATTTTTCTTCTAATAATTTCTAATATTTTACTATTTTGTGACGTTAATATAATAGTGACAAAATCCAAAGTTAGATATTCATTCAGCGCAGGATATATCTGATATTTTAATATATATATTATCTTTGAACGAAGAGTATTAAAGGCTGTAGGTATACCCTAAAGTATTCGCCAAAAACGTTGCCTAATGACCTTGAAAAAATCTGTTAAAACGACCCCATACAAACCGCGCTGTAAGACGTAATTCTACGTCAAAATATATATATTCTTGATCAGCGCCATCACGTGAGTCGAGCTATCCATGTCCGTCCGTCCGTCTGTCCGTCTGTGTGTTGTCCGTATACACAGGATAAGAAGAAGGAGTTGAAATAATTGAATGAAACTTGTTACACATAGTCACATGGACACAAGGATCTGCACTATTGAATATTTTTGGAATCCGCCCACGGACACTCCTACCTCCCATACAACGCAAAAATTAAAAACTGCTTAAATAAGCTCGTAATTAACCTACAACAATAAAATTTGGTGTGTATGTTTTTGAATCACCAAAAAGATGTTTTCGAAAAAAGGGTATCATCCGCTCATGGACACGCCCATCTCCCGTACAATCCAAAAATTGAAAACGGAATAAATAAACCTCTGTTCAACTAACAGAAATTAAATTTGGCACGTGTGTGTTTTATAACAAAAAAAAACGATGCTTTGGAAAAATGGACATCATCCGCCTACGGACACGCGTACCTCCCATACAACGCGAAAATTGAAAACTGTATAACTTAGTTCATAATAAGCCTACAACAACAAAAATTTGATATGTATGCCTTTTATAACAACACAAAGATGTCTTCGAACAATGGACGTCATCCACTCATGGACATGCCCACCTCCCATACAACCCAAAAATTGAAAACGCAATAAATAAGCCTCTGTTTAACCTATAGACTTCAAATTTGCCACGTATTTCTTTTATGACAAGACAAAGATGGTTTTGAAAAAATTGACGTCATCCGCATACGAACACGACTACCTCCCATACAACCAAAAAAGTTAAAAATTTAATAAATAAAGTTATGTTTGTCACAGAGAAATTAAATTTGGTATGTATGTTTGTATTTGTATTTTATTTATTGTATTTTATTATTATGTATTTTATACCAAAACTAAGGTGTGTTCAAAAATTGGTAGTAATCCGTCCATAAACACGCCCAACTCCCATACCGAAAGTATAATAAAGGCATTAACTGTGAGCTACAGAAATAAAACTTGGTATGAGTAAATTTTTCATCAACATTTAAACGCATATAAAATATAGGCTTCATCCGCCCACGGACGCGCCCATTTTCAATAATATTTTTTTTTTTTTGAAAGACCTACTTTAGACTTTCTTTACTTGTTATTTTTCTTTGCATTTTTCTTTGTTCACAAACTTTGAACGCGTTTATCTCGAAACCATGTTTTTCGTAATGGTTGAGGCACTAGCGGGTTCATTTTTTGACGAAATTTGTTGTTTTAATTTTTTTATTTTGGAACATCACCAAAAATTGGAAAAAAAAAATTTTAAAAGAAGCTCCTGTCATACGATAACCAATTTTGTTAAGATTTAAAAAAGTCATTTTTTTTCAGATTGGACAATTTTTGCGACTCCCAGCGCTGCAACCACGAGGCCCCGTTTTTTTCTCTGCCGCCAGTTTGGAGCTCTATAAAACCATGTTGGAGTGAAAAATATATTTTTTTTAATTTATTTTTTCTTGTAATTTGTTCAATTCTCTACAATAATAAAAAAAAGTTTTGTAAAAATTAATTTTAAAAAAAGGTCTGTTTTCTCTGCCGCGAATGTTATGTCCCACCTTAATTGAAAAAAAGCGCAATTGACCATTTTAGCCATTATAATAATTTTGGTAGAGCTTTCTTTGATCAATTGTATTGTGAGTGTTATTAAATGTTTTAACACAACTTATTCAAAAATTAAATATGTGAATTTGCTCAAGAATTTACAAAACAAAAAGATGAAAGCCTATCAGAAATTATAATTTCCATGTCAAATGGAAGTTAGATCTCGTGAGTTACTGAGAATTGTTGGCACATTAAAATAAATTGAGATGACAGTATAATGATTTCTATTCTCCTTTATCGCAAAAAGAAAACCAGATTTAAAAATAATCATTATCAGGCCTTAAAAGGATTAAGAAATTAAAAATATAATAAATTCAAACAAAAACTTTTAAATTTTTAAACTTTTTACTGCAACTTTTAATAACAAAGTAAGCATTGCTTTAAAAAAATGCCTTTTAATATCTTTAAAACTATTTGCAGTAAAAATCAATATAATTCTTCATTTAAGGTTACATTTTTTCGCTTATATAGCGAGCTTTATAAATTGTAACAAATACAATGTTTTCAACAAGCAAGTTTGGTTAAGCAATTTTTTTAAATCAAATGGAAAACTTATTGCATTGAATGTGTATAAAAAAAAAAACAATAGTTTCAATAATTTCATCAACCACAATAACAACAGCAATAAAAATTGTCATAAAACTATAAAAATAAAGACTCTGAAACAATATAAATAAAGCACACCAATACAAACACATCGTCATCAGCTTGCACGCTTGAAGAGATATGCGAAAAGAAAACAAGCTCAGGCACAGGCAAAACAGTAGAAGCGCAGAAGAAACAGGGGGGAAGTGTTTTTATTGCGTACATTTAACCTCATCATTGTATTCTGATGACATGCAGCGTAATACTTGCCAACAACAACAACAACAACAACAACAACAATAACAATAAGCATTACAAAAACAAAGGGCCACAAGGAGACAAAACCTCATCTCCTTAAATCAGCCAACCATACAACCCAAACATCTAGACTAAATATCCAAAACTTTCTTAGCGCAGATTTTCGCCTCATTGCTTGTCTTATGCATTGTTTTGTGTTTTCTTGTTTTGTTTTTTTTTTTTTTTTTTGTTTCTTTTCTTCGCTGTCATATATTGCTATCTCTTTCATTATTACGTATATTCACTGCTATTTCTGTGGGTTTTTCTTACGTATTAATGTTATTGTTTTTATTTTTCTTATCGATTTGTTGTATTGAAAATGAAAATATCCTTTAAGTACCGTGCAGGCAGCGGTACACAAACAAACACACACACTCACATGTTCTTCTATTGCATGCATTGGGGGTTTGCTATGTTGGAAATAGCAGAAAAACAATATAGCAACAACAAGACCAAGAAAGAAACGCAATCGTAAAACGGTTCACATTTGTTTGTTCAGCGTATGTGGTTTGAGAGTATGTATGTGAGCTTGAATATGTCAGTGTCAGCGTGTATGTATCTGCTGCGGTTTTTGTGCGGTAGTGTGTATGTATGTGTTGCGTGGTTATTACTTATTTCTGACGCCTGTGTGGCCGGAAACGGAAACGCATAAGATTACGCATTAAATCGATACACATAAATCATCAATTCCATAGATATATTAAAAATTTGCAAAAGTACATCAATTGATGTCATGATTGTGGCGCTGATAATTAGAATGATGATGATAACGATAATGATTGGGCAATTTAATGAACTGACAGAGTGAACAACAACCAAAATGTGAGTTAGAAATCGACAACTGTTTCAGACAAAAAGAGGCAGACAATTGTTATGTATTTTTTTAAAATTTATATAACTAGAGCTATTAAATATATCGACTTGAAATTTGAAGTGCATCAAAACAAAGTGGTGGCCAACCGAAATAAGCCATTAAGAAGTTATAAAAAGCTTATTTTTCAAATACCAAAACTCAATTCTATAAGTTTTGAAGTAAAAGCAGCAAATTATTTTTTTGCTATTTTATGCACCTTTCAAAAAAAATTAGTCGATTTTCAACGCTCTGTTTATTTCGAAAAAGTATATTTTTTGGCTTAAATAATTTAAAGCACGTTTGAACTATTTTTTATTAAGAATGACGCCAAAACAACAAGCTTTAATATCATAAAATTTAATTTGCCGCAACGCTCATACAAGCGTTAATTAATTTAATTTTAATTAATTTTTGTTGCATAAGCTTTACATCCGCTATCTGGTGACTCCAAAAATTCCTTATTTTTTTCTTGAAGCCTGGACACCATCACAAAATTTCCTTCCTTGATTTTGATTTTGATTTTGATTTTGATTTTGATTTTGATTTTGATTTTGATTTTGATTTTGATTTTGATTTTGATTTTGATTTTGATTTTGATTTTGATTTTGATTTTGATTTTGATTTTGATTTTGATTTTGATTTTGATTTTGATTTTGATTTTGATTTTGATTTTGATTTTGATTTTGATTTTGATTTTGATTTTGATTTTGATTTTGATTTTGATTTTGATTTTGATTTTGATTTTGATTTTGATTTTGATTTTGATTTTGATTTTGATTTTGATTTTGATTTTGATTTTGATTTTGATTTTGATTTTGATTTTGATTTTGATTTTGATTTTGATTTTGATTTTGATTTTGATTTTGATTTTGATTTTGATTTTGATTTTGATTTTGATTTTGATTTTGATTTTGATTTTGATTTTGATTTTGATTTTGATTTTGATTTTGATTTTGATTTTGATTTTGATTTTGATTTTGATTTTGATTTTGATTTTGATTTTGATTTTGATTTTGATTTTGATTTTGATTTTGATTTTGATTTTGATTTTGATTTTGATTTTGATTTTGATTTTGATTTTGATTTTGATTTTGATTTTGATTTTGATTTTGATTTTGATTTTGATTTTGATTTTGATTTTGATTTTGATTTTGATTTTGATTTTGATTTTGATTTTGATTTTGATTTTGATTTTGATTTTGATTTTGATTTTGATTTTGATTTTGATTTTGATTTTGATTTTGATTTTGATTTTGATTTTGATTTTGATTTTGATTTTGATTTTGATTTTGATTTTGATTTTGATTTTGATTTTGATTTTGATTTTGATTTTGATTTTGATTTTGATTTTGATTTTGATTTTGATTTTGATTTTGATTTTGATTTTGATTTTGATTTTGATTTTGATTTTGATTTTGATTTTGATTTTGATTTTGATTTTGATTTTGATTTTGATTTTGATTTTGATTTTGATTTTGATTTTGATTTTGATTTTGATTTTGATTTTGATTTTGATTTTGATTTTGATTTTGATTTGATTTTGATTTTGATTTTGATTTTGATTTTGATTTTGATTTTGATTTTGATTTTGATTTTGATTTTGATTTTGATTTTGATTTTGATTTTGATTTTGATTTTGATTTTGATTTGTGTTTTGATTTTGATTTTGATTTGATTTTGAT